>JANHMN010000001.1:233684567-233702520 GCA_030674055.1 Rhabdomys pumilio | reverse complement strand
ACACACACACACACACACACACACACACACACACACACACACACACAAATACCCTGAAAAGGAGAGTGAGAGCCAGCATTGTGTTTCAGGGATCTTCCAGAGACCGTTGCAGAAAGTGAGTTAAGTCTAGAGAGACAGGCAGTGTAACTAACAGTATCACCACCCTGCCATTACCTGTGAAGGACAATTAAAGAGGCCTTGTCCATGAAATGCTTGGCTCCCTTTATCAGATGCAGACAGAGTAGATAAAATGTACATGATGGAAGGATAACAGAAAGACAAGGTGAAAAGAAGAAGAGACAGAAGCTATTAGAACATACGAGACCTGAGGATCTATAATGCACAGTTTGTGAGCAAGACAGACAAGATTTGAGATTTTCAGGACAATCTACGACATTAACAGAATACTTTATACTTTGAAAATTAAAACCTAGTGAAATAGTCAATGGCACAGGAGTAATATCAATATCCACTGGGCCTTATAGCTAATGACAAAGAAATGAATGCAGTTTTAAATATTTTGTCATGATTTGAATACCCACGCACCCCATGTTTCCTCCTGTTTTATGCAATTATTCTTGTCTGCAAATCAATATTGATATACTGTACATATTTGCAGTGTCTAATAAGGTGACATAATTCAGATTGCCAAAGCATAATGTTACTTTCTTCTGCAAATAGGTATGTTACAATCCTCATTAGAACAAATTAAACTGCCAACACTAATGACACATAAATTATTTAATTTGTAAGTAGCTTTAAAGCAATGTGAAAAAAGGCTTAAACATGTTTAATAAAGTAAAAATAAAGCAGACTCATATAAATAATGAGGATAAGGAAGACATTAGCCTGGCAATGAGAGTATGAGAATCCAAGGAGGTTTTAGACCCTAAACACACATATACAAAACCACTCTCATGTGCAAGTATATAAAAGAATCTCTTAGAAGATTTAACTTACGTTTACATATTTGTCATATATTTATTAGACTTTATCCTTTCCTCTCATTTTATTAGGTAACTAATATTTA
Source organism: Rhabdomys pumilio (assembly GCA_030674055.1). Classification (NCBI taxonomy): domain Eukaryota; kingdom Metazoa; phylum Chordata; class Mammalia; order Rodentia; family Muridae; genus Rhabdomys; species Rhabdomys pumilio. The sequence continues at coordinate 233,701,490 of JANHMN010000001.1, read as the reverse complement.
GATATTGTGAGACCTTCCATCTAACTACAAGTCTTTTAATGTCTTCAGGAAAACAGACAATACTTAAAATTTTAATTTTTTTTCTATAGAATAGTTATGCACAGCTCTTTTTGCCCCTTATTATCAAGGTGAGATTCGAGCAGATAGGAACACCACACGCCTATCAGCATAGTTAGATTTGCAACATTGACCGTTGCATGACCGTTGAACACAGAACTAGTTGATAGCCCATGATTTATCCATAAATAAACATTGAAATGCATAGTAACTGGTAATGTGCTTGGCATTTTGGGAGTTATTCAATACACAAGACGACCATTATCATAATCCCAGAAGGTTTTGTTCATTTGAATAAGGCATGATGAATCCCAATGTCAAGAATTAGAACTAGACATTATATAGAAACTCTCCAATGCCCAGTTTCAGTACTTGATGTATATATTACTTTTGAAAGGTCTGATAGTGAACTCTTGTTAGGAATAGCTATGTTAGAAGAGAAAGACCTGATATAAAGTATTAGACAAATCTGTTGAAAGCAAAGTGGTGAGGGGACCAATTTGTTTGAATTGATTTTATTAAAGTAGCTGATATGCTCATTGACTGGAGGAAATATGTGAGAACAACAAAGCAAGCCAAGGATAATCAAAAATTTTCAAGTTTCTCGTGTGAAACAGGATGGAGATAACAACATGCAGAATGGGAAAGATTACAAAATAGGTACTTTAATTTGGAGAAGAATATAATGGTGTATGTTTCATTTATGGCAAGTTTAAGAATCCTAAAAACATTCAGTATATTTTGTAACTGGAGACTTTGAGTATAAAAACCCGGAAAGGGCTGGATTGTAAATCAAAGTAATATTTCAGACACAGTAGATGAGAAGATATATATGATTGTATATTGGCTGGACTGACAGATTGAAAAACTGGCAGACCCTGTGATCACAGATGAGAAAGAGATTCAGTGAATAATTTTAGGGGTTCATAATGCAATAAAGTCACTTAAGAGTAGAGAAAACGTACAATAAGCTACTGATAATTTTCTTTAAAGACAATAGGTAAATTTATTGTCAAATTGCTAGTCACATTAGAGATCTGTTGGTTGTGATGATTGACTTTTTATTTTCTGATTGATGTGATTCCTTTGAATAGAAACAGAGATCTTATATTGAAATATCTTAATTGTTGCTATCTTTTTAAAAATGTTTGTAGCATCCTATATTGCCTAGAGTCGACCCTCGGGGAAGGGACTATACAACCTACTCATGCAAAAAAAAATTATTAAAAAGATATAAACACTGATTACAGCTGTCTTTGCATTCTCATAAAGTAGAAAACAAAGTTACCATACAAAAGTGATGCTGGGATATTGTTCAATACATTTGAGCAGAGAAGATATGTAGACTTTACCATGAGAGATGTGCACCAGGCTGTCTATAGATCCCTTGTGAGAATCCCATGTAGAATCCCATGGCACCAGATCTGGGGTTTGCTCTACAGAGAGAAAATCCTGAGAGTTGGAGTGAGAAGAATGCAAATTTTATTCTACTTAGCATAGTCTTATCATGCTATTTGAATTGTGTTTTTCATGGGTACATATTAAAATACGTACAGTTCTATAGGAGAGAGAAAATGAGTTCATTCATTACCTGCCTTGTTCAGTGGTTTGCTGCACTGCATTCTTATGGAAACTCATTTGGTGTTTCCTCAGAGCATTGCATTTTATTACGTAAAGACAAATATGTACTGCCTTTTTCAGATAGAAAGTTTTCCATTACATCCATTACAGAGCACTTTGTAAAGAATTCTTTTGTCATCAGCCTCTCTGCAATGTCTAGTATGGCCAGTAACTAGGAATTGGTGGTAAGGAAATATAAGAAAAAGTATCTTCACTGAAGCAAAAGTGTAATAGTTTCAACACTTCTGTTACACTGCTGAGTATACAGCATATTTTTCTAAAATATATTTCCAAATCATCTATATTAAAATGACTAGATATATGTTTTAAACACCTGATTACCTTGACTGCGTATAAACTTTATTTCCTCAAATTCTGAAGTTTGAAATCTACTTTTTTTTTTGGTAAGAGGATGTCTTTAAAGGGAAAAAGAATGCTGTGACCTGATATCATTTTAGAAAATAACTCTTAAGGTAACAGGAAGAATGTTCTCACTATTTCAGACTGGGCTTTTACAAAATGCATTTAACTTTGTCAGCACGGAACACAGAGATGAGGCAAGCTGAAGCAAACTAAAAGCAAAAATATACTCCCCAAACATTAAAAGATTTTAGACTACAACGGAAATGGGTATTCACTTCATCTTCATACAATGAAAGAATGGAAACTTTAAAATTATCTCATGTGGGGGATTAGAATAAACTCAGAAAAGGAATCAGGAGAAAAGTAGGAATTGCAAGGAGAGAAAAAAGTAAGAATGTGAAGGGGATTAAAATAAAGGAAATGAGGAAATGGAAGAAGGTTATGGGAGAGCAGGAGGAAAAAAACATGAGACAAGAAGAGAAAACAAATGAGCTCAAGTCACTAAATAAGAAGTATGAAGTGTGTGTGTGTGTGTGTGTGTGTGTGTGTGTGTGTGTGTGTGTGTGAAGGAAATAATCAGCCACTAGTTTTGAACAAATAGGTTTTCAAGAATCCAGGCTATATAATTTTACTGGGATGATTTTTCTTTTTAGTTACTTGGAGATACTGAAAGAACATTAATTTTTGGTCTATCAGCAAAGTTCCTATCTTTTATCTTTTAATCAAATTTTAAATATGCTATGTGTCAAATACTGTTTTTTTCTCTAGCTTAAGTGAGAGTTCAAGGAATTAAAACTGATAACGTATTGCACTAAAATTTTTGTAGGCCAATATGGTAGCATTTTTCTTCGTACTTGTCTCTCTTTAAAATACACACACACACACACATACACACACACACACACACACACACACACACACACACACACATACATGAGGGGGGGAGAAAGAAAGGGAGGGAGGGAGGGGGGGAGGGAGGGAAGAAGGGGGGGAGGTAGGGAGGGAGGGAGAAGGAGAGAATCACTGGGAGATCCTGATAGTCTGTGCTTTGTTTCAAATCTGTTTTATTTAGTTAAGGTAACAAGAGCATAAAATTTATTTCCGATGGGAATAAAACTGGACAGAATGCTGCCTACCTTAATACTGTGATTGTTTTGAAGTTTATAAATCATACTAAATGAGCTGTCACATATACTTATGCTTTCCTAAAATGAATTTTATGTGTGTTTAACTGGCAATTTAGCATAATCTAAAACTTAAGTACTTAATCTCAATCATTACGAATGCCTCTAGAATCAGTTTATCACAAGCTTTAAATTATGTCTAGTAGATTCTGTGAAATACAAAAATTTCTATACAGAAGAATTGGGATTTATTAAAAATATGTTGGTCTCCAATGAAGTATTTTTAATTATGTGAGTTTTAATGACATGAAGATTTTCTTCTTTGTCTCCCTCAAAGTTGCTCTCCTAATTATTCTGATTCGTAGAGCCTTGTTTTTGTCAGGGGTGTTGTCTCATTGATTGTTCCCTTTTGCCTTTATTGCTCACTGCACATTTCCCCCAAGATTGTACAGATGTGTAAAAACTTCACTTGTTTGCAGATGCTTAATAAAGCTTAGTATGAGTCCACCCAGAATGTGGCTTTCTCTTCCCTTTCTCTGCATTGTGTATACTAGAAATAGAACATAGCAGCCTTATGAAGGTCAAATGTGCTACAGAGGAGAGCAAGATTAGGAATTAGTGATAGCATATTCCATGCAATTTGTGTCTATTTCAAAACCAGTAGAAATCAGAAGGCCGCAAACCAAAATCAAAATTACAGAAGACACCTCAACATTAACATATTTATATTTACTCCTTTCTAAATTTTCCCTTTTAAAGGACCACGACTGGAGTAAGAAAGCCCAGGACAAGTGCTTTACTGCAACAATCACTTTCCAGTTTCTCTCTGGAGCAAAGGGGAAACTTACAGATTCTTCCTTGAAGCACGCCCAAGCCTTTGATTACTTCTATTACTGCACAGTGTCTATATCTGGCTATTAAATTGTGCAATTTTCCTTCATCATAGACTTGGCTGCTTCAGGATGAGAACACTGTACTCTGTCTTCTAATTCCAGTAAAGTCAATTATATAAACTCTTTTGCTTTTAACAAAATTCTCTTTAGCACACTGCTTCTCGCGTGGCAGGCAGAGCTAAGCAAAAGGGAACTGCGCAGGCTTTTCAGGTACAGCTGAGTTCTGCTCAGCAGGTACATTTATTACTAATGGGTAAAATAGTCTCCGATTTTAGCTACATAATGCTTCTGAAGCCTTCCGTTTTCTGGTTTGGAGAGACATTCTCGTTACACAGAGAGAGGAAGGTGAACACCACTGAGCACAACACGAAGCTGTAGCCGGGGCACTTTTTATCATTTAGCTTGCTTCGGAAGACAGTCCTGCTTGTGTCTTTAATGGGTTGATTTGCGTTATATATCTTGGTCCACCCAAACTTAACCACTTGAAATGTCTCCCTGGTTTGTACAGAATGTCCTAATAAGACGGGATTTAAAAAAAAAAAAGTTGGTGTTATGTTTACATATTAAATATTTTATCAGAAAGGATTGTTTTGATACTTTGGTGCACACTCTTAAAATAGAAACACTCTATAAGTTTTTGGCACCAGTTCAATTTAAGTTCTTTGTCCTGATGGGATAATTTAACACATTTATTTTTCTAGAGAGTTGCTTGCTCCTAAATTAATCAATAATACATAATCATATGCAGATCTATTGCCTGTTCTCTCCCATACCTGACAACACATTCCTTGGTAATAATGACTAGTTGTTCCTGTGTGGAGTGCAAGATGGTTTCTGCAGGAAGGATGTTTTTCACCTGCTGTGAGATTTCTGGATTTGTGGATTTGCGGCATCTAATGAACTCTACTTCTGCATAGCCCTGGAAGTTGACAGAAGTGAGGCGAATGAACCCAACACACTTCACACACTTCTTACCTCTGGTGTTTCTTGTGTTGCTACTTGTGTGCTGTTCGTGGATGGAAAATTACAAATATCAGATCAAATTAAGAGCTTAGAAAAATATGAAATACCAAGCAACAAACCACACACATGAATAAGATGATAAGATTTTACTCTCTCCCCACTCCACTACTTTTCCATTTTTCTCTCACTCTTCTCTCTTCCATCCTCCTTTGAGTGTGCAACATATATGCATCTGGCACACTGGGACAGGAAAGGCATAGGTTAAATCCCATCAAAATGTACTAAGCCCTTCTGTTGTTTAGCAAGATCTGAAATTGTATCTGCCTTCAGAAGAAATAGAAATGTGTGACTTCTGCACTTATTTTGTTCTGTGTGGAATGCAAAGGTTTAAATCAGCCCTTTGATTTTAATATGATTACTAGAAAGGTCTCAATCTGTCTTAGGGATCATCACAGAGAGGTATTTAAACTACTTCCTTCACAATTAAAACGAGGTCTGCTTCATAAATATTTCTAACATATCCTTTGTGTGTAAGTCATTATATTTGGAAGCCCAGTCTCTGTGTGATAAAACAGTGGGTACTTTCTTTGTGAAGTACAGAAAACTAAATTTACTTTTCTGAACTCTCTTACACAGTACAATTAGTAATGGCCATCTCTTACTGTGTGAGTAATGGCCATTCTTTGGCACACTGATATCCTGGTTTATTGCAGCTCTCTAAATATTTAGGATGCAACCATCATTCTTCTGTTTCAAGTATTTGCAGTATAAAACTATTTTAAATGTTTAAATTGCACAATAGTACTTCCCAAGTCAGCCTGTGCATTAGAATCAACTAGGGAGCTTTTAAAACTCTAATGCTCAGGCCACATTCCCTGCCAACTGAGTCCCAGGCTCCCAGGCTAAGATTCTTCCACTGGTGTTTCTTCAGTCCCACCAGTTGACTGTAATATGAAAGCAATTTAATGATCTGTTATCGCAGACAAAGCTGTGATCATGGATGATTTAAATTCCAATTTTTTATATCCCCCGATGTTTCTTCTTAATTTCATCCCTAGACAAACAGCTCAAGTTTCATCTCTACCTCCCAAGTGAATCTTCCTTCCTGATTTCTTTATTTCAAATAATGAAAATTTCATTCTACAAACCACAAAGGTTCAAGCTGTCAAAATTACCTTTAATTTTCTTTCTGTTTGGGGGCTTTATTTATTTCTCCAATGCTATTATTTTAAATAAGTATATTGAAAACTGGGTTTGGGTCTTAGCTATTATCATTAACCCCCTGTAGCACTGTGCACAGGCAGATGTTTCTACATAATGACAATAAAGGGGCAGGGGGAGGTGAGCTTTGTACCACTGCCAATTTCCGTGGTGTAAATATTCCCACTGAGACAGATTTTACAGTAACAATTGGTTGCAAAATATGTGACTACTTGGCAATCAGCCCTGGCAAACTGGTATAAGCTGGCTCCAATACAACATAGCAACAGGCATCCAGTGGGGACATATTGTTGACTAAACAAGATTAGAGATGCTAAGGCCTCTGATGACATGTGCACTTTTCCATCAATACCTATTTCCTTATATTGTAAGTTGTTCACTTTATAATTTGGTGCACTCATTTACTGAATAACAAAGGGAAAATTAGCATTTTCCCTTTGTTATTAGTGATTATTTACAGTGTCCCTGAAAATCATATATAGCTCCTATAATTGGGCTTGTGTCTCATGTAGCCATTTGTTAATATTCAAGACACTACATCATTTTTTTCTTCAAAAAAGTAAAGGATTATAAATACAAATATTAATCTCCAAAATTTGCAGCTCCCATTTTGTATATAACATTTTATTGTGGTGATACCTTCTAGAATTAAAGCAAAATTATAAATTTTAGAAGCACTTAGCAATATTTGTATAGCTGATTATATGCAAGCTCTTTTTCAATAGAATAGAAGGTATGTATATTCAAAATGTATTTAAACTAAAATAGTTATTTTATAAGATGTTTCTATCAAGATCAATATTAACTCTAAACAATTTTCTGAATTCAGCACAAAACAATCATTTTAATTTGGAGAAGTCAGAGAAGAGTTGAAATGTGCAGCGTCTCAGAGGAACTTGAAGATTAAAACTATTTTTGACTAAAGATGATTTATTTAGTTTTGATATAACTGAAACCCTGAGAAGGGAATTTTCTAAAATGTAACAAATGTGATTTATAGTTTCAAATTCCACATGAATGAATCACTAAAGGAATATATGAGTCAGACATAATCTTTTAAGAAGGTTTAATGTGCTAGTGATAGCTTAGGAACCTTCTCCCAGCTAATTTATTTTAGTATTTCAAAGACAGTCTAAATGCTGTATTTACGAAAGGCAGAGAGGTGGAATGTGGACAGTCTAAACTGTTGGCCAGCACTAGCCTTCTTGTTCTGCACCTCTAATAATTTAAACTGGCATGGAAAGTCTCTAGTCTATTCTTGCTCTTTCCAGAAATGTCAATAGTGGTGGGTTGCTTTTTTTTTTTCCAAATGAAGAAACAAGCAGAGTGTGAGGAGAGCCATCCACTATTGTAGGCTACATTGTGATTGAATAATGGTCAGGACAGAGTGTCACCAGGGAAAGGTCTGCATGCTGGAGTTGTTTAGGCAATTCTGCAGCTGTTGAATGTGAAGATTCTGAGACTCCAGCTTTTCTTGTCTCTGTCACTCAGCAAATCTGCCTGTTTCTCCCATCGATTCACCTACATCATCTCAGAATTCATGTATATCTTGGAGTATTGGATCTAAGTGGCTTTTAAAAATTCCAAGGAAATTTACGTTTGTCTATTGTGTCATATACCAGCAGAAGTATAATATCTGTTCAAGATTTTTAATGGATTGCTTACAAATGTTATGTTTCTGTAACTTAAATTTGAGTTTCACTTTACTTGGAATTTTCTGGATATCATTTCTCTTCACAATTACCAATAATATCATGTTAATATGTGGAAAACTTTTACACCCAGCCATATATTAAAGATAGAATTCATTCTCTCATGCTTTCCTGAGCATTGCCAAAGTGGCATAGAGCTGATGTAGTTCTTCAGATAAGACACTGTCTGGTTCTACATTTCAATACTTCTCTTATACATAATGAAGCAGCTCCTCTCTCTTTCTTTTCTTTCTATTTTCTTCCTACTTTCTCTCCGTCACACTGTTTCAACTATAATTCAATAAACTTTGACTTGATTTTGCATCAATTTTCTGTTATCATAATTTCTATTTTATATTTTAAACCACATTCAGGACTCTTATGCCTACCTATATATCATTATGGACACAGAACCCAGAAATTTTAAATTATAGGACATAGAGACATTAATAATTTACTATACTACTTACTTTTGGAAATGGTATGGAAAGAATTGTATGTCATTTTTCTTGTCTCTCCACATTTCTTTTATCACAAACACAGATGCTTTGTAAGGAAGCAAACAATGACTGCACATTGAATGTGGGTTTAGATAATGAAATTCTGCATGAGAAGAAATCACTTTAACACCTCTTCACAATATTTTCCTGAGACATGTATGATTTACATAATCCATATGAACATTAAAAAATTCAAAGCCAGCTCAGAACTAACTCTATTGAATCTATACCCTGATGTGGTGTGGAGATAATTATTGAGTGCTACTGAAGTAACTGGAAACTTCTGCACAGAAGGACTCATGTCTACCTTTCTAAACACAAGTTTGTTCTAACATCACCCTTTTAATTGTCATCTTTTCTTTATGATCTTACAGTTTTAAGCAATCGAAAATGTACATTAGCACACATATCTTTTATGTATCAATTTGACCTCTAGAAACACAGTTTAAAAGAAACAATTTTGAAAAATTAAAGTCATGATAATCATTACTTTGCATTTGCCAGGCAGAAATGGACATATTTTCAGTTTGCCATACAGACATTTCAGATACTAAAAATACTATTTATTTTTTCATGATATTTGCATTCAATGTCAGTCTCTGATAAGTTTCTCATATGTGTATAAATAAGAATGAAGCAGAGTCCTGTGAAGATGCAGGCTTCTGAAATTTAGAAGGTTGTAGTTGTTTTTCAGTTGTTACTTTTGTTTACCCTCCCCTGGGTCAACCACAGAGAGCAACTTAAAAACTGCCTTACTGCTTTTACACCTGAAATGTCAAGCATCTCTGAAAGCATTGCCTACATTTTATCCTGTTTTCATAAACCCAAAGTGAAATCTGTAGGTGCTTCTTGGGCTGTAACCGTAACCCCCCAATATATTAAGTGTATTGCTTTGATTTCATCCCATGACTGTGATCTGTTTGTCATTCAATCACTGTGGAGTATTGTCATATTCTACAAAACACATCAAAAGGAGGTGTTGGGTAATGTATTCTGGGCATAGCTGTAATTATGCATTTCTTATTTTTTACAGTAATTCATTAAGCCCGCATTATTCCACTATAATTGTGTCGGTGGGCCTTTGTGACTGTGTGTGACTGTGTGTGTGACTGTGTGTGTGTGTGTGTTTGTGTGTGTGTGTGTTTGTGGGGGAGGGGTATGAGAGAGAGAGCCAGAGAGCCAGAGAGCCAGAGAGAGAGAGAGAGAGAGAATGAATGTATGTCTTCATGTTCAGATGTGTGGATCAATGTGTATGTGTGTGTGGAGTGTGCTACAGGATAATGTCAGATGCTCTATCTTAGGTACCATCCCCATTTTTGTCATTGCTGTTTATGTGTGTTTAAGACAGTGTCTCTCATTACTTGAGCTTGCTGATTCATTTAGGTTGGCTGCCCTGCAAGCCTAGCACATCTGCTTGTCTTTATGTACCTAGCAATTATATTCCAAGCTATGTCATATGGATTATGATGATGAAAGCAAGGTCCTTATGATTTTTTAAGGCAGACACTTTATTAACTGATGTATTTCTTTTGTTCCTTATTATAAAATGTTCTTTCTCATAGGAAAATGTGGGAAAAATGCAATTTCAGCCTTGCTAAGTTCATGCTTCTGGAAATTTGTAAAGTGTCTTTAGTAATTCTGGATAGAATTGGGAACAAAACAAACCAGGAAGCTCTGCAACTCCTGACACTTTGACCTCTTTTGGTACTGATGGGATAGAGCCTGGCTGTAAAGCAAGGAGCATCAGCAAGGAAATGAAGGAAGAAACATGAGATCAATATTGATAAATATCAAAATAAGAATGAAAATGTAGACTGACATTAAGTAGGCTGAGTATAAATAAAAATAAACCAAAATACAATAGAAAAGTTCAAAACTGAAATATTATTTTATAACTAAATCAGCTGAGTAATTATATATATATATGTATATATATATTATAAATTATATTTCAAAACATTTTTAAATAAAAGAAAATCAAATGCAATAACCCTTTTTCCAAAATTATTTGGAAATTATTCCTATGGTTTGTCAAATAGCTTCCACTGTTGATGTAGGAACCCAATATCTCTTTCAGTATATGTTCAAGATCATTTGATATAATTTTAAGGCTGATTGATTTCCTGAAATTTTCATTATTGACATATTAATAAAATTGACAGACAAAAGTTGCATCACAAAGAAAGTAAACTACCTGTAGTTACTTGCCCTTTACTTAATTTTCTCTCAATTGTTAGAGTGAACTTTAAACATCTTCCATGACCTCAAGTATGAATTTTGAAGGGATAAATTGAATCTCAAGGTGGTAAAAATCCACTCCCAGGGTATAGGCAGGAAAGCATGGCTCCCTGGTCAGTCATACTGCCTTCAGGACATTAGGTATCCTTGGAGAGAACAACTTCCAGACCTACTTTTAATAGTCAGGGAAAAAAAAAAACAACAGTAATTCCTGGTCACTAATTCCATGATTTGCATGTTCTCTGTACTTGTGAATGTTCTTCAACTTTACCAGCTCTTGTTAAAACTCTGGTGGAAGAATTAAACCTATTTTTTTGTTGTTGTTAACTTTATTTTTAATTTGGCAGCTCCTTCCTTACATTTTATTGCCCTGCATGTAAAGATTCAAGCAGCAAAAATTAATGTTCTTTTATATTTTCTCATAAAGTGGCTGTTTATTTTTTAAGTTAAGATAAAACATTCTTTTGAATAAACAAATGTTTATTAGGAAATCTACATTATTTGATTTATATTCATCTACAGTAGTTTTGCAAACATGTACAAAAATCTTACTGGATAAACCATAAAATTGTAATTATTATGCCAAATATGCATAATTCTTTCTTCTTTTTTAGTTTTATGGTTTCTTTGTATGTCTCTCTCTCTCTCTCTCTCTCTCTCTCTCTCTCTCTGTGTGTGTGTGTGTGTGTATGTGTGTATGGTGATAAGGTAAATTTAAAGGAAGTTATTTATTATTATTTTAAAATATTTTCTAAATTGATACTAATGAGAGTTAATTATGGAGATATAAATATAGCACTTGGAATTATTCAAGGATAATAATTTTAACAAAAGACAACAAGTAAAACACAGCTCTGCACAGTGTAGACACCACTGAGGTCCTAATTGTAAGTTCTCAGAAGGACTTTGAAGATCCCAGCAGGGTCTTCCACCACTGCAGAAACAGGGCTGCCAGGAGCTCCCCAAATGACATTTCCACATATGTCCCCATGGGTGTCCACAATGATTGGAGAATTACCAGGAAGGGAGGCTGACTTAATTAACTTTGAGAGTGTTTATGTTAGCACAGCTAAGAGTAATTCATCATTATAGTAGGCACTGGGAGGAACAAAGAGGAAGAATGAGACTCTGCCTTTGAAGAGGCTGGTGATTTCCTGGGGATAAATTACAGTGCTGAGGACTTGCAAAAACTAAACATTAGCGAGTAATACCACATAGACGGCTAATGCAGATGAAAGTACATTCAAGTGATAGTAGGAAGAATGGTTAGCTCAATTCATTTTAATCAAGGACATCTATATTTAGATGATTAAATTTGAAGTTAGCTTCTCAACGAATAGTGTTATGCATTTGCTTCTGTGTATATGTACATGTGCGTATGTACGAACACTTTGAAGACAATTTTTTGAGTATTTAAAATAAAAGTATAGCATGCACTTTGATTTACTTTCTTTCTATTTCAATTTGCTTGATCTTTATTAATTTTGTATGTTAATGAAATTTCTTCTGATAACTCAGGGAATCTATATAGAACATTTTGGTGAAATTTGGCCTAATTTTAACAATTTCATCCCAATTTCCCATTTTTACTAACCATTATTTGGTATTCAGGTTGATTTTTTTTTAATTTTACAGAGAGTGGAGGGGGGAGGGGCCTCATATCACTTTTTCTACCCTTACTTTATTTTTGTTTCACATAGTGCAATTTCTTCCTGTGTTGTTTATTTTATTTAAAAGGACAAAATTTTATTAGTTTCTTAGATAAATAATATTGCATCTTATACAAGCCATTTTTTAGTTCATTGCCACATTGATGAATACTTAGCTTGATGTATGTGGAAAAATTTAACAGCGGTTTAAATTTTAGAGCCTTTATTTGTAAATGAATTTCTGAATACCTTAGTACACTGTGCAAAAATATGCATTGTGTGATTCTAGCAATTGTTGATACCATTTTATATAAATAATTTTTAAAATGTTTTGGCTGAAAATGCACATTTTATAGGAATATACTAAGCAGTAATTAGAAGAAAAAGCTGTATTTGAGAGGACAGTTTGGTAGTGCTAACCAGGGGTAGAAAAATGTGTCTAGTATAAACCAGGTTTTGGTTTTTCCTTCGGAACTTAAGACAAAAACAAAAGTAAGAGAGAGAGAGAGAGAGAGAGAGAGAGAGAGAGAGAGAGAGAGAGAACAAATCAACTCATGCTTTTGCCTTAACATGAGTCTACTCTCTTTTCTAAATATAATGGGAAACTAAAGGAGAAAGATAATAATACAAAATACTTAGACATAAAAAGAAGATACACAAAGACGATTTTCCTATGTCAATTGCATATCAAATTTAATCACAAAACAATATTCAATCTAACCATTAATTTTCCCATTTTTATCATTTTATACACCTGTTGATCACACATGAAGACATAGGAACTACTGCTTGTTTAATATAAAGTACCCTAAGATGCAGTTTTGCCATTTGAAACCTCCATAAGAGATGGCAGTATTTCTCCTCTTCTCACTGCCTGACATGCTAGAGGACTCTGAGTTTATTGGATTTCTCCCCAGCAAAGACTTTTTTCTCAATTAGGGACTGAAATATTAATTGAACTTAAGGAAGAATTGGAGTAGAGTGAAAAACCACACGTTCCAAACTTGTCTAGGTTCCCACGACCCCAATGATTTTGCAAAAAAGTACTCTTGCTGAATATTTAATTTCATTTTTATCTACTTCCCAGAAAAAGCATTATTAATTTGATCGTATCCTATAAAAAGTAATGGGCAGCAGTTATTTTAATCCTTAATAATGTATGCAAATGCATTTTCTTACATTAGGCACTTATGATTATTTCAGTTTTATTGGTGTGATACTTTTCACATACATTAATTTGCAACTATTATACCAGAATTTTATCTTTGTCCCTTTTCCTTTGATGTTGTATTATTAAAATGCTCAAGAACCAAGACAGCTTGGGACATATAATTCAAAGATTTTCTTTTTCCACGAAGACTTTAACTTGTCCTCATAGCTCAGTCTCTTTAATCCTAGTATTAACCTTGCTATGATTCTTCAGATCTTTTCTAGAAAATGTTACAATATCTTCTTGCAGTAGAGTGAAAAAAAAAAGTAATACCAGTTCCAATTAGTGACTGGTTCTTATTATCCAAAATGTGCAGTTCGCTTGATTCGTCTCACTGAAGGTACATGGAATATTCATGTGTTTTTATTATATATTTCTAGCTTCTTTGGATGTATTTGTATGGCAGTGTTCTTTAAAAATCAATATGTGGGTATAATGGCTTCAAACATGTGAATTTTCAGCATTAGGATATTAAAAATATTTTACTACAATATGTGGGAAAGTATATGGGGACTTCATATTTCATACATAATTTTTAATCACTTGAGTTTGAATATGTTTTGAACAGAGAAACTCTTTTCTAAAGTGCCCATAACTAAGTTGGTCACAAGCATTTTGCTTTTTATAGGATTACAGAGAAAAGGAAAGAATTTTTTCAACTAACTATTTCCCAATTAAGAGGTAATTATAGAGTGATAACTAAACAATTAGTGCACAAATTACTAGATAAGACTGATACCATGAAAACAGTGAGATTATGTTTATTTGACCCCAATCCTATAGAATATTTAATTACCTTAAGGCAATGTCACTACATGATAATTTTCAGAACATCTAAATATGAAGAATTTAATTATCACTATTTAAAGGATACATCAAGATCTAATTGTGCCTTTTGTTGCCCTTATACCATTCAACAACTTGTTGAATTATTCAGCTTTCACAACCGTCAGGGTAGATTTCACCTCAATTATCACTCATTTAATTATATTAATAGTAAATGGACAAGCATTTTTCTGAGTTTTTACTGATAAATTTTTGTGCTTTATATATTTATATTTTTGTTTTATCTTGGTATATAGCTTAAGCTTACCTGGAAATCTTTATAATCCTCGTTCTTCAACATCCCAAGTACTAAGATTACACCGTCAGCCACTAATGCCCCAAATTTTAATTTATTTTAAGAAATTCAGTAAGTAGTCAACAGTATTTCATTTTTCTATTTTTAAATCACCAGTCTTGAGTAGCATATTCCAATGTGCTTGAGCATGGATGTTGAAACATTAAGAGGCAAAGAATATAAAGATTTTATTAAATAGAATTCAAAAAGTTGTCATTAGTATGGATAGATGTTTCTGACATATCATGTGTGTTAAATTATTCCCAGTTACATTTCTTAAAGCATTAGCACGTTATTATGAACACAGTGTGGTTTATAAGCATCATGCTAGGTGCAAGTCTCTTGGGCTACTAGTTGTGAACTCTGAGTTCATGTGTCCCAGCAGAGTTGTGGTGAAAAGTATCAAAAATATGAGTCTCGAGTGACAAGAGGAAACTCACATTTTAAAAAAATGTATTAGAGTCTTTTCAACAGTTGCATAGTGCTCATATACTTCATGAAAATCCAATAAGAATTTCATTAAGAATATGCACATATGAGAGCAAATTTTTAGAATATGTTACATGATTGCAAATTTATTGACAACTCAAAATACGTAGAAAGATATTACAATTGATATTTTTAAAGGCTAACATTAGGTTCCCTTTTACACCATTCAGAGACATAACACTCACTATAGATGCTATTGGTTTACATACATTTCATTTTAGATTTAAAATTTATTTTTTTAGAAGTTAGATTAAATATCATAATGTTATATGATTGGCAGTCCGCAGATAATGTGCAACCCATAGAACCAGTTGTCTGGTTCTTTTAAAAGGTTTTTTAAACCCTGGCTATGTCCCTTAAATAATACTAGAATCTCCCTGGTATGTTTTATTTGAGATTCCTTGAAACTATCCGTACTCCAAATATAAACCTTATATATGCACTGCAATTATGATTGTGTGTGTGCATAGGTAACACAATTGTTAGTGTGGGAATGCATAAATGTGCCAATATATGGTATAACATCTTATTTCTAAAAACTTATGAAAGGACATTAACCTTCCAGAGTTAAATGAGCAAAGAAAAGACAATCTCTTTTTATATGAATGTCTCTCTCTTTTTTCTCATGTTTAGCATATATTCATATCAGCATCTGCTATACAGCTTGAATACCTGCATCTCTCATTTGCCAATTTTAAATCACCAAACATAATCATCGAGTGTCACCATTCATCAAAGTTAAGCTCTCTAAGGCCAAGCATCGTTTTGTTTCTGTTAGCAAAATTAAGCTTGTGCTGAAATTTTCATCAGACGTGTACAACTTTTGGTCTCATTTCTCATATAACTATTTCTAACTTATCTTATTTCTAATATATAACATTCTCAGCAAGAGAAAATGTCTTATTAGGGAAAGCAAATAATTTCTTTCCTTGTGAAGCTGTCTAACCATTTAAACTCATAACTTGATTTCCCGTGCCTTTGAGCTACACTACATAGAAGTCAATCCTGGTAGGTTATAATTAGACATGTAGGATAATTCTAATGATGTCTTACAACTGATGGAATCAGCCTTAGCCCTGTCTACCACCTGATTACCATGGAAACCATTGCTGGCCAACCAAGTAATTCTGATCAAAAGGAATTATTATTAATCCTCCCAGTATATGTTGGGTAGGGATTTGCACAGCTTTTGTTAAAGTTTCTTGTGGAAGCTGAAAGGTCCAATAAGAGTAAATATTAATTCTTAATGTGCTGGAGAGCAAGAATGGCTTAGTCTCTGTGGGACTCAACTGGCTTTCAGTAAATCAGATATTAACAGATTATAGGATCAGCCTTGCACTGCCCAGGGATTAGAGATAAACAGGTGAATTTTAGAGGAGGAAAATAATTCCTAGAGCTGACTTAACCAAGTCATTGCCTCTCATCAAATTGAAATTGGAAGGAGAAAAAAAAAAAGGAATTTGTATCAAGTTTGAAGCTTGTTAGATTACATCTATGGGAACGTCTAAAATACTATACAATAACATTAAACAATCTATTTTCTCCATCGCATGTGTTATTACTGTTACAAATGGTACAGGATGATTTTTAAGTAACAGAAATATAGCATTATTCAAGACATTTACTACTTATTTTCATATTTAGTCATGCTAGTACTTTAAATTACAAATTATGTAATATGACAGCAAAGTAAATATTACCGACTATAGGTTACTAAACACAAACTCCCCCATCACTGTGTGTGTGTGTGTGTGTGTGTGTGTGTGTGTGTGTGTGTGTGTGTGT
>JANHMN010000001.1:233666829-233684557 GCA_030674055.1 Rhabdomys pumilio | reverse complement strand
TGTGTGTGTGTGTGTGTGTGTGTGTGTGTGTGTGTGTGTGTGTGTGTTGGTGTGTGTGTATGTGTGCATGTATACACCTGCTTAAAATGGAGATTGAATCCAAGTCCTTGTGTGTTCTAGGCAGGATTTCTAAACCTAAAACTATACTTTAACCCCTGGAAACATTTTATTGGACATCATCATGAACAGTAATGTCTTACAGAGCTATTTTCTGCACTTTCAATATATAATTCAAGATTCAATACTAATTATAATTTAAATTTTAAGTCATAAAATGTTTTAAATTCCATTTTCTGACTTGGATGTATGTATGTGTTTTTCTGAGTATATAGAAATAAAATGACATCAACATAAAGAGTAACTAATGTCTTTAGAACAATAAAATTTAAGTTTTGAGCAATGTTTAATTGTCTAAACATTGAACAATATGTAGATATTTAACAAAGCCATACCCGCTTTGTCTGTTAAAAAATCATATTATCTGTGTGTGGTGTTCTCATATTGTTCTTTTTTTTTATAGTTTATTCACATTTCAGATGTTATTCTCTTTCCCCATTATTCTCCCATCCAGAAACCCCCTACCCCATCTCCCATACCCCTGCTTCTATGAGGATGTGCCCTCATGCACCTACCCACTCCCTCCTCTCCACCCTTGAATTCCCCCACACTGGGTCATCCAGTCTTCACGTGACCAAGGATCTCCTCTCCCACTTGTACTCAACGAGGCCATCCTCCCCTACAAATACAGCTGGAGCCATGGGTCCCTCCCTATGTGCTCCCAGGCTGGTGGTTTAGGCCCTAAAAGCTCTGGTTGGTATTGTTGCTCTCCCCATGTGACCGCAAACCCTTCCATCTCCTTCACTCTTCTCTCTAACTTCTCCATTGGGAACCCCATGATCAGTTCTATGGATAGGTGATAGCACCCTCCTCTGTATATGTCAGGCTCTGGCAGACCTCTAAGGAGACAGCTTTATCAGGCTCCTAACAGCATCCAATTTCTGGCATTCACATCAGTGTCTGCCTTTAGTGACTGCACATGGGAAGGATACCCAGATAGAGCAGTCTCTGGATGGCCCCTCCTTCAGTTTCTGTCCCACACTTTGTCTCTATATTTGCTCCCATGAGTATTTTGTTACTCTTTCTAAGAAGGACCGAAGTACCCATACATTGGTCTTCCTTCTTCATCAGCTTCATGTGTTCTGTGAGTTGTATTGTGGGTATTGCGAGATTTTGGGCTAATACACAATTTTCAGTGAGTGCATACCATGTGTGTTCTTTTGTGATTGGGTTACCTCACTCAGGATAAAACTTTCTATTTCCATCCATTTGCCTAAGAATTTCATGAAGTCATTGTTTTAAATAGCTGAATAATACTCCATCGTGTAACTGTATCACATTTTCTGTATCCATTCCTCTGTTGAAGGACATCTGGGACTTTTTCCAGCTGCTGTTATAAATAAGGCTGCTATGAACAGAGTGGGACATGTGTTCTTGTTATATGTTGGAGCATCTTCTGGGTATATGCCCAGGAGTGGTTTAACTGGGTCCTCATGTCATAGCATGGTCCTATGGTCAGTTTTCTGAGGAACCTCCAGACTGATTTCCAGAGTGGTTGTATCAGCTTGCAATTCCACCAACAATGGAGGAGTGTCCCTCTTTTTCCACAATCTGAGTTTTTGATCTTAGCCATTCTGACTGCTGTGAGGTTGAATCTCAGGTTTATTTTGATTTGCATTTCCCAGATGACTGATCCCTCTTGCTCATAAAATTCCATCCTCCATTTGGTTCATGGACTGTTTGGTTGTGGGTCTCTGCATTTCTATTGGTTTCTGAGTGATGCCTCCCTGATAGCAATGGGGCTAGGCTCACATCTATGAATCTAGGAGAATATCATTGCAAGTTATTTCACTGAATTTTTTTGACAATCCTATTTGGTCATAGCCTGAGTCTCTGGACTAACAAGCCTATGATTCCTGGCCATTCAATCAGTGTAAGACATGGAGTCTCTCTGGAAGCATAGGACTCAATTTGAACAAGTCATTGGTTGGTTTCTGCCACAAGTTCATCACTTGTCCCATATCAACATTATCATCTTTACTGTCATTACTGCAGCACATCTTGCAGGCAGGGTATGTTACAGGTAGAAGGTTTTGTGACCAGGTTGGTGTTCCATTACCATTGCTGACAGCCCTGTCTGATTTTAGATGACTAGTTCAAGCTCTGTATCCCCTATTACTTGGAGATTTCCCTAGGGTCACTCTTGTAGATTTCAAAAGTTTCCACTGCATCAGATTCCTTCAACACCCACTAAATTCCCCTCACCATCCACAGTCCGCCTGTCTCTCTTGGTATTCTTTCTTCTACTTACTGTGTCACCTCGTCCAGCCTTGATAGGAGGGTTTGTGCCTAGTCCCATTGTAATTTGCTATGGCATGTTTCATTGATATCTCTGGGAAGCCTAATCTTTTTATATTTTTAAAAGGGAAATGGAAGAGGAATAGATCGAGGTTAGAGAGGGGCTGGGGAGTGGAAGCAGAGGAATCTGAGGTAGGGATTCATTGTACATTAAAACACTAAAATTAAAAAAATAGAGAACCCTGAAAATTACTATAACCAAATGATACAAGATAACATTACAAGTGAAGGAACAATTCACCATTCAAAGACTCCTTACATGACACACTGAGAAAACCATGAGAGTCACCCTTATGGCACACTACCAAAGCCTGCAACCTGAGTCAAGTCAAAGACAGTATTATCAGAAGATTCAAAATAGCAAATTAAGTAGTCATTTTAGGGTCAGAGGCTCAAAAAATGTCATTGTAGTAAAGTGCAACGACTTGGAATTTATTCTGCATTAAAGGACATTTGGAGCTAAGACAACTTAATGAGCTACACAATCTTGAACTTTCCTTTGCCAAAAGGACATTTTAAACAATGGGTAAAAGGTGGATGGCTGTGGATTATGTATTATCACGGTGATCTTCATGCTCTGATTTTGACAGCTATACAGCAAATATGTTAGAAAGCTCAGCTTTAGCAGGTGACCTCTGAAGTCTGTAGGGAGAGCAGAGTATCATGTCTACAGCTTAATCTTCATTGTTTCAGAAAAACAAACACTGTAACACTGTAAATCACAGATGAAAAGAAAAAGAAATAGCTAAAGTGAATATGAATATGTGTTGTTATCCATACTTTCAATTTAAGTAAAATGGTATATGATACTTTGTACTCTCCTTAACATGTTTCGCTAAGTATAAAGCACATCAAAATTATTTAAAAAAATATATCATTTCAAAATATAATTTATTTTTCAGCTTGGTAGCCCAATGAGTAAAAATTTGCTTTAATGTGTTTGTACATTTGTTGCTTAACCCTGTATGTGTTTATTTAAAAAAAAAGTTAAACCCAAACCCACATTCTCTGAATTAGTTCTTGGTCTTCTAACTTTACAAGTTATTTAACGTATTTCTGATTACTTTAGTTTCTCTTGTTTTGGCAATTCTAAAGAGTCAAGACTCAAATTGACATTTGTAGCTAGTATTTATGAAATAGTTTTAGGAGATGGTCACTGGAGTATGTAGAGATAAAGGAATAGCATGTCTGCAAGTTATTCTGACGTGTTTCAGGAACACAAGCACTGTAAATTATAAATGGAAAGCACTTTGATGAAGATGATGAAATTACAGATTAAAAGGAGAGGATGACATGTGTTGGATTCTGGGAGTTGGATAAACTGAAAAAAAAAATCCAATAGAGAGATGACTGGGTAAGAAGCTAAACTTTACACTGGTTGCTAACTTAGTAAAGAGAGTCAAAAAGAAAAATTACTTGTTTTCTAATGTCTTTCAGTTTTGTTTGTTTTGTTTAGTTAGATGTAGGTCATCAAAAGTTGAAAAATATTATGGTTGAAAATGAACGCTGCTATGTGATTTGGGAGTACACATGGTTATAAAACTGAGTGGATCGTTTATCATCATTTACTGTGCATCTTAAAATTGTAATCTCAAAAGTTCATACAAAGGAGTTTCAGGTAATTCTAAAACCCTCAAACATACCTGAAGATGAATTTAAATTTTCATTAAATTAACATTTTATACTTATGATCAAAATGTTAGTTATCAAATAGTGTGTTTTTCATTATTTGACAGAAATATTTGCTTATTTTCATAGATTCATTCTAGTATAATCTCTTATTTTCTAACGTTTTTCTTTATGTTTTTTGAGGCAGAGTGTCTCTCTGTAACTAAAAACTAACTAGCATTCGTGATGCATAGCAGTTAGGTTTTCTATCTCTCTGTCTCACTGTCTCTCTATATGTCTCTGTGTCTCTCTGTTTCATTCTCTGCCTCCTCTCTCTCTCTTTCTCTGCTTTCCCCCACCCCATATGTGTGTTTCTGTGGCTATGTACCTTCACAATCACACAGCTGTGTCTCGGGCAGTTCGTCCACATTCCCCCAAGTGCTTCAATTTCAAACTTTGCAGTAAATCCCAGCCCATTACATAATATTTCTCATGAAAAGAATGTTGGTTTGTGAGCAAGAACCTATCAGGAACAATTATCTTTGCATATATTTTCAACTACTTAATCAATAGCCTGGACTAATTGTAACCTTTTGCTAATACTTCTGTGGTTTTATAAAATTAGAGAAATTGTCACTGACCTTTCATTTTCATTAATTTATTTATCTGCTTTACGTCATCACCCCCCTTTCTCACACAGATCCTTCCCCCATTTCCCCCTGAGAATGGGGACTTCTCCCTGGTTATGACCACACCCCTGGCACATCAAGTTACTTCAGGATTAAGTGTATCCTTTCCCTTTGAGGCCAGACAAGTTGACCAGTTAGAGGCTAGGATACACAGGTAGGCAATAGTTTCAGGGACAGACCCTTCTCCAGTTGTTGGACATGAAGATCAAGCTGTGCATATTTTACATATGTGAAAAGGGCCTACGTCCAGCCCATTCTCGGTCTTTGCTTGCTAGTTCAGCCTCTGAGAGCCACCAAGGGTCCAGGTTAGTTAAATCTACTGGTTTTTTTTTCCCCCTGTGGAGTTTCTGTCAGCTTTGGACCCCTCAATCCTTCTGCCAACTCCTTCCTCAAGACTTCCAGAGCTTCATCTAATGTTTGGCTGTGGGTTTTTACATCTGTCTCCATTGGCTGCTTGATGGAGCCTCTCAGAGGACACTTATGCTAGACTCCTGTTGGCAAGCATCACAGAATCTTGTTAATAATAACAGGGATTGATTCTTGCCCATGTGATGGGTCTTCGTTTCTACCAGTCATTGGTTGGCCATTCCCTCCATCTCTGCTTTATCTTTGTTCCTGTACATTTTTTAAACAGAACAAATTTTGGATGGAAGTTTTGAGGATAGATTGCTGTCCTTATCCGTCCACTGGGAGTCCTGGCTGGCTACAGGAAGTTGCCACCTCAGCATCCATAACTCCCACTGAGAGGAGTTTTAGCTAGTGACCCCCTAGACTCCTTGGGGCCTCCCTTTGTTCCAGGTCTTTGGCACATACTTGATAGTCGCCCTCCTCTCCAACACCAACACCACCACTTGTATTCTTCCTTAAGAGAGTATGTTTGTACTCTTGAGTGTTCTTGAAAGACTTTCTTATATTTATTTCTAAATGTTATTTTCAACTTTTGTTTCATTTTTTATTCTTTGAGAATGATACTTCCCCAGTATTTAGAGCAAATATAGCCCTTTTTCACAGAGCTCAAATTTCTCCTCTCTCTCCCATTCCCCTATGATCTCTTCTCAAGTAAATGTGCTCTTGTATTAAACCCTTTGGGAACAATTAGGTTGGCCAGATGTAGGACAATTTACTGAAGCATCTTTAAAAAAAACTGCCTCTTCCCCCTTTCATTTGTTCTTTATGAAGAATACAATGGCTCCAATGGCATGGGGCAGGCACTATTGTAACTGCTTTTCTTTGTGTGCCAATTGCACACTCTGATTTATGCAGCATTTAGAACCCTTTTTCATCCCTTTAGGGTATTAGAACTACCTCTGGCAAATTAGTGGTGTCGACACAAACATACATTTGTCAAGCTTTCATTCAGTTTGAATGAAGACCCCAATGAAATTATTCTTCTAGAGTAAACACATTCTTATTTGCTATTTGCATACATAACCTAGAAATTCTGTATAATCCCGGAGAAGATAAACAAATAGCTTTAAGATATATACTGGAGAAATCCAGAAAGTTTAAAAAAGAGAATAAATAGAAATCCAAAGCCATAAAACACATGCTGTTTGATTTCATGTATACACATCTTGAGTATTTACTATCCACAGACTATGTTTAGTTTAAATAACTTGTTTAGTTTAAATAAAATTCATATTGAATTTAATAAAAAGATGTATTAATGAAATATAAATAAAATGGCTTTTGCCCAAATGTTGATACAGTCAGGAAGGTGTCTCAGTTGTAAAATACATGTCTCACATGAATACAGTTCATAGATTGGCTTCTCGTCTTTTGAAAATGATAAAGACACTATACCTGCCTTAGAATATTTAGTTTTACATTTCAAGTTTTTAAAATAAATTACTGAAATTAAAATGCAACCCATATTTATTCTGAAATAATTTGCTTGAGATTAATATTTTCTTTTTTGTGTGTGTACACAAGAATGTATTTGTAACTCACCTTATTTTGTGTCTTTATCTTCTATGAGCAGAAACATGGTTGAACTTTGCTATTTTAGCTGTTTTACTAGTAATATTTTTCCATTCCTTTACGAAGAAAAAGTTACAAATAAAATCTCAATACAAGTGTCTAATTCCTCCATTGCAAATACAAAATTTGTCTAGAGTTTAGGAAGATAATTTTTAAGACACTGTCAATATTCAAACTGGTTAATGGCTCTTTTCTGCCCATGCTCACAGAGTTTTTCAGATAATGCACTTCACTGGCTAGCAAAGCAACACTTGAAGACTGGCTTTAATGTTCTAAAGATGTAAATGGAGTGTCTGGTAAAATGGCTATAAAAAAGCAATTTCATTTAGGAAAACTCATTTCTTAGTGTATATCCTGTGAAGGGATATTGTTTGATTAAAATAAAAGACATTAAAATTCAATAAAGACAGAATGATCATGGTTGAAAGAAGTTGAGTCATTTTAAAGTTAATTACGCTTGTGGTTGATCCTGCGCCTGTGTAGCAGATACATGTAATACAAAATCTGTTTGTTTTCACAAAACCACATCAAGGAAACAAGATCTGTGATGGGTCTATATGAAAATATAGGCAGGTAGAGAGGAGAAATACAGGAGTCACGGAAAACGAGAATAAAAGTATGAAACTTCCTCTTAGGAAAGTGTTAAATCAATGTTCTAAATGAACGGAATGATTAATAAAAAAATAGAATAAATACATTTGTCAATGAGTCTCACTAAGGGGAAAGGGAAGTTTCCAGGTTTACTCACTGGCTTACAGCAAACCATGGAGGACTGAGCCTTAACTCTTCCCATTTGGTAGCAATGTTACTTCCGCTTGGACTTTGCTTCCTCTTTCATAGATCTATTTTTTCATTCACAGATTCAACCAATGATACTTGCTTTATGTAAATCAAACTACAGAGGTGACAGAAACAGATAAATTACGAAGTTAACATAGTTCCCAAACTTAGTAAGTGGTATCTAAAGATCATGTTTGTTGCAGAAATTTATTTAGAGTTAGCCAAACACCCAGAGAGCATTACTAAGCCTCAAACATAAGATGTTAATAATAAATTAAGTACTGACCTATTTTTTTCATGATGACTAACCATTTACTCCTGTAAATAAAAGTGGTGATGACTTCATTAGCCATCTGTATACTGCCAGAATTAAAAAAAAATATATGTGCTAGGAGAACTATTTAAGACACTCCTTTATTATTAAACTGCATAATATCTTCATTCAGTGGCTGTTTTGGGGTACTTTAAAGTACAGAGTTTGAATCAAAGTTTTAGTCAGACAAGAGAATTCTCAACGGGTTCTGAAGGTTTCTGCCATTTTCATAGCACAGAATTTGCCCTGATTTTGTCACATGTTTAAAAGGTTTCTCCTCAAAATAATAAGCTCCAGACCCACTTGGGTGATGCATGTTTATTTCAAGGTAAACTTAGAAATGTTAAAACAAACATGCATTGAGAAAATTAAATATATATATATATATATATATATATATATATATATATATGAATTAAATTGAAAACTAAAAGTAATTAATGAGATGAATCTTAATGTTCCTTCACATGGGTTTTTCCTTTGCTTGACCCAATAGAGCTGTGGCCAGTATTGTACACCAACAAAACTAATCTGAACCCTATGTTCTGGCAAACCTGAGACATGCAATGAGATATAACAAAGAATGTATGCATTAAATGTGTAGTTATAAATACTTCAAACTGAGTGTCATAAGAAAATTGTTGAAACAATATTAGAAACTGTATGATTTCAGATGGGATCTGTAAACAAAAATTAACAGGGATAAAAACTGTGAGGCACAATTTATTAAATCTTCCTATGTATACCAAAGAGTGAGCTTTGCATGGATATTCTTTATTCATTCCTGTATTTACTTTTAGTTAATGAAAACATACACACACACACACACACACACACACACACACACACACACACACATATATATATGTACGTGTGTATATATGTATATATATACATATATATACACATATATGCGTGATAAAATGATTATTAAGTTTAATCAAACTAACACTTGTGTCACATTGTATAGTTTTTTGTTTACTGGTTGGCTAGGTTTGATTTTTTTTGGAGACTGGCCCATAATATATAGCCTTGCCTGGTCTGAAACTTATTATGTAGAACAGGCTGGCCTCAAAATTATAGAACTCTACCTACCTCTGCACCTTAAGTTAGTATTGGAATTAAAGGCATAGATAACAATATCTGGACAATTTTTGTTCATTTACTTGTGTTATTTTTAATGTGGTAAGATTACTCAAAGTTTACTGTCTTGGTCAATTTGTAGAGAATATAACCATATTATTAAGTACCATTGTTGGTATATTGTACTTCACATTTTAGTAACTTACATCTTACTGTTTAACACCTCAACTGTAAAGGTTTTGTTTATTTTTTCCATATGGATCTCAGTTTGTCAAAGAGCATATTGACATTACAAAAGCTGCATTTGTTTTCTCTTTTTGTTTTCAACAACTTGAAGCTGTGAGTTCTCCATACCTCTGACACCTGCTTCCCAGATTGCAGCCTTAGCACAGAATAGTCAATTGAGGAGTCGAGTTGATCTTGTTCTCCTTTCTTCAGGTTCTCCTTTGAACAGTCTACCTCCACTGATACCAGCAATTGTACTTCAAAAATACTTGAACGATTTTGTAACAACACTGAGCCTAGACAGAGTATTTTCATTTTACTAATCTGTAAACAATAGATAATGACAGTGATTCATATTTAATTTACATTCCATCACATCATAAGTGACTTAGTGCTGATCTAAAGTATATAGAACGATGATCATGAATAATATGCAAGAACTATATTATTTTATATAAAACACCAGAGCACCATAGATTTGTGGATACAAAAATTAAATAAAAACAATTACCTTGAAATCAATTGACAATTTTGACAACATTTAGAGTTTCTGAATTACTATGGATTAGAAAGAAACCAATAAGAAGATTTCATCAAGCTGTTGAGTAAATCTTGTTTTGTGATGGAGCTGGAGAGATGGCTAAGTGGTTAGGGTTTGATACTGCTGCTGTTGTAGGTGACATGAGTTTATTTCCCAGTATGCACTTATAACATCGCACAACATCGTCCTGTACCTCAAGCTCCATGGGATCCTCTGGCTTCTGCAGGCACAGTACTTCAATGCACAAACCCAGACTCATGCATACTTGAAAACACACACACACACACACACACACACACACACACACACACACTTACAAATTTAAAAGTTGAAAGTTTAAAAAAATATGATAGTTTAGCAATAAGATCTCAAACTAAATATTTCAATTTAATATGTATAACTCAAAGCCAGCAGTTCTTAACCTTCCTAATGCGGTAACACTTTAATACAGTTCTTCATGTTGTGGTGACTCTAACCATAACATTATTCTTATTGCAGGTTCATAATTGTAATTTGGATACTCTTATGAATCATACTTTACATATCTTATATCCAGTATTAGTCTAAGGTTACTCCTATGAGAGGGTTGGTGTATCCCCCAAAGGAGTTATGACCCATATTTAGCCAATCACAGCTCTAAGCTTAAATAAATGAGTTTTATTACTCTACTATTTGTATGAAAATAACTGTGACAACTTACTTGAAATTAAAATACATTCTAGGTTTCCTAAGCTAGCTCAATATAAAACAAAATTACGAGTTAAGTGTGACATTCTTAACTGCACTCAGTCATAGAATTGAAGGTATAGAGTAATCCAGAAACAAAGATGGGAAAGCAGAACTATTTCATATCCAAAGATGAGAGTCTACAGGGCTGCCAAGATGAATCATATCAATCTGAGCTATTGTGGCAGAATGGTTGTTATTAAGAAATTTGTATTGTTCAAGAATTTATTTTCTTACAGTTTGGGAGTCTAGCAAGCAAAGTCCAAGGGGTTGTTTCCTGGCAGGAATCGTCCTTTAGTGCCTCTCTATGGCTGAAAGCAGAAGGGTGTTGAGATAAAAGATTCCTGGCTCACCCTTTTCTCATGTTTTCAGCTTTACTCTAAAGGTTAGCATTCCTATGGCCTCATCACCTTCTAGACAGTCTTGGTCCAACATGCCCATAAGGAAAATCATGATCTTATCTTCTGAGACACATATCCATACCATGTTAGTGGATTTCTCATATTTACTCTACAATTAAAACATTAGGAAGAAAAAATGCACTAAATGTTGTTTTATGATCACTAGTTAATAATCTTTTTGAAAACCTGTTACCTTTATTCTTACCTGAAAATCTATGAGACTTCCAAACAAAGGGGAGAGGGAATCACGGACATTGAGAAGTCTATTAGGGCATTGAAGAAAACCACTTCCTCACCAGGCTCTGCTTTCCATTTCAGTTCTTCAGCATCAATGCATCTTTGAGTCTGGGATTCTCACGGGGATTTCTTCGGTTTTCTGTAAATATCTGTGGATAATTTAAGCAGAACCCTTTTGCAGCTAGCTCAGCATTAACTCCTACACTTTCTTATTATCAGCAATATATAATATCTTTTGTTTCTTCTTGCCTTAATGAACTGAATTTTAATGAATATGAACGTTTCTTTGATATATAATATATATATATGTATATATATATATATATATATATATATATATATATATATTAAAGTGAGCCTGTGAGTATAAAGAAAATGAATTCATCTTTTTTGAGTTATTAAGACTTTATAAAGCATATCATTGCTTTAAGATATTGGTGATTTTGGATACTAAGTTGTTCCGTGTGATAAGGCAATTAGCTTGCCACCAATGAAAATATTATGATAAGGCTTTAATACAAAATTGCATGATTTATATAACTCTGGTAGTTTCTAATTTAATAACTGATTTATATGCTACAGATAAAAGACTAACACTCACAATGGACATGATGGCAGTAAAGAATTGTACATCCGATTTTACTTATTACTTTAAAGGGATTTCAACTTTAAGGAAACTAGATATGGGCACAGTTGGTTGTCAGAATTGTCTAACATTTAATATAAGCTCAGCATCTTCCCTTGCAGAGTCACTGTCATCCCCCCCCCCCTTTATGCTTCCTTGTGCTGAGCTATTGTGCTCTCCGTGAAAGGGTTTTCTTGATGTAATTTCCAGACACTGACTTAACCTTGAGTCAAACATCATGTCCACTCTGGTCTTGCAGATTTCTAAGCCATTAGATATTTTCTTAAGGCATATATGCATTTTGTCACATTCCATGGTGGCACTTTTCCAATATGATTTAATTAATTTATGCATGATTCTCCATTTCATAGGGTCAGAATATGGTTTACAGACTCCTAGCTAGAATATCAGAGTAAATCAAATATTTTATGGGAATAAATGAATTTGTTCATTGTAATGGATAAATAGAACACCACAAAGTTAAAAGTGATTATAATACTTGTTATTATACTTATATATCATTTAATAATCTACACATATTATTAGTTTATGAGACAAAAAATTGTTGAGGTATTTTGGAGACATTTGCTGTACAAGTTTGGAGACTTAAGTTTAAACTGAACAGAAATCACATTAAGTAAGTTTAGCACTGACAGATGAAAATAGAGACAGAAGATTCTGAGAATCTGAGAATCTGAGACTCAAGAGAGGCTTTCATGTGCAGTCAAAACAAGTCAGAAGTATTATTTTAAGAAGATCAACAGCCACAATAGTTTTCTGATCATATATACACATGTACCTGCATTTGTATAATGAATGCATATATGCATGTGTGTCTCTGTCTCTCTGTCTCTCAATTTCTCTGTCTCTCTGTCTCTCTCAAGTCTCTCTCACACCACACACACACACACACACACACACACACACACACATGCACACACAGAAAGATAATTATATTTTTGAATTCCTTGGACTTACTTTTTTTTTTTCAATTTTCTCAAAGTGTTTTCATCAAACATTATAAATCCAATGATGTGTTCTGATAAAGAAATATTAATGAAAAAGAGGAAGTTCTTCAATTTGGAGGCAAACCACAAACATCAATATTTCAAATATAAAAATTAATACCCCTTTTAATCAAGTCTAAAGAAAAAAATTCACTTAAATACACTCTCTAAAGATTAAAATGTGACTAGAGATAAGAATAAAAAGTTTTAAAGGGGATAAAAACAGATAAACATATAATCTTAGGAGATACTTCATTTTCTTTTTTCTAAATATCTGTATAATAAGTATTATAACTAAATAAAAACAGTACATATATTTTCTGTTATAGTCCAGATGGTTATGGCTATTGAAATGCCCCAGATGTTTACTAAAGTGTCTAGAAAAAAGTCAGTGAATATGATGACTAATTGTGTGCATGACCTATGATCATATTGATTTTCATATAAAATGTAATCCAACTTTTAATTGTTAAATATTTTTATGTAATCTATTTATATATCAATATTACCTACTCATTATTTTCTCGTCTGATAAATGTATATAACAGGCAGTGTAGATTAATGAAACATCTGATCAAACTCTGTCATCATTCTTACCTCTAACAAGTAATTTTTAAAATGTAATTGATACATCCTGGCAATGAGTTATATATAACTGCTTTACTCGTTTTATCTGAGATTATCCAAACAAAAGACACTTTAAAAGTATTAGAATTAAGATCCAAATGTGAAAGTCTAATTAGAACTTTTTATTAACATTGTATTAGGAAGATGTTTATTTGATTATCAGTGGATTTACTTGATTAGCACTGAGTTTAATCTTATAGGTGAGAATACATACAAACAGCACAATATAGTCAAAGATATATGTTAAAGAAAGACATCTCTGAGTAGCACTGATTCTTAATCTACATCCTCCATACCATGCTATTATAGTGCATAGGGTGAGATAGCTCTTATCAGTTAAGAAAGTGATTAAGGTAGCATTTAGCAAAGCTTATTACCTAAGACAACCCTACTAGGTGACTGTTCACTCAAGTGTTTGAAAAGTTTCCATTTCACTAGCACATGACATTGTTTAACGTGCATGAAGGCACTGTTCTAATATTTCTAGATCAATTTATAAATATAAAATAGCTTGAACAATAAGAAACTTTCACTACTTGCCAATTAAATTTTAATTAAGATACTTTGCCTACTACATACTTTTTGTGTATTGAGGTGACTTGGATTACAAAAATGATGGAAGTATAAAAGAGATTGATTTGAAATCATAAACGTAAAACTTAAAAAATAGCAAAGGCACAAAATTAAACCAATCATTAACATTTATTCTTTTAATTAACATTTGGCAAGCTTCTATTACAAGTTAGTCTGACATAATTTAGCTGATGAAAGTTCTAATTGACATTTAACAATTACATTGATTAAAATATATGTTGTTTTCCCTACCATTTCAAGACAATTACCTGCTTAAACATCCCTTTTATTTCACAGATTAATAACAAAATGGTATTTTAACATTCTTCTGGCCCCAAGATTGTCATAATTTTTGCACTGCATAGGATTTAGAAATTTGGAATGTACTTCCTTGTAGTAAACTAATCCCCTTCCTGGGGGCATTGAGTCATGTTTTCCTGGTGTGCCAATCTCAGGCCTCAAGGTAATTACATCATACTTGGTACTTCCTACGGAATAGGGAGGTGCCATTTAGAAGGTAATCACTTAGTTTAAATTACATTCACCATTTCTTATTCTCTCTAAAGGTTTTATTGTGTGTGTGTGTGTGTGTTTTGTTTTTTAATTTTCCCTCATAATCCACTTTCTGGCTTTTAACTCCTTCTCCATGCCTATGTTCCTGAGGGATGAAGTCTGACAACAAGAGAATTCTAAGATAAGGAAGGAAATAGTCTGAAAATTTCTGTATTATTTACTAACACTGACTGCTCAGTGATTCCTTTGTCCAAACTGGTCTTTTTCCTTTCTTCTTGAATTTTTGAAAGACTGATTGGAAAATTTAGGCTTCCTCTCACTATTCTTAATCGTTTCCTATAAAGTCTGAATTTTTTGCTACTACATATATACATATAATATTCTACAATGATCAGGTTGTGTTTTTCTATTAGTGCTATCTCAATTTTAAGCAGTGAAAGCCTGACGTAGAAACCGATTAAACAAATGTATCAAAACGCAAAAACACCAACGTAATTTAATAGCTCTGTGGCAATGACTAAAATACTAGGATTGCAGCCACGTGTATCTTAGAGTAGGGTGAGATCCATTATTTGAAAGCACCATGTTATACTTGCTCCCTCCAGCTTCACAGATGGTGTCATTAGATTCGAGAGGTGGCTTTTAGCCGCCGGACTTGAAGCACGTTGTGCGTCAGGAGCACTGAACATCTTTTGGTCTAGGAAAACTACATAATCCAGGAAATCCAAAGGTTCTGTGTAGCTAGGGTTCATTCAAATGGAAATACATAACTAATATCATGTACCTTAATATTAGCTTATAAAAAGTACATGTTTATTAATCCCACCGTGGGCGAATGTAAAGAGAACACTGAGCAGAAGACAAATTCGTGGGATAAAAATAAATATATCACAAAAGCCACAAATGACAAAGATTCTTATCATTTAAAACATCTTTCTAGAAACTATTCATAAATCCTAGGTTGTCTATAGTTATTCTGTGAATAGTAGATCCAAGCCATGTTAGAAGTCTGGTTATGGACTATATAAGACAAATAGACTGTTCATTCTATTTGTCTTCTTCCCGTTGTCTATGGAAATATGTCAGCAGCAATGATAAAATAGAAACCCCAGGAAACCCAAGTCATTAAAACATAATCATCCATGTTACTGCAAAGCTTTGTGTTTAAATCCTCTTCCCATTTTGCCAATCACTTTTTAGTAATCATTAAATATGTCTGCAGGTGTCCTGGTTTTATAATATAAAGCTTGGAAAATATGCCTTTAGATCTACTTTGATTTTGATAAAAGACTGTCTTTAAATAGATATATTGTTAAACAAGTGGGCATTCGTCATATGCAATATACAGAACAAAACTGCTATTTGCTTATAAAAATGTAACAGCAGCCATGAATTAAGTTACTAAATGTTTCCTCTGTGGCTTTACAGTGCTGTATAGACAGATCAGCATAAATTTCAATTTTGAGTAGCCAATGGAGCACAATGCCAGAAAGGCTTTAGTCTAAACTCTTTCACTAGGTGGTTTTGCATTTTGATACATTTGTTAAATCTGGTTTTGTGTCAGACTTCTACTGCTTACAATTGTGATAACATTAATACTTCTTTAATTAGTGTGTTAATTAAAGAAGACACTATGGAGAAAGCAATGTTGAATTATTTCTCACAATGATGAGGATCTAAAATCATTATAATTTTCATATAATGAATCACTCAAATTCCTAAATTATACTTTGAATGGAATATACAATAGAATTTTATAAGGTTTTGCACACAGTGTACTGCCATGCAGTCAAAATTCACCAAAGCCTTCATACATGGCTGTCATCAAATTTCTTGATATCAGGCCATTTCCAAATGTACACAGAACTCAGCTTAACTAAAAATAAGAGAGTAGGAACATGGAATATTGGGTAGAGAGGATGAGTACAAATGATGCAAATATAGTCCTCATGTGTGTGATTATTAGAAAATAAAAATCTCAACATTTTAAACAAACTGACATGTGTCCATATCATACACTAAACCACAATGGGGTACATATATGTGTAAATGTATTAATGAGGAACATCATGTCCTTCTGACTTGAAAATTTACAGTTCCCATGTTCCTCTGAACATTGAAGAAAAGTCCTTTTGTATCCTTCTAGCTATGCATTCTGAGCTGCTGCTGCTGTGAGCTCTTCTGCATGGTAGTGAAGCTCTGTCCATGGCAGATGACAGTGTGTTGTTTGCCTCCTTTCAATTCGATTCATCTTGCAACCTCCCAAGGTTCTGCTATATGTTAATGATAAAAATCAATACAAAGGTTGTTGTGGCTTCCCTGATGATCTGAGGCCTGTCAGCATAGGATCCCTCCTTGCTAACAACTGGCGCTCACTCAGTACATATTTACTGAATGAAAAACAAGCAAAGGAACAACCAGAAAAACGATATGAATATGCTATGCTATTGCTTCTCTGAAAGGATTAAGAAATACTTTAGCATTTATTCCCCATTATCCCTCACACACTACCCACAGCCAACATTTGCAGCTGTGAGAAAAATAGAAGAGCTACTTCCCCTCATTTTCCATTACTCCCAGCTCAGTTTATGACTACTCCTACCCCAATTGTATAAAGCACTGATAATCAAACAAAAGGAGACTAGCAATTTGGGTGGGGCGGAAACGAAAGGGTTAGAGGGAGGGTCAGTGGGAGGAGTTAAGGGAGAAAAGGCGGGGGGGAATAGTGATGAAATTCATTTTAATTAATAACGTATTATTTAAACTGAAGATAATACCCAAAAAGACAAACGTTGTCTAAAATAATATGTGAAATGATGAATGAGCATGTATTTGACGGAGTCAATCTACCCACAACAAGACACCGTTTAAGATAGACTTACTGCCTGCGTGCTTACCGAGCCCAAATAACTTTAAGTTACCTCAAAATGCTGAATGAATGATGCACACATTCACTGACATTTTCATTTTTCTAAACAGGCTTTGCGAAAGCCGCCTACTTTAAAAATTGTACTAGACCATAAAAGCTTGTGCTGGTGCTACTGATTCAAACTAGTTGACCTCACTATCAAGAAGTTTGAAAATAGCTGGTCTCTTTTATTCTTCTTTCTTTAACTACAGTCCATTGCTCTGTGTCCTTTCTTATGACATTATGAATGTCCTTCCCTTAATCTCATGGTAACCTTGAAGATATTTATAGACCTGGCTCTGATCCCTTTAAGAGAACTCATCAGTGTAGACTTTTTAAATTCAGCTTTTTGCATTTTCAAACTTCATTTTCTAACATTTATTTTGGCAAAAAAAAAAAAGTCAGCATCACGAAACAATGGCTTTGTGTGTGTGTGTGTGTGTGTGTGTGTGTGTGTGTGTGTGTGTGTGTGTGTGT
>JANHMN010000001.1:233469363-233642876 GCA_030674055.1 Rhabdomys pumilio | reverse complement strand
ATCCTCTTCCTTCAGCATTACCTTCTCAAAAGCAGTAGTTGAAACCTAGCACATTCCGAGGCGTCATATCCAAGTTTTAAAAGGTATTTTCTAGCAAAGAAAATGTCCCAGCCCTATCAATGATGATAGCTTGATGATATGTCCAGTTTTGATTAGTAGAAGATTGTAGAAAGACCTGTGGCTGACGAAGAAGAAAAGAGAGACAACCGAACACCCAGGAGACCAGAATCTCTTCCAAAAATGCATTCGAATTTATTCTCTATGATGCCTCTCCAATATAACTATTATTATTTGCACACACACACACACACACACACACACACACACACACACGTTAAGTATGTCACATATAAGTTGAACTGCTAAGAGCATGGTAACTTTCTTATGTCCCACTATTTATGTATAATAATAGCAGAACTCAAGTGCAGCTATAGCTCGTCTCCAGGACAAAGTATTTCCTAGTGCAAAGCACATTCCAGTTCAGAGTTACAACTCAATGAATAGTGGGATGTAGTACTGCTTACACTTGTCAACTAATCAACAGCTCTCAAAACACACAATTAAAATTTGTTTCAGCCAGACGTATGCTATATACATATTATTTATCAGCATTCATGGCCACCTCTGTTTCTTCTAATGTTTTTTGCAGTCTGTGGATTACTATCTTTCATTTGGGATTAAAATTACCCTTGCATTTCACTAAATATTAGCCACAGTATGATGTCACAATTGGAAAATGCATTGTTTATAATTTGAGAAATTTCTGAGTAGGTAGTAAAACATTACTTTTGAGTATTTACTCTGTTTGAGATTTATTTAACCTGTATCTAGAAAAGTTTAATTCTTTTCACAGTTATTGAGAAATCTCAACGTACCATATTACCTCAAAACAAAACAAAACAAAACAAAACAAAACAGAAAAACCAAAACCAAGAGTAAGAAAATTCTAATGGGGATATAGACTTTTTGTAGACAAATCCCCTCTTAAATTAATTAAAATGTCTCCAAGTCTCCAAGGTCTTTTACTCTTCTCACTGATGCAAACCTAATCTCAAGAGCATATTATTTAGAAAATGAAGTCATAATCATCTGACAGCAAAATTATTAAATACCCTCAATAAACATATCCTAAAATATCACCCAAATAATGTATACCATTATCTGAAATTATCACTCTTTATTTCTAGATAGTACAATATACTGCTATATTGTTAGTTTCTTTTTCTAACAGTTAAACCAATATTTCAGACATTCTAAGTCTGTGCTCAACATTAAGGGATATTCCAAACACTCCAAGGTATATTTCCTTGGATCTATTCTTGTCATGGGAGATTTTCTTTAAAGAATTGGATAGTTTTTCATTCTTTGAATGGCTTAGTTTTTTTCCAGTTGTAACTCATTCTGTTATGTACTATATAGCACTGAACAAATGAAGGAACATTGTGCAAAAGTCTGTGGGGTTCTAAAAGCAGAGTTTAAACTCAAGATTTCCTCAACTAGGCAAATCTAGGATTATATACAGTTTTAAGTACATTGTCCTTCTTAAGTGTATAATTTGAATATACACTACTTTTTCTTATGAAACACATTCTCATTAATTCACATTAATAATTATTCTAATAATACACAGATAGGAGAAACCTTTTCCTTATGCTTGCCTCTTCCATGGAATAGAAAAAAATGGTGTTTAAAGAAAAAGGGAAGTATAACATAACTTAAGTAAAATTTGTTTGATCAGTATATAATCAAAAAAGAAGTATATGCATCACAATTTAGCACAGAAGTTTAAAATAAAGTACATGAGGCGGTGAGGGTGTCTACCTACTTGTCAGTAAGACTGGAAGTCTGGTTTTGAAGTTCTGTGTTTAGTAACCACGTGGTAATAGCAGAAAACCAAGAGGTCTACCTACTTATCTCCACTTGCTCTCTATGTCTTGTGTGAATAATACACACACACACACACACACACACACACACACACACACACACACATACACAGAAAGAGAGAGAGAAAGAGAGAGAGAAAAGGAGTAAAGTAAATGAAATAAAAAAAAGACTAAATGTTTTTTAAGTAAATTTTTATGAATTTCATAAAAGAAGTGAATATATTATATTCATTTTGTGGGGTTACATTTTACTATGCACTAGCATCTCTTTAGAGTTGATTTACTGACAGAAATCAAATCATACTCATGATTTCAAAAGTGCATTCATATATTGAGTCAAAAATTGAAAGTAATGATGCAAACATTTTAGGTCCTGGTATAACAGAGACAGAAAGTCCACATAAGCCTCTACTTAGTTTTTCCTCTTTTTATTGAAAATAGATTTTCTCTCATACAACAAATCTGTACCACAGTTTTCTATTCCCTCCACTCCTCCCAGCCTCCTCTCTCTCTACCTCCCCTCTCCCTTCCACTTCCTTTCAGAAAAGGGCAGGCCTCCAAGAGAGGAAGGCCAAACAGAACAAAAGATAGTAAGACAAGGCAAAGCCCTCATTACTTATACACTTAAAGTGAAGACAAAAGCTTGCTGGAAATTGACAGCCAAACAC
This sequence comes from Rhabdomys pumilio, assembly GCA_030674055.1. Taxonomy (NCBI): domain Eukaryota; kingdom Metazoa; phylum Chordata; class Mammalia; order Rodentia; family Muridae; genus Rhabdomys; species Rhabdomys pumilio. The sequence goes on along the minus strand of JANHMN010000001.1, from coordinate 233,640,322 downwards.
AATCTTCATGATTCTCTATTTTATGTTCATCTCATTTTATTAATTGTGCTTCCTATTTTTTTTATTTTAAAGTGAATTAACTTTCTTCTACTTTCTTTGCTGACTTCTAAACCAACATTTTACAATCCTTAATCATGTTGGAAGCTTATAACAAGACAAAGATATATATTTTTGAATATAAATTATCTGCTAATTGAAATAATTGCATGCAAACCTTAATTTATAAATTTAATTTATAACAAGAGGAAGAATTAAAGTGAAATCCTCAATGCAACACAACTGTCTCAGTATGGCAGACTTAACCCCAGGCACACTTACTTGATTTTTTTCTACAGTACGTTTGTGTTCATGTATATTTGTTTATGTATGCATACTTTCTTCCCCATGCCTCCATCCATCTATCCATCCAAGTCACTCCCTCATTTATAATCTTAAACTGAACTATCTAAGCATCAAGGATATAAAAGACAATACTGATGTGTGTTTGCAGTGTCTGAGATAAGTGTTAGAACTTCAGCAAATGCCAACGGACACATCCTGAAAGATATGACTCTGAAGTCCAGGATGTATTAGGTATGCTCATCCTTTACTTGAAAGAAAAGACCATGTCTCTTACAGATGTTAGATACTTTAAGAATGACAGTGGGAATAGACACAGGCTTCTTTTTTAAGAATTCACAATTAATAGTCATTAATGACAATGGAATTGAAATTTTTGTGAACATCATGATTTTTTCCATCTTCCTAAATGCCCTTCTTATGCTGTAAAGTCCTATGAAAACAAGTGACATGGGAAGTAGATTATGTTCCAGTGCTTACAAAATTAATTTCCAGTCTTACATAAATATTTGTATGTTCATTGGACAGTTCTTTAGAAAAACATGACATTCTTAAACAGATCAATTTTCCTAAAGAACATTCATCAGTTGTGTATCAAATGAAATGATTGAATATGTATCTTTCACCTTTCACCATCCCTTGAGATAGATCATGTAGTCTGAGAGTTTTATTGAAAGTTTCATTAGTATTTGGAGGAGTTTTCATGAGTGAAGAATAATATTACCTCTCTTCTCCACACTGCAGAACAACAAACAAAATACTGTACATGACTTATATTGCTTTGTAAAAATGGTCCCCTGAGCCTTTCTACTGTGGGAGCTGAAAACTCATCAACATATCAGCAGAAGTCTTATGTGTGGATGACAACTTACCACTGATATAAAGAGCAGTTTGCTTTCATTGACTGTAGAACAGTTTCTTCATTATCTGCTTGTCAAACATTTGCATGTATTAACTTTGATGTGCCTTTTACTGTAAATAACTCTACAACTTATTCATTTAAAATTCATTTGAGAAACATCATGTTTTACTTTCCTATTTTTTCTCATAAATTTCTCATAGTCAGACATTAATTGCAGCATATAAATATATATATACATTATATATATATATATATATATATATATATATATATATATATATATGAACATTGGATCTAGTAGTAGATATATTTAGGGGATAAAATGCAATGTTAAAATATTTAATGTTGGACTTGATTTAAAAGTGAAGTAGATACAGTGTATAAAAAGTTGAAAAAGATGCACACTGAAGCAGAATTAATGTCGAACAATATATTTATATTATATTCACATTTAAATAATTTCCATTACCCTTTTATAGTTTAGAAAAACTAAGAGTGTAAATATGTCTAAGCTACTCCAAATAAGCATGTTCAATTCTTCTGTGTATACATGCTCATTCTATGTGCATTCTTTTGTAACTATACTTCTGTGTTATTTTCTATGGCTAATTATAATATAACTGTTTATATCTTGCCCCAAATCTTCCAAATACTATATTGAAAAGAAATTTGACAGTCTATCATTCAGAAAAATCACCCCTGAATTTTCAAGGATTTCTTAGTACAATTTTTAATACCCTAATTGTGACTGTCAAGACAATCATGGTCACTCTATATCTGGACCATCACCATCAGACCAACCTGTCTAAGTTCTATCTGAAATTTACACAATGACTTCATGAAATTCTTCGGCAAATGGATGGAACTACAAAATATCCTCCTGGGTGATAAAAGAACACACAAGATATGTACTCACTGATAAATGAATATTAGCCCAAAACTTTGGAATACCCAAGATACAATTTACAGACCACATGAAGATCAAGAAGAAAGAAGATCAAAGTGTGGGTGCTTAGGTCCTTCTTAGGAGGGGGAACAAAATACGGGAGCAAATACAGAGACAAATTGTGGAGCCGAGACTGAACGAAAGACCAACCAGAGACTGCCCCACTTGGGGATCCATCTCATATACAATTGCCAAACCCAGGATGCTAGTGTGCATGCACTGATGTGCTTGCTGAGAGGAGCCTGATATGGTTGTTTCCTGACAAATATAGAGATAGATGCTCACAGCCTACTATTGGACTGAGCAGACCCGATGTAGGAGTTGGAGAAGGGACTGAAGGAGTTGAGGGTATTTGCTGGCCCATAGAGGGGTGCAACAGTGTCAATTGGTCAGATCTCCTGCAGCCCCAGGGAACTGGATCATCAACCAAAGAGTACACATGGAGGGATCCATGGCTCTGGTTTCATATGTGGCAAAGGATGGCCTTGTGGGACATCAGTGGGAGGAGCGGCCCTTCAGCCTGAGAGATTTCTATGCCCCAGTGTAGGAAAATGCCAGGGCTGGAAGACGGAGTGTGTGTGTGGTAGGGAGCACCCTCATAGATTCAGGGGGAGGGGAAAGCGATAGGGAGTTTCTAGAAAGGGGATAACATTTAAAATGTAAATGAACAAATATCCAATAAAATTAGAAAAAATAAAAAATGAGGCACCCAGTGTTCATGATGAAGACTGAGCTCTGGTCCTTGGGAACAGCAGCAACTGATCTTAATAGATAAGTTCTCTCTCCAGCCCCTCGTTAACTTTTTACTATGGTATCTCACACCCCATGTGTTAGATATGTTGCAAGTACTATTTTAAAAAATTAAATAAAAATAAAAAGTAAAAAAGTGGTTACTTTCTTTAACTTAATGGACTTCAATTTCCACTCTCCAACCACTCCAAGGTCAAATATCTTAGCATATCACATATTTGATACATTCTTGTCTCCTTCTTTCTATTCGCAATTCAGTGACTATTTCCCACCATCAATAGATGCTTAGCGTGAGAAATAAGTTATATATATATATATATATATATATATATATATATATATATTCCTCCCATCAATAACAATAATTATAACCAGCAATAATATATTTGTCTTTACATAACCTTGGTTTTATGTTTATAAAAATTTATATTCTGCAATTCTATTTTTATAGTACATTTAATGCAGTTTTTATTTATTTAAAAATATTTCATATAATTTAATGAGTGTTTGTTCAGATTTTGTGGTAATGAATGTTCTTTGCCAAATGCAACATTGAATTCCCACCCTAATTTCTTGATGACATGAAGTCCCCAATCTTTAAAACATGAGTAGATTACAGAGGTTTTTGTGCCAGAACTTTTAACAAATTATATTAACTAATTACTATGTAATATGATTTAGTTGTGCTAAGCCAACTAATATTTATGGGCCTGGATTTTTTCCTCCTATATTTTCAAGATAAATCACTACTCCTCTGAGTAGACAAGTGACTATTAACAGATATTTAATGCCATGTGTCTGGGAGCTTTTATATTATCAGTGTGCAAATATATTTTTAAAATAATGTACTTTTTTTTAGTCCTAGAATTGTGCTATCAGCTGATAAGAATGACATTATTCAAGAGCAGGTGGAAAGACTATTCAGATAGTTTAATATAGATCAGAAGTCACCAGCTCTGTAAGCAGTGCTATGTCATGTAGTAACATCCCCGACTGAATAAAAACAAGAGTTATCTGAAAGTTAGCATTCATTTTTCTAATTCATGACTATTTTTAGTCAGTTTCCTCAAGTTTCTGTTTTGATGATATCTGTGATACTCTGTACTCTCAAACTGTTAGTAAAAATATGTGTCACTATGTCTTTTCCTCTCTCTCTCTCTCTCTCTCTCTCTCTCTCTCTCTCTCTCTCTCTTTCTCTCTCTCTCTTCCTCCCTCTGTCATGTGTATTCTCTCTCCCTTCCTCCCTCTGTCATGTGTGTGTGTGTGTGTGTGTGTGTGTGTGTGTACATGCACATGTGTGCATTTGGATGTTTGCATGCACAAATTCAAGCATGTTTGTGGAGCAGACAGAGCATAGAAGAGAAGCATATTTTTTATTATAACTAGAGCATAGGATTTATTTTGGGCAAGCTGATTCCATATCACTGCATATTGGACATGGATCACTTTCATGACAGTCATAAGCTGAACCCTTTAAACTGAATACATGATAACTTCTTCCTGTAAGCTTTCTGCAGAATAAGCTACCTTCAGGTTGTTCATTCATTTATGAAGGTTTAGGTTTGGTTCTCTGAACTGGGGGAAAAATTGCAATTCATGATACCAAGAAATGAGCATAGACTTCTTGTCATGCAACATTGAATTTGTGAATCTAACCTGAATATATAATGTGAGCTTCCTAAATTCCTTGGCAAGTTCCTCTTTTACAAAATCACTGAAGCTCAAGGCTCTATTAGATACACTTGTTGACACTTGGGTGCCTTAAAAATGTACCTGTTCACTGAAGAAAATGATAAAACAGACAGTGCATTTGTAGCTAATAGTGTTTGCAGCCTGCTAGTTATATTATGCAACTCTCATTAGGAACTTTCAAGACATTGACATGAAGAATCTATTTGTAATTGCATAGCTTGTCAGCACAGAGTGCATCTGCAGGACTTAAAATTTTAAATAGGTTCTGATCATTTGCTGTAACATGATGGTTTCTCATAAAATTGTTGGTAGTTAGTGGCTGTTATTTCCTTTTTTGCCAATTCAGAAGAGATGGTTTGTTTCATATCATAACATTAGATTGAAATAATATCAGAGGCAGGTGAGAGTGATGTGATATGACATGCTTCTTGTCATGAATATATTTGTAAATCAAAACACTGTCATCTGAGACAATATTGAGAAAAAAATGATTTTCCATTTGGCCCTTAATTATTTTAAGATGCTGGGTTGGAATAGAGACTATAGAACAAGAGACACCATCTTGGTGCATAGCATTCTAATTTATTAGAGAAAGGATTATTATATTTAACAATATAGGAAACCTCCAAAGAAAAACTGCAAGAATCTACAGTCCAACTCATAAGACGGATGTGGGTAGGTGAGAGGACATGGATGATGCACTGTTTCAATTCTCATCACACAGAGTAGAACTTGGCATGGTTTGGGCCTCTGAAGCAATGGTGTTTGGTTACTCTTGCTCAGAGTTTCATACTTACTTAAGGGCTCTCAATCTTTGTGGAGATACTCACTAAGAAATTTTTAATTCTGTGGATATTCTCAAAGATGTAATCTGTGAGGTCAGAATTAATTTCTAACATGTGAGAGTGAAAGAGGATGGAATTTCATGAGAACAACCCATAGCCCCAACTGATCTTCAAGAGTAATGTTATATCCAGCCTAATCTGCCATGCTTAAAATTCATCTACAGTGTTTGACAGACGAAAATCATCATCATCATCATCATCATCATCATCATCTACTTGAATATACATTTTGTTCATTTCAGCATTTCAGAAAAAAATATCCATGTGAATTTTAAATGAATGAATACTGAAAATTATTTACCTAATATAAATATTTGCTATTTGTATTCATGTAAGGTATTCCTAGCTGCATCTCTATGTCTGTACCCAATTTTCTTGCTCTCTGCTTGTAAAAAATAAAAGTAACAATAAGGAAAAAAATCGGCATGTGGGAGGCACAATTTTCTTCCATGAACAACATTAACTAAGTAGTATTTAAGTTGAAACGGATGAGTATGTTTGTATACATCTCTAATGATGGCTATAAAAGATACATTTTTAGTTGACTGTAAAAGTCACTTTCTTCAATATCAGAACACTCAGCTTAAGCCATCATTGTCTTTTGTGAGACTGCATGAAATTGGGAGATTAGTTTCTAGGAAACAAAGGATCAGTTGAGCTAATGATCTTATAATACATGTAGATCCCTCTAAATAGTCAAGAGAACTGAAGGCCCTCTATCACCCAAGCTCAAGTCACATGAGAAGGCACACCAAGAGTAAATTCTTGATTCTTTTGAGACCTGTTTTTATGCCCAAGGGAATCTTTGAAATAAATTTATATATCATAAGAGTTCAAAATTAAATTTGCTATTTTTCAAAATTTTTATCTCTAAGGACCCTAGACGTTGAACAGTTTAAAAAGAAGTACTACAGTTTCAATTATTTACACTGCTTCTTGACTAAGGACATAAGTTCCTCTAGATCTGTTTTCATTAACCAACTAATATCAGCACCCCAAAAAAAGGAAACAAGGACCATTTCTTCAGGCTCTTGTCTTGAAATAGTTCAGAAATTGTCAGAAAATGACTATCAGGGAATTCAACATGATAAATAAGGCCTTGGTAAGATTGTGAATTTAGGCTTGTATGTTTGGCCAGCATGATCAAGGCTCAGAATTTCATTTAAATTTTTTAAAAGTAAAGTTATCATCAAGATTAGAAGGTAATGATCAGAAGATCATTTTCAATCAATTATTTTACTCATAAAATAGAAGCATATTTTGTATATAAATTCTTGTTATCATAATGAGTTTCACATTCACATATTGAGAGTGCTTATAAAATAAAATTTAGAAAAAAAATATATATATAAAACAATGGACTTGGTGATGGCCTAACGGTTAAAGAAAATGCTGTTATTTCAGAAATCCCCTATTCAGTTTCCTGATTCTCAAAATGCACATGCAACTTATTATAGTCTGTAGCTCCAGTTCCAGAGGACCCAATTTTCTGCTTTGGCTTCATGGATACCAGGCATACACATACAAGACCTCCATACATACAACTAAGAAGCCATCCTATACACAAATTAAAATACAGCATGAAGCCAGCAGATTAAAATATTTATAAACAAATTTATTCATTGGAATTTATTTTGGGCTTACAAAGGTGGCTCAATGTATAAAGCACTTGCCATGCTAGTCTGAGCATTTCAACTGAGATAATCAGAGTACATTGTTGGGTATGGGTTTTGCTCTACTGTAATCTCAATGCTCAAAGGGAAAAATGGTATCCCATAGACCATGGTAGCTCACTAGCCAGCAAACCTGAAAATATTACCACTGAGTTCAACTGAGAGAGCTTGCCTCACTGAAGTAGAAAGTAATTGATGAAGACTCCTAACATCAACTCCATATTTTCATACACATAAACAGTTCAACCATGTACATGCAAATATGGACACACATGTTCATATAGACCCCACATACCTAAATTTTAAAAAATTTCATGTTTGATTAATTAGTGCATATCAGACTCTCATTAAGTCAATATAGAGTACTTAGGCTCTTATTCATCTCATTCCTTATAAATAAAATGTGAATAGACACATTGCTCTAATATCTGAAAGGGCATTTCTTTACATATTTAAACTTTGTTTCCAAATTACTTTCACAATAATCTTTTTTTTTAAATTGTGCATTGGCTACTAGAATTTTGGAACAAGTATATACACTTCTTGTGTAAGTCAGAGTTACACAAAACAATCAGCACATACAAGAGTGTCACATAAGATATAAAGTACTCAAAATCCATAATAGTATAAACTTTACAACTTTAGATAAAAATAAATTACATCATTGAAATCAGTAGCTGGAAGGGTTTTCATTTATTTTTAGAAGAATCTGATAAACTAAAATATTCTATGATAATATTTTTATGATACTATTCCTATGATAATATCCATGAACAGGCCTAGTAGCCCTAATAGTTCCAATAGGGAACCAATAGCAAACCAAAGTCTAGGCACTACCAAAGTCCAATTGTTGCATCAATGAACTTATTGGAAATATATAAGAACATGGACAAAGAGATTGTTTTATGAGAAGAAATGACTCAAATACAGAACCATCACCAAAGCTCACCCCAACACAGGAGACAGCTCATGAAATAGGAAACAAGTGCTGTACAACCTGCAGTGAGACTTTCCTGGGAATATTTTATGACATGGTTGGGGAAAGGAATAAGAGAAACTTAGTTATGGCATTATTCCTTCATAGTTAATATTCCAACCTTGGTTTGTGTCATTGTGAAATCTGCACAGATCTAATTAAAACTAAAACTGTTCACTGGCAGTAAAAAAAAATCAATATTCACTATAGACCAATTTTATCTTTATTGAGTAGAGAATATAAATTCTTATTAGTATAAGCAGTGTCTTACAATTAAAGTTTCACAAATATAAATGATATATCTGTTCTTCCGTTCAGTCCATAGTAGATCAGTTACTGGTGAACAAAATCACTGAACGAAACTCAACTTTTATGTTTAAGAGTAGAGGAAAAAATTGAGACAATTACATAGTAAGATAAGCTTTTGTTATTGCACTCAGTCCAAATATGTTTGGAACAATCTCTTGAAATATGTACAGAAGTTGGTTTGACTAAATTCAAGTTAGTACAAGAGGTTCTCCATGGACTGTCATTACTATCCATTAAATTCATGGTCTCTCTTTTTTTAAAAAAAACAATTGGATTGTTAATGCGTGTGTGTGTGTGTGTGTGTGTGTGTGTGTGTGTGTGTGTGTGTGTGAATTGTTTAGTCTGTAAAAGGTTACTTGTATGTATGCTTCATACCAGACCATTTAGCACTGGACACCTAATTTGCCTGTGCTTCCCTAGGGAAGACCACCTCTCCTAATCCCAGATTTTCTCAGTTTTTGTTGTTGGGTTTGTTTGTTTCCTTGCTTCTTTGGTTTTGTTTTTGTGGGCGTTTTTTTTTTTTTTTTTTTTTTGGTGTGGTGTGTGTTGTGTGTGTTTGTGTAGGGGCCTCATTCACTTACCCCATATACTTTTGTATGTCCACTGCTGTCCTCACTGTTTGGTTCACTTTTAGAAAGTTGTGCTGGCAAGACATTATGGGAATAGCTTTTGACATCGGCTAAGAGACACAATTTCACAGAAAACTGCCATATCCTCTGGTTCTTCTGGTTCTTATAATCTTTGTGCAAGATGACTTTTTAAAACAGTGAATACTGCCTGAGGAGAAAGAACTATTTAAATCTAGTTCAATCAATTATTTATTCATCAGTTAACCATTCTAACTATATACCAGGAATAGTCTTTGAACATAAAGATTTAAAAGGAGAGTGTAGCATTGAAGGATCCCAATCACAAAGTGTAGTAATTTTTCACTAAGTATTCATGGATTTCACTGAAAAAAGTAAGATTTTTTTTGTAACTCTACAGAATAATCACATTTGATGCAACTTTTGAGGAATATTGGAAAGATGAGAAGAAAGAAAGTTAAAGGTGCATACTTGATGCTTTATTTGTTGGCTAGAAAAGAAAACTCTGTTTTAGGAGCCAGACCATATTTTAAGTTTTGCTTTCTTTTATCTTTTTTCTACTAGAATGAATATATCAATAAAAGTCATTTCTCAAAAATAGCATATAATTCTTAAGTTGTCCCTGACAAATGCTTAATTAAGTACTGAGTTTTATCGTGGACCTTACTGTATCCCAGGTATCATTAACTTACTATGCCATGGTATTGTGCAGTACAAATTTAGAAGAATAATTGATATTACCATGTTGGCACTATTATATGGATTGAAGAGCTCAAAAATCAAATTCATGGAGCAAAACCTGCTAATTTTAGCATAACAGCATTTTAAAATATTTTACTATTTTCTATTTATTTAAATTTAAATAAATTTTCATTGCCAATATTAGGTCATGACAAGTACACTGTTATCAGAAACTGTCCTAGTTAATCATTAGTTCAGAATTTCATCATTCTTCGTTACTACCAACCAGTATGACAATTAGCTTATGAAAACCTATTTTAATACATGGAGAAGGATGGATTAAGGTGCAAATGATCTATTATAAATTAACATGATTAATAATTAATTTTAACAAAATGCTTCTATTAGTCAGGCTATGCTTTGTGACTACAAAGAAGTTACTATGCTTTGTTAGAATCTGTAAGTATTGATTATGATTTTGGATTATTTAAAAAATGATATAATTTAATTCATCAGTTCATCCAAAATAGTTTAGTCATATAGGTTAGTCACATTCTGCGTGTGGAGGGTAGAGTAGTGAATAAATAAAAGAAGTCAAACAAAAGTATGTAAATTTCAAAAAAATAGGATAAAATCCAAATTTGTTTAACAAAGAAAATTTATTTCACAGTAACATCTATTAAGATACATTCACTGCCAGTTATCTAAAATAGTGCATTATAATATTAAGAAAACATAACATAAAAATAATGATTCCTTAATTAGTGCAACCTGTGTGTTTCATCTGCTATACAGTTTGCAAATTATTGCAATATATTTAATTTTTATATGTATAAATGATGAATCCTAGGGATCCCTAAGCTGATGTTTCTCAGAACAACATATAAAATAAATTTTTAATATGTTTTGTTTGTTACCATAAACATATTTAAACGTCAGGCCCCTAAAACTTTCAATATTTAGGAAATCATATAGGATAATGTTTTTATTCAACAAAGTTCTAATACTAGTTCTAGTTTTTATTTTCTCCTTATCCTTATTAAAAATATAATAAATGAAACTGCTGCTATCCTTAAGTGTATGTGGAGCCATTTGCTTCTTACCACAATAAAAGTTGACCATTCTCTTTAATCTTACCAATAAAATGCTTCAAAATTCTATAACCTGAAATTAAGTATAGAAGACTCAACAGATAAAGTTTTGCACTACATGATTGGGAACCTGAGTTCAAATCTCCAAGGCTGATAGAATGCTAGGCACATGTATAATTGCATATATACACATAAGTAATCCCAGTGTTTCTTTATGAAAGCAGAGACAGGTAAAACTCCAGGACAGTTGGCTACCTGAATATAATGGTATGCAACTGAAAGAAATATTCTATCTCAAACGAGTTTAAAGAAAAGCCAAAAATCTAAAATTGTCCTCTGACTTTCACAAGCATGCCATGGAAAGCACACTAGAGTCATGCATATAGAAACACACACACACACACACACACACACACACACACACACACACAAAACCAAGTTCGTAACTCTTCCACCACAAATTTTCAGTATATTTTATAAGTATCTGAGACAAATTTAAGAACACAAGAAGCTGCTGAAGATATCTTTGACCATTTATTTCCATTATATCTGTTAATATCTTTTGAATTGTTTAGCATTCTCCCATTATTTTGCAGTGCTAAAATAAAGAAATTCAAGTCTTTCTTGTGAAGGTGATAACTCAATTATTGGTATTAAGACATTGATTTTATTTAGAGAGCAAAATAGACTAAAAGTTGGAATAAGGGATAATCACTAAATAGCTTTAATGCATATTTAAAACCTTTTCAGTATTTTATCATCTAATTTACATGTTTCTCATGTTTTGCTCAGAAAATATACCATAACATTCTTAAATTTGTCTCCCAGAGAGGTATAGAATTAAAATTTGCTTTTGTGAAAATACAAAGGCTACCAAATTAAGTATAGAAGTGTAATATTGTTGCTGTCTTCATAAACAAAGAAATTCAACTTTTTTATTCAATATCATGAGCAGTCATGAAGATTCTCATACAAAATAAAATAAGCCAGATATGGAATGAATAATGTCATATGAACTACCTCAGATATGATATATGATTCAAGTTAAATTTAAGTATATAATGTGGACTATAATGTATATAAAGGGTGACTACTAGGGTCAAGAAAATGGGGCAGGAAGCAAGCAATATATATCTATGTCTAAATCGGAAAACCTAAGGTACAGCATAACTATATTTATAATATTGTTTCAAATTAGCAATTTATTAAATGAGCATAAGGAATTCTTACTAAATATTCATGAAAATGTAAACGTATGGAGGAATGAAATATACTTGCTTACTGATAAGGTTTTCAGCACATATACATTCAGAAAATTATATTCCATATAACACATAAACATAGTAAGATAAAGGTTATACCACAGAAACAGAATTATAATCATGTTAATACCACAAACATTCAAATTTGCAATGACTGTATCTTAAAAATAACAACAGACTTAATTTTTTACATATTGGATTGTAATACACTTTTTTAATTAGATTCAAATAGGATTCTTCTATAAAATTAAATTTACCAAATCAACACTATGTTCAGAATGAATATATAAATAATATGCATACAATTGTTGAAAGCAAAATCAAGTATTGATGTTGCTTAGTGTTCTGATGCACGAGTATAAACTGTTTTAGTTGTAGGATTCTTTATATTAACTTCTATGCATTGTGTATTTCAAAGTTATTATTTATACTTTGCCTAGAAATATTTATACTTAAATCCAGTGATTTCATTTAGATGACGCATAGAAAAATTTGTTCTCCAAAACAAAATGGAATGGAAGCAAAGGTGATATTTTGTATCTGCTCACTTAATCACCTAAGTGATATAAACAACTCATCACTGCACATTTTTGAATGTGAACACTCCATCTTGAAACATCATTGTGACTTCTGAGTAAAAGATTGGTATCCAAAGGAAGATTGCTATTACTTTTTCTTTAGCATGCTTTTACACTGTTTGGAGTGATTTTAATAGAGAATGTTGCATAAGAGAAATGGGAGAATTTGGAAGAGTTGTCCTTTTTACAAATTCCCCAGGCACTTTCCTTTCAGCTGGTAAATTACTGTCATAATATTAAGAAGAAGAAATTATAAGAATCACAAAAGAACAAACAAACATAAACAACAACAAAACAAACAAACAAACATCTTCACTTTGTCTTCCGTTGTTAGTGATGATCTGTGAAGGTCAGAGGGCCAGATTTGCTCCCACACTAACTGCTGCTGTTGGAACTCAGCAGGATTCTAAGTTCTTGGGAAACACTAAAACCAATTAGCAAGTTCACCTTGATGTGTGTTGTCCTTGAAAATGACGTTACACTTCCCTGAGGAGAGAGAATGCTTCCTTCTGGGGTCTTTTCAAACAAAGAAGGAACACCAAAGATATGTATTCTGTGGGTGGGAAAAAAAGAGTGGAATTCAGAATTTTAAAATCAACCTTATTAGTATATAAGAAAGCCTCAAATGTCCTACTTACTGATTGATGAAGCTAAATTATTTTCTACTGACAGTATTGTTCCAAAGGTATTAGCACAAAATTTCTTTTTAATACAAACTTCCCAGTACTTCTTAGTACAAATTTTTCTGTACTTTTTTAATGTAAGGAAAAGATTTTTTTTATACTTTTTATTTAAAAGTCTTTCTACTTCTTACATCGTGAGTGTGCATGCCTGAGTGTGTGCGTGCGTGTGTGTGTGTGTGTGTGTATGTGTGTGTGTTTGTGTGTGTGTGTGTTTGTGTTTGTGTTTGCGCTTGTGCACAAATACAAGTGCATGTGGGTAGGTATCTGGAGTAGCTAGAAGATCATCTAGATTTGAGGTTATAAGTGGTTGTGAGCCACCAAATATGGGTGTTCAGAACCAAACTCAGGTCCTCTGAAAAAGAAGGAAGTGCTCTTAACTTCTGACCTATCTCTCTAGCCACCACAAATGACCATAAAGTTTGCATAACAAATAATTAAGCATGTGTAGAATCCTCAAACCACACTTGAATTTTCTTTTTATTGGTAGAAATATCAGAAATACTCAGAATTTAAATTATAGCCATCAGAGAACTATTAACATTTTCTATAAACTATTTTACCTCTTGATTTAAAATCTTAGGTCATTACACTTTAAAACATCCATATGGATTTTAAAAATTCATTAAGTGTATTTATTTACTTAATTAAATAATTAAAATAGTTTATATTTATGTATTTGACAATATAGAGTGTAACTGATGGATTACTTGTTAGCTGATAAGACATTCTTCACCAAACTCAACAAAGCTACTATCTCCACTTTCGGGAACTCTGCCACACTTGACATTAATATTATCCGCATTTCTAGGTCTTAACCAGTTATCATTCTTTACCCATGGGCTATGTGGCCTATTCTTGCTAATTGGATTTGCTTCGAAGATTTTGACCTATTGGCATACATTGGATTTGAATGAGGGTCATTTTGAAGAAGCACTTTCGCTTGCTCTGTGAATTTAGAAAATGAAAAGTTTAACAATTAATAGATTTTTTGGATAAGATTTCAGATTTAATCATAGCTGTGAAAAGTAAGGTTGTACTATTTTTCTTCTACTTTTTGTTCTTGGTATAAAGACTCCTTTTCAGCAGAAATTATCACCCTGCCTAGCCTGCACCCTTTATGCAAGAATCTGTGCCAAGTCCCACATTTCCCTCTTTCTTTTAATAATTCTACTCTTAGGTTTTCCCCATCACAATGAGTTTGCCCTTGGAATAGATGGCAAAGCTCTAAGTGAGAGTTTAATTATAGCCATGTAAAGACAACTTAAAAACTCCTGTCTAATTTACTGCTGCTCTAAAGTAGATTCTGGGTGAGAGTGTTAAAACTACTAATACATAAGATGCCTACAGAAAGATTTTTCTTTTCAATGAGAAATGACAAATTGAAGCTACATTTTCATAATGTTAACCACATGCACACATAGAGTTTAAATTTTGTGCTTTTCTCTTGTTATACTGTATTCAATTGATTAGGTTTTTTTTTTTTTGACATTGTGATGATTGGTTCAAAGATGTCTCCTTCTTAGCCATTTCTTATTTAGGACTTCCTTTTATAGTGTATTTTTTTTTCAGAAGAAACTTTTAGATCATAAAAGCCAGTAATACTGAATGTTACTCCTAAAACTCAATCTTACAGAAATCCATTAAGTGGAATATCATTTTTAGTCATTTTAAACAATACGTGGAAATCTCAGAAACTTATTATAGGTTTTGTGCTTTAGGGGTTCTCTTGTTATTTGAGAGCCGTCAAACATGATACTTAGCTAAAAATATCGTAAGATGAAAATGTTGATGTCAACACACTTATCTAGTAAGTTATTCTTTTACTCTTCAATGTTAATGTTCTTCATAGTGACTTCAACAGATTTATAAATTATTAGATGCAGTATATAAGAAATTTAAAAATCTCCTTTATCGAAAATGTAGTGTTTAAGAGAAAAAATATTCATGATTTAAAATTAAAATACCATTTCAAACTCTTTTCAAATAAGTAAAATTTCCTCATCATTTTTTTCTTTCCTCTTTCTAGGTTCTCCCTCTCTTCTTCCTCCTTCTTCTCCTCCTCATTTTGTGAGAGGAGAGCTTGAAAGAGCAAATAGTTTTACAAACTTCGTTAAAATTGCTAGAACATATTATGTCTCTTACTCTGTTTAATATTAATATTTCATTTTAGGTTTGAATCATATTAAAATTTCTGTGTCACATAAGGAACAGATTATTTCACATTTTTTAAATGATATTTTCACTTTTTGAGGTAATAATACAGTTTTTATTGGCTATTTTGTTTATTTACATTTCAAATATTATACCCCTTCCGGTTTCCTCTCTAAGAACCCTCCCATCCCACTGCCCTCCACCTGCCTCCACAGAGGTGCTCCCACATCCACACTCCTACTGCTGACCCACCATTGCATCATTCACCACATCCATTTTCTGCCACCAAATCCTTCTTATATGCCCATCCTCGCTCTTTTTCCAATCCATGACCTCTTTTCTGTCAATTGCTCTGTATACATCTCTATTTACATGTTCAAACATATAAGTACAACCTACCACATTTGTGTAATGATACTTGTTTGTATGTTTTCAGAGAATATCATTTATTACTCAATAAGATAATGCTGTGTTCTTCCATAAGAAAGAATGTTTCTCCTGTTTTCATATATTTTCATGCATGATTGAGGCATTTTGAACCTTCATGCATCTGTTTCTGCTTACTCACAACCAAAATATATTGCCCATTTTCCTTCCCAAAATGTGTTACCTTCTGAGCTTATTATAATTCCAGTGTACAGTGAAGATTTGTAGTAGCTCTGTTCTGTCAGTACCAGATTCTTAAAGAGTATTTACAATTCCTTTGTATAGTTTACTAAAATCAATGAATCAAGAGAATATTATGTAATATTTTTAAAACATAAGTATGGAATAGAATATAGTTTTTGTCAAAAAATTACAGTTATAAAGTTATAAAATTACAGTTATTTTATCTAATTTTACTTAGTATTACAAAATTGAAATTCTACTTTCACATATCCATTAATTTACAAAATAAAATCTATTCTACTGGAAGGAATAAAACATTAGTGAATAGTAGCAAACTGTTTCAGATCAAAGTCTGTTTTTTTTCTTGAGAGCACCATAGATAATGTCTTTAACATTATATATTAATCCCTGATTCCAGTTTGATGACTCATTTCAATAATTTCTGCTTCTTTAAATTATGTTTGTGTTTATTATTATTTTATTACAAATGTTCATGAAGTCTTTCTAGACAGATAGGGTCGCGCACTGTTGTCCTGGCAGGTTGATCTCTTACTGTGTAAATCTAGCTGCCCTTGGGCCACTGCCACCCCCTGGGTACGAGGATTACAGGCATGTGTCATGATCCCTAGTGAGTTTGCAATTCTGTGATTTAATCTGGTTTAAGGCAATGATCACTTTTCTCAACTAGTTATTCATAACATTTTCCTCTCCAACAGCCAAAAATGTAGTAGCTACTTTTAAAGAAACTCAAGCTGGAAAGTTGGTTTTTGGCATCAGATTCCTTCACATTCACTGGCACAGATACAATTCAGAGATGGTGGATTAAACTTTTTATTAGTTATATTCTATTTCTTTAAGGACACATATCTGCTCCTTGCTGGTGCTCATGCCTGCTCTTTAGTTTCTTCTTCTTCTTGGGAGGATTACTGCTGTACAGAGCAAGCATATTGTAGCTCATTGGCTCCTCTCACCCTGCACGTGCTCAGTCTCAACATGGTCTATGCTATTACTTCCTGTCTGCCTCTCTCACCTAACCCTGCCTCTTCATTGATCAACAAAGGCTAGCCTTCAATTATCTCACAGCATTTAATTATCAATTTATACACCCCATAGGAACAGAATTTTTGTTCTGCACAAATTTAAGTTTAGTGGAAAAAACATTAATTACCATGAAACCAGGATATGATAAACCATGATGCTGATGGTTCTCTTGGAAAACCCAAAGGAATGGACACAGTAGTTACCAAACCTCGGAGTCTCATAACGTTGTGTTTTTCTTGGTTGATGGTGCCACCCAAAGTGTCTTCCAACCTTTGTTGCATCCATTTGTCATAATGTGTACTAAGCACAGAAATCTTCTATGCAGTCATTTCCTTTCAGATTATGTATTTTTTTTCTCACTGCTCAATAAAAAGCATCCAAATATGGTACAGAAAAGTGAGGAATTATCAGCAGCAATTAGTATTTTTTTTTTTTAGACTACACAACACTTCAACGGTTTAGTTTCTAACTTGCTTCAATAACATTTTTGTTACATTAATAAGCACTCTTATTCTCTGGGGTCACACTGCTGTTGGAAGTGATCATATTTTCTGTTGTAAAATCTTTATAAGTTGCACTCAGCTGTCTGCTCTTTCTCACATCCTCTTGTGACGTATAGCACACATGGTGGGACAGATGGTCAGAGAGAGGTGTATTATGGATGCTCAGGCAGCACTTTCTCTGTTCCGCTATTAGCATATGACTCTTCTGCCCTTATTTTCTTCATCTGCTAGTGTTAAGTGAGGTAGTCACATCTGCTGTTCAGATTGTTGAGACAGTCCCTGCTAAACAATTAGGTAGGGACTGCCTACGCAATGGAAAATTCTTAATCTGTTTTCTGCATGCTTTCCCTTAAGTAGCAAAGGGTATCTATTGATAGCTTGAAGGTGACTTCCCCGGTGAACTCTTGTTGTCTTCTTAATTTAGTAGCAAGTAATAGGTTCAAACACCTGAAGGACCTATGGTACTTTCTCTGTTTTCTAGATTTCTAAAATTCATAACCTTACTTTCCTTTAGTAATAGACAAGGTTATACTTCCAGGTTTAACTTTTATTAGTATAAACTTTCAATTGATTAATGCATACAGAGTTATAGCAACTTCTAAGATTTACCATTATAATTTTAGTATCCCTAGGTATTGTCCCTATAATATCCTGTGATAAATATATAAAACATCCAAACAGTAATTTCTAACCACAAGAAGTTTCTGGCTTAGTAGCAGAAATTGTAAAGTCATTAGGCAATCGTAGGTCTGTAGTGCAGTTTCTAAGTCAAAGCTATATGTTGTTTCCAGATTTCTTATTTAACTCTGAAAAATTGAATTCAATAGTTTAATGGCATTTTTTGATGGAGTCAATGTGAACATTTATAGTTAAAAAGACACGGATACATAAAGATTACCCGTTGTCCTATCTCAAAAGTACTATTCGACACAGAGCGTGTCTCTGGATACAGGCAAGCACTTACCCATCTTCAGTTAAGAAGCTAACAGCTGTAAAATGAACTCAGGATGGATTACTTCTCACAAAACCCAGGGCTTGGGCAAGATGATATAAAATATTATTACATCTTTGAAATGTTGAATGAAAGCAATTCCGGTAGAGTTCCTGTGATTAGATCTATTTTCATTTGAGCACACAGTTACACTTCCCTTCATCCTCGGGGCTTTTTGGCAAAGTTATTTCTGTAATCAATCCCGTAAAGAAAAGGAATAGAAAATGTAACCCAGAGTTTCTGTTTGAATGAATTATCTTTTCTTTCCAAAATTCAAATAGCTTTGAAACATGTTTTCCAAATAGATTTTCATCAGTTCTACTAATGAACAGACTTTCATTTAGATTCAGAGTGTGACAAAATTTGAGTTATAGAATATTTTTAACAATTGTGTATATGATAGTAACCTACATAAGAACACAGGGAAGAACATTGAGAGGAGAAAAAAGAATACCAGGCAGCTGAAAACAAAAACAAAACAAAACAAAAAACTTTATGTGAATTAAAGATGAATTCACAGGTACAAGAAGGCTGATAACCAGCATCTTATCCATTTACTTGGAATTGTATAGTCAAAACTGAAGAGCAGAAGCAGATGGAATTTTATCTCCATGCTTCCCAAATATTTCTCAGCACATGCGGCTGCATGTGATTGTTCCCATAAATACTCAATTGCTCTCTTCTATTGTTAGGAAAGGAGAACATTTTCTTGCTATGCCTTTCTGAATCCTTTCAGGTGGTTGACTCCAGGAGTCTGTGGGATGCATCAGTAGAGAAGCAACCACTGAACCTCTCTGCTGAATTACGTATATGCTCTGCTTTTGCATGTTATTTCAGCATAGCTGCAATTTTTGTATAGAAATATTTTCTAGAGTGAACTTGTTTTGTTTATATTTTTTTTCAAATCTTGAAACGTTAGTTTCTAATGTGTTCATTGGGCCATCAGAAAGAATGTCTCCTGGAATTTGTTGAAAAGGCATCATGTTCAGTAGCATCCTGAACCTCTTGATTGACTTGGAATTTGACACACTTCCTAGCTGTTCATGATCCACGGACACTGGAGAATAATTGTTCTACAGTGTACTTATTACACAATGACATATATTCAGAGGATCTGTTTTAAACGTAATACTATAGAATTCCTCACTTTCATCCATGTGCAAGGAAGCAGAAATTTAAATCATGACAGTCCATTATATGCAATATGATGAAAGCAACACAATATTCTTTCTGTAGCTTTTATTATATGTAGGTCATCGTAGATAAGCTGGTTTAAACCAGTATTGTGTTTGTCAACATATCCAATTTCTTTTGTTTTGCTACTTATAATTAAGTATAACAGAAGGCCTCAGAATGGATGTTATTGTCCTGAACAGATGGTTGATTATTTAAATGCTCCATAAAGTAGGAGAATCAACAGCATTTTAATTTAAAACAAGCAAACATATAGTCATTTGTCAATCATTTTTTATAATACTAGGGCTAATTTTTATTGTTTACTGATATTACTGTTATATAATTTTCATCCTTCTTTTATGGCATTTCTGTTCAACTTGCACACAATTTATTCACAAATAATTAAGAGAAATACTTGTGGGTTTGATTTTATCGGGTACATTTGTGTTCATTGTGCTTTCCCAAGGAAACTAATGTCACTCTCATGGAAAAATAAGTCTCTTTCTCTTTGGCATACTAATCTTAGTAATGTGTACATTGAATAGCTACAATGTGAAATTCGTTAAGTGAGAAAATTAGGAAGAAGAAAATTGACAGTTTTACATGATTTTGAGGAAGAGCCTGACTAGGGTTAAATAGGCAGCACACTAGCCAGTCAGAGATGAGAGTCAGGGGAATGAAGTGCAGAGGCATTTCCTTGGCTTTGTGACTTAGAAGATGGATGTCCTCAGTCTAGAACTTAGAGCACCAGAGAGACTTGCATTTTACCTAGTGAAACGATAAAAGGAATGTGATCCTTCTATTCTATCATCTGCTTTCATACATAAGGTTTTAAATTGTCTAAGTTCATGAGAAGTCATTTCCGAGGATGAACTGTATTTATTTGTGTTTGCTTTTGTTTGTCAGTTGAACATCTGCTAGTCATTAGCTGCTCGGTATTCACTGAGGAGAACTAAACCATGATTTTATTTCTAAGTATCTCATGCAGCAGTTTGACCCAAACAGAAGCTCAGCATATCTCTGGAAATGATTAACTAGTTGAAGGTAATATAGTCTTGCCTTCACTACCCTGATTTTAAGTTATATTGTATGTTTATCGAGCCACAAGCCTTAGTCTGTCCTATTGTCGTTAATATGTTTCAGTGTGCCATCTGTCCTTTCTTAATTCTGACAGCAACTTCATATGCATCTTCAAGCATGGCTTCACTGACTCTGTAAGTTAGTCAGAGAACATTGTATAAATCAACTTCAAAAACCCTGTTAGTCACAGGACTAAAGAAATCCATCCTGGGTACTTACCCTGGGTGTTTCTTATTTATAAGCACATGAACGTACAGATTGGTATTTTTAACAAAATTGAGAGTAGAACACTGAACATTTTTCTTTCTGTTTTAGTAATAAAAATGCCATATCCTGTCTTAAAGAGTGCTACACTTACCATAAGATTAATTGAAAATTGTAATATCAGGAAAGCATCAAATTCACTGGAAGGATGTTACTGGAGTTTGTAGAATGTCCTCCACAGACTCTGGGTTTGAACAGTTGGTTCCTAGCTGATGGTGCTGTTACAGAAGGTTAGGGAGTTTTACTGGAGGAGGAAGCCTTGAGCTTTTACATTTTCACTTGCTGCTTTCTGACTAGAGATGCACTGTATACAATTCATGTCTTGCTCATCATGGTGTGCATTCCCTGGAATAATGGCATGTACTCTACTCACCTATAAACCAGAATAATCCCTTCCCTTACAGCTTTGAGTAAAGTAACTAAAACATGGGTACTGAATCAGTTATAACTATTGGAGAAAATATACATTTTCTCACTAAGTCAACAGTATGGTTTATTTTTAAGAAATTTGATGACATGTTTAAAGACTCCTATCAGTAAGCATACATAATACTCTGAAATAATAGTAACACAATACATATTCTAATTCCACCTAGGCAGTGCTGACAACATTCAATTAGGTAACTAAATATACCAGAGGCAATGAAAGACATATTAACCTTTGCTAAAACACAAATGCTTTTAACAGTTAGTTAATCATAACTGGATAGCATTCTGCTTTGAATCTTTCCTGTGTAGCAAATTAGCTGGCAGTCTAGTTTTATGAGAAGACTATTGTCTACCTCAGTTTCTTTGGGTGCAATGCCTCATTTCTGTGAGTCGATTTTTTTCTTCGATAAAAACATCAGCTCATTCTTTTTGCCTTTAAACTATTCTGAGCAGTCTGTCCTTATCAAAGGCATACACCCTGATGCTCAGCAGAAGAATATAATGTTTTATAGACGTATGCCCTCCAGTTAGAGACAGTTTAGATTTGGTTGATGAAATGCTGCCTAGGTGTATGATTGTTCTGATGACACACCTGGGTGCAGTTTGAAAGGTGGAGGCTTGATCAAATGGTGTTATGGAAAATGCATAGATACAGGAGCTAAAGTGAGCTGGCTAGAAACCCACTCTCCATTTCTGACTTCTGTGATCTGGGACAAATTACTTATAGAACCCTCATCCAAGAAATGAGAATAAAAGTCTATCTTCTTGAATTGTTGTAAAAATTGAGTAAAATAACATGTGGAGAGTGCCAAGCTCAGGGAGGGAAACTGCTGCTTCCTGACAGCTATAACCTAAAATGAACAAGAGTTCCCTAATCAAATTTCCCAAAGTAGTATTAGTCCATCATTTTAGCTCCTCCTTGATGCTCATAGTTCCTCAATTCTTCTGTGTATTGTCAAGTTCACAGAAACACTCATTCTCTGCAAGGTTTTTTTGTTTGCTTGTTTGTTTTTCTTGTTGTTTTGTTTTGTTTTGTTTTCAGAACACACAAAGGAAAAAAAGAAAAAAAAACAGCACTTGCTAAAAATTTGTAGAAAAGAAGAAACAAATGCCCAAATGTTAAAAGTACATACTCTATATCTAAAAGAGAGAATGGGTAAAGGAGTCGTACTTTGATTCTCATTTACCAAGATTCTTCTCAGAGTTGGATACTAGCGTCCAGTGCTGGTTGTCTAGAATGGGCCTCACTTGTCCTTCCTTGGTGTCACTGTTTACACAGAACTCATCAAGGAGGTCAGCAGATAGGTGAAGATAAGGTTGAGCTTTGGTGAACACAAGCATTAACAGATGGTGGAGCTATAACAATTACATGAAATAAACAAGTAGCATTACAGACAAAGTCTCTGTTTGAATTAAGTAATGGAGGAGTTGTGTAATATCTTATAGATTAAAAAGCATGAGAAGTTAAGAGGGGAAGTCAAGCCTGTTGTGTTATACACACTCTTTTACCAAGAAGACACTTGGATATTCTTGTTGTGAAGAAGAAGATAATTACTATCACCATTTTTAAAAATTTTTCCTTCATTATTTATGTTACTACTAACTGAATACTAACAAGGAATTTCTATGACTGACTCCTTTTAATTATTTCTAAAATATGTGTGGTACAAGAGATAGGTTATAAAATTCACTATTTCCTTCCTGCAAAGTTCATAGCTAAGCAATGTTGATTATATGTTCATTGTTAGGAATTCAAAGTCCCAAGTATTTTCATCTAATAAAATTACATACATTTCCAACAACATTCCCTTTCCCCTTATGTCCCCCTCATTCTACTGGTGCCTTCACTCTCCTTTCTATGTCTACCTTGACTGATCTTAACACTCCATGTAAGGAAATGCAAAAAAAATTTGACTTTCTTCCAGCTGCATGTTTGGCTTGACACAAGGTCCACAAAATTCAATCTGGTTTCTCATATTTTTACCTGTTGCTATGATAAGGTAACTGAAAAATGCACCAGGAAATACAAAGGTTTATTTTGACACATTTTTCTTTTCTTTCCTTCCTTCCTTCCTTCCTTCCTTCCTTCCTTCCTTCCTTCCTTCTTTTCCTCCCTCCCTCCCTCCTTCCCTCCCTCCCTCCCTCCTTCTTTCTTTCTTTTTTTCTTTCTTTCTTTCTTTTTTTATGTCTTTCTTTAGAATTTTTTATTGGATATTTTTATTTTTATTTACATTTCTGATGTTATCCTCTTTCCCCATTCCTCCCCAGAAACCTCTTATTCCATTCCCCCTTCTCCTACTTCTATGAGGGTGTGCCCCCACTCATCCACCCACTCCCACTTCCCCACCCTTGAATTCCCCCACACTGGGGCATCCCTTCCTATGTGCTCTTAGGCTGGTGGTTTAGACCATGGGAACTTTGATTGGTTGGTATTGTTGCTTTCCCCATAGTGCTGCAAGCCCCTCGGCTCACTTTTCATGAATACAATTTTTCAGGGTGGAGAAGACAAGGTGTTAGGATATTGAAGCATCTACTCACATCTCAACGACAATCAGGAAACAAATAATGATAAACTCTGCATTTCTGTCAACATTCTCCAGTTGCATAGACCATGATCTCTTCCAGGAAATGGCTTAACTTACAGAAAGACAACAGATATGCCCAGAAATCTTAGTGCCAGGTGATGATTGATCTCATAAAGTTGACAATTAAGAATAGCAATCACAATATTACAGACTACATCTGAATTTTTTATGATTAAAGTAGATTAATTTTCCTACATCTTTGGCTCTTCACACTTGTCAATTACTCACAGCTTTGCTATGAATGTGCGTCCACAACTGTGGGATTTGCACAAGATGCTGGTTTACTATTTTTTTTGTTGTTTGTTTGATATAAACTTGAAACAGGTGTGCCAGGTTTAGTGGAAATTCAATATTTTATTTACTTTCCAATTTTGACTATTTGCCTTAGCATCAGTGTGTCTACAGTCTCTTATGTAGGACACCATAGGTACCAGAGTAATTTAAAATAATCTTATCATTGATTTCTGCTTTCTGTTCTACCTTTACTATTATATTAGTAGTCAATCATTTTCAAACTTTCTCTCTCCAGCATGCACCTAAGCTTACAATTTATCCACAAAGGTAGTCTGTGTCCGTAATGTCAGAACTATATCCTAGCAGCTTTTCTTGCCGATGGATAATTCCTCCTTCCAATGTACCTTTGATTCTTGTCAGATGATAGTTTTATACAATAACTAAGGCTGTCATTCATTGCTTGATAGATCCCTGTTCATTAAATGTAGTTTTTAAAAGTTTATTTGAGGATCAAATTTTGTTACAATTTTAACTTATTTTTTCATTGGTTATTTTATTTATTTACACTTCAAATGTTATCCACCTTCCCAGTTTCCCCTTGGCAAATCCTCTATCTCATGCCCCCTCCTCTCTGCTTCTATGAGGGACCACCTGGACTCATTTACCCACTCCCACCTCCCTGCCCTAGCACTCCCCTATGCTGGGGCATACAGCCTCCGCAGGATCATCCTCTGCTACGTATGCAACTGGAGCCATGAGTCCCTCCATGAGTACTCTTTGGCAGGTGGTTTAGTCCCTGGGCACTCAGGGGTGTTGAGGGATGGCGTCTGGTTGGTTGATATTGTTGTTCTTCCTATGGGGTTGCATACCACTTCATCTCCTTCAGTCCTTACAATAACTCCATTCTCTGTACTTAGTCCCATGGTTGGCTGCGAGCATTCGCATCTGTATTTGTCAGGCTCTGGCAGAGCTTCTCAGGGGAAAGCTATATCAGGCTCCTGTCAGCATGCACTTCTTGGTGTCAGCAATAGTGTCTGGGTTTAGTGTCTGTATATGGGATGGATCCCCAGGTGAGGCAGTCTCTGGATGGCCTTTCCTTCAGTCCTTTTTCTGCTCTTTGTCCCTGTATTTCCTTCAGACATGAGTAATTCTGGGTTAATATTTTTGAGATGGCCCCATCTTAATTCCCTTTCTCCCGCCTTTTTGCTTTTCTGGATCTAGTTTCTGCACACGTCGAATTAGTTGCATGTTTTCTTCACTTTCTTTTTCTCTTGTCTCTTTCTTAATGATGTTTTACTCTGTAGAGTGTTTTCCTCAATCTTTGTCTTTCAGCTCAGATCCTTTGTAAGCTCTTCAGATTTCTGTTAAAATCCTAAATATATGGCCAAGTAGTTTTACTCAGCTTCTCTCCACAGAACTCTGGGAGTACTTTATAGATTTTTTTTTTTTTTACTCTATGGCATTTAGCACTTTCTATCTTGCACAAGAGTTATTTAAGGGTCCTAAATGCTATACAAGAAATAGCTTCCAACTTGCTATTTGAGGGCAGAATGTGCTTGTCTTCTTATCATTTCACCTTCTCTAAGATATTGTGGAATACCATTCACCCGCTTAGCAATCACTGTGTTTTCTTGCAGGGACTAAATAAGCAAATAAGATAGCATGGACATTGGGGATGGGAGAGTTCCTCATGAATTTTTACAGTTGGTGATACATGCATATTTGAGAGACAGGATGGGATCAAGTAGAAAGGTGTTAGTATGCGATTTACATTTGAGCCTGAAAGCCATACAGCTTTTAGGCAAAGTACCTGCAATTATTCTAAGCATTTAATAGAGTCATACAAGAAAACCATAACATTTGCTTTTACAATTGATCTTATCCAAAGACTGAGAAGTGATTGTTTCTGAAATAGATCACAGAGGATTGACTACCACAGAACTTTTCTTATTCAGAACAAGTTATTTGTGGGTGAGTAGTTTGTCAATATAAAAAGTCCCTCATCAGAGTTCATACTTTGTTAAAAGATATTTTAAGCTGTCTGTCAAAATTCAAACTCCATTTTATTTTTAGGATAGAGAAAATTAAAGGGAAGATTTGTTTAGTTGTGCTTTTGTCGGTAGTTTCAGAAGGATGCGTTACTTGGAACACAGTTACATTTGTCTGATATTTTACAAAATATGTTTGTATATTTTCCCCCAATGAAAAATAACACTTTAATTAACATAACAAAAAAACCCTCTTCAAAATATATAATTTTTTGTCTAGAGACAAAGAATAGGGACTGCTAGGCAAATATTTAGCTAAATTATAACCTTGGAGTAAGAAGAACCAATATCCCAGCATCTGATAAAATCTTAATAATAAGTTGTAAACAAAAGATGTCTGGAATGTGACTGAATGAACTATTATACTTTCCTCTGTTGTTTGACTTTGTTTCAGAGTGAAATTCTCTAATATCAATGATTTAAAAAATGATTTTGAAAAATATGACTAGTTAAAGATTATCTCAAGCACAGTAAACAATTTTTGTACATTTGCGCTATTTTTAAAATCAAATTATATGTAGGTAAATATATGCTTATAACCAGAACTAACGCTCTAACAACAAAAAAGTATATTTTGAAATCTGTGCTATGATAACTGCTATAATTTTGGAGGGAGCAGTGCATGTTATTGAAACAAACCTTTTATAGTTTTTTTTTGTTGTTTTTTTGTTCTTTCTTTTTTGTTTTTCTAGAAAAGGCCAGTATTTCACTGTGAAACTGTATCTACCACTCTTCTTAAATATGTATACCAACATTTTATTTTATGATTTACCCTGGAAAGAAGATCAAATTTATAGTTGCATGTGTGATTTGAATTCTTACTTGCTAAAAAATAGTAGCAGTTGTTAGAATTATAATATGGACTAGTCAGAAATATAAAAGAATGTATTCAAAGGCTGTTTTAATATGGAAGAATATCAAGAGCATTCTCCTAGAGTTACAGGGAGTGAATTAAAAGACAATCCTGAGAACTGGATGGGAGTGGGCCTATGATTCATGTGTGCTACCTCACCACTGACTGCAACTCCCATCCTCCTCTGTAACTAAACATCGACTAATGATAACTTAGCAAAATTTCCAACTTGAACTTTTCATGGTACTCGTGTAAAGTTTTATTTGTACTTCCCCAGGAGTAAGTCCCACTCAGCGTGTGACTGAGCTAAATAAGTAGGTGCCTCCATCGCTTCTGGAGAATATTCATTTATAAAAATTGAATAAATAAATGTCATCTCTAATAGATTAAAAAACTTCAGATCATTCTGTCAAACATTTCAATACTAGTCTTTCAGCGACAGGTATGCTTTGCCGGAAATCTGCCAGGCGAGCATTACCATACACTGTGCTTCTTGGTTAAGCCCCATAATTCATAGTTACCTCTATGTCCACTTACACTTTACATGTTTGGACATATATGCTATCACTTAAAAGGGATACTGTGTTCTTCCACATAATTTTAATTATTTATATAATGAGGAACATGGTGGAGAATAACTTCAAAACTTAAATTTCACTGTACTTTTACTTTAATAACAGAGAAATTAACAGGTACGCAAGAATGTGTGGGACTCATAAAAATAAAGAAAAGTAGAACGGGAGTTTTCTTAAGGCAAATTTTGGTTAAAATAACCGATATGATTCTAATTTTGTGTTGTAAAGTAATTACAGAAAACAGAATTATGTCAGTATGAAACTCTATGTCAAAGTGATACAAACCTTTAAATATTTCTGATTTATACTTAAATAAAGTGAATTAGCAAGTACAGTGTACAAATTTAACCACACAGCCTTCTCAAATAATCATCCATGTATCTACATAGTTTCAGGAAAGGGCACAGATGTTCACCCTTAAAAAACCTGTAATTAAGACACATTTATGCTCTGCAGATGCAGGCATTTATAAAGACTACCAAGTGCACTTGTAAGCACACTCAAGCCACAGAAAAATCTTTGAACTTTCTTAGTTTTGTTTTAGAGAAAAAAGAAACCCTACATATTCCAATCTTGCAAATTTGTGAATATTTTATTTGTACATTATGTGTTACCCAACCAAGTCTATTTTATAGGTTGTGTTGACTTTAACAACATGAAGTTGCTTTCCAGAACTGTTTATAACACCTTTAAAAATATTTTTTATACCAATGTACTTTCCTGACTTTGGTAAAATATTGTAAGGTAGATGTAGAACATTAAATTCAAATGACAAACACTTCTTCAAAGAGAAATAATATCCTAAAATTTTCAATTAATGTCTACTTCAACAATTTGGATACATATTTGATTGTAAAAGTTCAATGTTATATACTGAAAGGTATTTCCAAGTATATCAAGTAAAGAAATCACTAACAAATATGATATACAAAATATATGAGACTATTATATGTAGGAATATACATATAATATTTTCATTTAATACTCATTGGGTAGCATTGAAGACAATTAGAAAAATGTGTACACTAGTAATGTTACATTTCTTTTTCAATTCAGCACTTAAGTTTTTTCTTGTGTTTCATAAAAATATTTACATTTTGAAGTTTTGGTTACACTTGAAGACATAGAATTTTAAAACGGATTTTAAGTGTTTCATAGAAGAGTTTTCTACAAATTGAGTCATCTTTAAAACGTATCTTACTAGATCTTTTTCACCTAAGGCTTACCTGTTATCTCTCATCGGAGAGCTCAAACAGACAGAGAGAATGCTGGTCCACAGTCAGTTACACTTGTCAGCTCATCTTCAGTCACCTTCTTTCATATATGATGACATAGCCACAACTGTCAGTTTTCAGTGGCAGCCATTTTGTTCCATTCCAAAGCACTGAACTGAAATTACTCTAAGTTAACAAATTGGGACCCAGAATTATTCAGTCTTGATATATAACATGACAATCTCTTAAAAACTGGCTTCTCTTGGGAAAAATATAGCTTCTAATATATATATTTGCTGTCCTCAAACTAAGTAAAAAATCACATTTTTCTTCCATTTTTTTTCTTTTCTTTTTTTAACCTAACAAAACCGGTGCTTTTAAAGTACTTACTAGGGTCCAGGAAGGACAAAATAAATATATACAACTGATTGTCCATTCATGCAATATTCACACATTTAAAATTTAAAATATGACATAGACTGAAAGGGTCTGTTTCTGTCACTAATCCTCCAACACTCTAGAATTGAAAGTCATATTTTTCACAGCTACTCAGCTTTTCCCAGTGTGAGGTAGTTGGTGACAATGTGCCAGTTAAAACATCATCTGTACATGTTGACAAGTGTCTCAGGGAGAGTACCAACTGTTTCAAATACACCAAGATGACTCAGAAATAACTGTCAGACAAGCATGTTCTCCAGAGGTGGCACATCAGTTGGACTACAAGAGCCATTATGTGACATTTCTCTAAAAAAGAACCTTGTCATTCTGCAGTCTTCCTGCAACAGGGACTTCACTTTTGCCTTATGATCTTACCATAATACAACATGTGGGATGGTACCGAAACAAATGAGTTTTATCTCAGCTCCAGCTCTGGGCATACCAAAGGAAATGATTCCAGTTTCCTTGTTTTTCATCCCTATAGTGACAATGGAAGGGGAGATGCCTACAGAAAGCCATATAATGAAAACTGGCCCTTTCAAATGCACCATCATCTCTGCAATGCAAAGCCACAGAAATCAGATAATAGACAGGCTCGTGAGAAACACTTTCTGAGTCTGGCTGGTTTTGACAGCATCAGTTCTAGAGTTTATATTTGATCAAATCCTCCAGTCTCACTGACTGTTGGTGTAAAATTTTGTTCATTCTTGTTTTCAGGATAAAATGTAGAGCTCTGTGGAAAAATACAAGAAAATCATTCTGTGCTTTTATGAAGGAAGGAAGGAAGGAAGGAAGGAAGGAAGGAAGAAGTAGTATTTTTTTCTCCAAGTTTTCCTTTTATATAGAAAGTTTGTTTTCTAATAGAAAATGAAGATTGATTTTCTAAGACATTTCATTTTGTAGGCATGGTGACAATATATTTTGTCAATAATTTATTGGAAGATGGAGAAAGGAAATATTTCTAACATTTCCCACATATATCCTAGGTGTTTAATTCTGCAAGAATATTTTAAATAAGCTTACTGACTCACTGTTTTGAAAGTGAGTGCCTGCTTCAGACACTTGTTCAAATGAATTTAACTACTTTTTTGTATACAAAATTATTTTATAATCTTCCTCAGTTGCTGTCATTAATGTTCAATGGAGAACATGTTTCTGAGACTTTAGATCAATCAGTCATGAGGTCAGTTACAGTTTTTCTGGCTAAATTTGAATATCTGTAGGCATTCAATGTAAAGATACTTTTTCAAACTCCATCCATTGTATGAATGTGTTTAAGTAAAATAAGCACAAAAGTTATATAAAAAGTGAGAAAGCAAACTTTGTTTCTTTAGAAACTGCAAAAGTACTAGGCCCAACATCATTATGCCAAGTCTCAGTGTGTGTTCATGGAGATATGTACACTGACATGGGAAAATGGATGCATTATGCATGAAAGAAATATGTTCACATGTACAAATATAGTCATTCATATTTAAGTACATTCTCTCATATAAAATTCAATACAAGTTGATCTCTGCCATCTGGGTTTTACATAATTTGGCTCTAGAATTTTCTGTAAAGATTGTCTTGAAACTATAAACTAAGCAAAAAGAAATTGTAAAATAGTTTGCTATAAAACCTCCTCTTATATTTTCAGTCTGTACTTTTTATAATAAATCCATCAAAAGTTTTCCCTTAAAATAGTTAATGTTGTTTGAATTCCCTCTTATTATGTCATATAATACTCCCTCTTTTCATTTCCATTGTGCCTAAAACATGTCTCTGCCTCATCTCCCTCTTCCAGGATTCAAAGAAATATGTGTTGCATTTTTAACTTACCTACAACTGAAAAGATTGTTTGTAAATTGGGTAAAATGAAAAAAATTTAAAGAATATTCTTAGTCAAAAATGAATATCTTTATCTAGTACCTTTTTTTATGGCTGGAGATCTAAGTTAGATGAAACATGTGAATTGAAAAGTGTTGTTCACAACTGTTCACAAAATGAAAGTTTAGAATATTTAGAACATTACCTAGGAGTCTTTTTGTTACTCATTAGTCAACTTTCAAAATTCTCTGTCTCTCTGACTCTATCTCTTTTTCTCTCTGTCTCTGTCTGTCTTTCTATCTTTTTACTTCTCTCTTCTCTCACTTTTATACACACACACACACACACACACACACACGAAAGAGAGAGAGAGAAAGAGAGAGAGAGAGAAATAGAGGGAGATAGAGAGAGTACTTAGTAGATAAATCTAGCACAAAATTCACAGAGGGATAATGAAAAGGGGGGCTTAGGTAGGATGGAGTCATCCATGTACCAATTCCTAGATTCTGGAGAATTCTAAGAGAATTATGACTTTATCACATAGTCTCAAAGTCATGCCCATGCAATACACAGAGGCATTCAATGGTGATAAAGTTTTCAACAAGGACACATCTTTGCAATTGACTTTAATTTACAGGAATTTCTTTAATATTTGAAAACGGTAATCTTTAAAAAAAATACTGTACCTTTAATGAGTAACTAAAGAATTTTAGATAGCTATTTAAACACTGAACTATACAGTAGCTATCAGAGCACATGAACCTATTCTATTTCAGTTAACTGGTCCCATAGTATGTACCTTTAAAACATTATTTAAAATTTGGGCCATTTAAAAGGTTAAAAGTTATATATTTCTGTATAACTGGTTAATCAAAGGATTTATAACTTTTTAAGTTATTATTTATTTATTTATGTTTGTTTGTTTAATGTATATGAACTGTTGCTGTCTTCAAACAGAAGAGGGCATCAGACAGATGTTTGTGAGCCATCTCTCCAGCCTGGATTTATAACTTGAATTGTGCTTTAGATGCTTTTAAATTTTTGCTAATACAACAAGTGTTATAAACTGTTCACTTAAAGTTGTTTTAGTTATTCAGTTTTGAAATTTCTTTTGAGTATCAATGATGAAAATGCTGAGAGAGAGAGAGAGAGAGAGAGAGAGAGAGAGAGAGAGAGAAAGAGGAGAAGGGAGGGAGGGAGGGAAAAAGAGAGATTTCAGGTAAAAAAATGTACAGGGAAAAATGTACAATGTTTTTATTACTACTGAATTAAATCACCTTCACCCTGTTATCAGATGATCCATATGAACACTGCTTTCATCTTGTTCTAAACACATTTTCATTAAGTCCATTATATGAATTACTAAGTATTTACCTGTTTATTCCAAATAATATACATACACAAATAATCTGGGAGTCACATTTAAGCTCAATTAATTTGACTTCATTAGGAACGGTGCTTATTTTACTGGCAAAAGACAAAAATTTCCCATTGAAAGATTAAAAGGTTATAATTATGAGATCAGTGCACCACTCTGTTGGATGAGTACAGTCACCGTGAATCTGTAGATCCAGTCCCCTTTATAGATGCCAGCAGTGCTTTTGTATATAGTCAATGCCCCATTGACTTAACAGAAACCCTTTAGGGCAATGCTATTATGCAGATTATCTCATCAGCTATCCTGCACTGGGGAGTCTGAGAGCACTTGAGAAAACCCAGTGGTGCTCCCACTTTGTTTACTCTCAGGAACCCATTGTTTTCAATGGTTTTCCATTAAAAATTAGCTTAGCCGAGAAGCATGGATTTAGAGATCATTGGGTGCTCACATAAACACCATATCTAGTGTGAGGCAATTACTGGTGATTTAGTTCCTGTTATGTGCTCTTCCAACTCAAACATTTGAAGTATTAGAAAGCTATTGATGAGGTCCAAAGGAACCTTCATTCAACATTTATTTCCATTCACTTTGAATTCTACCCTGATTTAATGCAATCAGTCATTGAGACTCGGGCCAGCATGAATTATGTCAATTCTAAGAGATTTTTCAGATAACCCAGTATTACCTTTAATTTTTAACATACAGTTCATTCATGCTACAGCCATCACTTAAAGGTAAAAATTTTGATTCCCAGCATAAAAGGAAAGCAACTTTGAAGTATTGTCAAGCCTGTATGCAATCGTTCAAACCATTTGATGTCTTCTTTAATTAGCATTCACAAACACAGAAATAACAAACCTTTGTGTTTTGCATTTAATTTAAGAGCCAAGCTCTTTTAGCAGAGGATGGGTATATTTTACCCCTCAACATCCTCTGAGAGTCACACTTAAGTTTGATTAAACACCTTTCCTATTCTACTGCTGGTGCTAGTTTCATTTTGCAGAGGGTGACCTTGGCTTAGGATATGAAAGTTTGTTATTAAACTTACAGCTTGCCATTGAGGTGAACATCAACACTTGCAAAGCAGTCCCCATTGATGCATTTCTCATTTAAGCAGCATGTCTTTTCTGTGTTCACATGAATATCTAGGAGAGCAAACAAGGACATATGCAAAACGAGTCCATCATTTCTCTGCAGTGGAGATTCTGCGGGATATATTTGCTTTGTTGGATAGTGGATTATGAACTATCCTCTCCAACACTTCATAACAGCTGCCAACCACTCCCACCTAGACCAAATGTCTTTACTTAAAACAAAAGCACCTTTCCTTAGAGCTAGCCAAATTGAGATTAAGCTTGTTTCTCTCACCACACATAAGGATAAAGGGCGATATATAAATAGCTGCCACCATTTGAACTCATAGTCACCTATTTTAAATATATACATACTTACACGTTTAGCACATGTAATCACATGCTAGTCTTTATAGGATCAAAATTAATCCAAATAATTAGAAAACCCAGAAAACCAAGTAGCGCGAACAATGCTCAATTAGGAAACTGAATGAATCAGCTTAGAGATCGTTTCCAAGATGTTCTTTGATTTTAATTTAATATATATTAACCTGTTCCAACACCTTCAACTCATGACACAGAAGTTATAGTTTGCCTTTGTCCTTCTCTAGTAGATTTGCTACTGTTACTTGATGGGCTCAGTGTTTGTGCTAGAATGTAATTCATCTTCATTGTTTCTGTGCCGACAGGATGGAACCTGCTTACAAATTTTACAGCTAGCAATACTTTTTATTGTTGTTCTGAAAGGGCTCCTGAGGGCTTTTCATTTTATTTTTAGGAACTTTGTGATTTTTTTCCCCCTTTATGCTATACTTTTCACTATTATGAGTGATGACCCTGGAATTCTAGAGAGGGGAAAACTAACCAACACCCACCAAACTCTGTGACTGTCACCAGTGTTAATGCAATCTTCCAGGTCTTTGATTTATCGCAGGTGCTACTTTTTAACTGTGTTACAGTTAATGAGGAATATCAACAGCCCTGGTGGAATACTGACATTCCTTCAAACTAAAAGACCATCCAAGTGTCTCAAATGTCTTTCAGAAAAAGAAAAAAAAGTGGGGGGGGGGTGTAGAAAATAAGGAACCATATTTTTCGATATTGAATTATTGCCTTAGCTAAATAAAATCAAGACAAATTTACAATGAAACTAGGAAATACTATCACTCTGTTTTAATGAGCCCTTGTTCCTTTCAATGCTTTATTTTCCTCCTTTAAAATTCCTTAGGCTTGATTAAATTTGAGGGTATGGAAAAGAAAGGTTCAAAAGGCAACATGAAGGTGACTATGGGTTTCATTAACATTTTAAGAACTTCTATTTATAAGTCACCCTGTGGAAGGTTATTTCTCCTCACATGAACAATAACATAGACAATCCAACAAACCCACCCTGGAACAGGAGGGTCAAGGACCACATCTGAGGGAGACAAACACAGGGTTCCATGCAGAGGACAGACTCTGACAGTGTTAAAAATACAGCTGCCAGGGAGAAGAATCTCACTTGTATGGAACAGCTATTAAGTCTACCGCAGCATTTGCAAACATGTTGCAAAAAAACTCTGAAAAGCAGTTTTCCATATGTGTTTATTGCTGTTTTTAAAATTAGTTTTTATAATTGTATAGTAACCCCCCTAAAGTGTCTGTTTTAAAGTAGCTTTTAAATTTGTAAAAGAGCCCTTCCAACACAAAAGCTGGTAATAGTTGGCTTCTATTCCTCAATCATGAGGTGTTTAGCTGTTGTTGTTACTTCTCTGTAACAATAGCTATGTAATAGCAAGTAACCTAGGGCTAAGGTTTTAAGTAGTTTATTTCTAGAGAAAAGATAATAAAAATGCAGAAAATAATTGCATTCTCTCCCAGGTGCTATATGGAAACAAAAGTGATCATGTTCTCAACATTTACTAAAACTGATATTTTCTTGTAATTAGTTTTGTTTAAATTAAAATTATGAATAATTTATTGCTTATTGGATTAGAGAAATGATAAAGTTATGTCAAAGCAGTATTCTGTGATCATAAACCTAAACTGAATCCTGGTAAGCAATTTAATTGCATTGCTTTCATTGTATCAAATTTTAATTTTAATTAGAATTATAATTCTTGTTGCATTGCTCAGAGTACATTACTGATTAACAATTTTATGCTAGATACAGAGGCATCATGGTTATTCCATTTACTACAGCAGTAAAATTTTAAAACTTATGAGCTATCTGTATTAAAAACTTACTGAAGAATATTGAGGAATATCACCTAAAACATGATATTGAATATATGTGAAATTTCATATATTGAATATATATGAAATTCAAGGACTACTATACAAACAGAATGTGTGTCTCATTCTCAGGCTGTTTAAAGGTAACTTGTCTGTTTTCAGTTGTGTTAAGATTGTTAGGAACATATACAAATAGGTCTTAGTCAACACATAGTCTCACTAACAGAATGAACATTAATCATGAGGTAACTGATCTTCTTCATGAGACAACGTTAGTTGTACTTGTGGAGCAAGAATTAATCCTGTGAAGCTGAATCTATGTGCAATTTGGCAGAGATGGAATTTAACACATAGCAAGATGTCTCTATAGCAATGTGTAATTCTGCCTTCTAGGAAGAGTGTAGCGGTGCTACCAGAAATATGAGATCCTTATATTATCACTGCCTCAAATGAGGGAATTATTTGATACATTATTTCGTTCATTTCTCTGTCATCTGCTCCTGTGGACAATTAACTTCCTCTCCATGTCCAGGGTAGAGGGAGGAACTGTTTTCCTTTGTTGGTTTTTGTTTTTGTTTTTCTATTTGTTTGTCAATTTTTTCATCTGTTTTATCCTGTTCAAAAGTTGTGGCTCAAAAGCATTTTTTTTAACTTTTTATTGATTTGTGTGTGTGTGTGTGTGTGTGTGTGTGTGTGTGTGTGTGTGTGTGAATTGCACATCATTAATTCCAGTCCCACTTGTCTCCCTATCTCTTTGTATTTACCCTGTGCCTTTGAAACCTCCCTCAAAATATAAAACAAAATAAATCTTGCTCTGGAGCTAAAATGTGTCACATTGTGTCACCCAGGTATACCTACCCATTTGACTGTACATTTTCACTGCAAATGTTCATTGCAATGAGTCAGTGGTCTCTTTCTAGGACTCTGGATCCTCGCTGGGACTCTTCTTGGATATCTTGTTGTGGTCTTGAGTCATGGAGATCTTGCAGTTTTGAATCTGCATGACTGGCCCTTTCATGTGCTCTGGCAGTTCATAGATGGGGTACATGTTGGTGCCGGCTAATTCAAAGCCCTGGATATGGGCCTGAGAGCTAGCTGAGTTGGTCAGCCAAGCAACTCTCCTGTACCTGCACCAATAGGGCCAGCTCTCCAGCACTGCTCAGGCTAGCTCAAAGAATGATGCAGCAGGCAAGTGCCAGGGTCAGCTCTCCTGTTATATCTTTTGGACGAGCTCATCCTTGCCTTCACCAAGAGTGCTAGCTCTACGGGGCTGCCCAGATGAGGTTGAGGGCCTGACCTTCCAAGTGCTGCAGTTAGTTAACAGCTCTTTTGCTTTCACATCCCCAGATCTCCTTGCTCACAAACTTGCTGCAGGTGGTGAGGGATAAAGGAGGGAGAAAGCATCTCTTCCTTGCCTATGCCACCCTACAGAAACTCATATTTCATCATCTCGTCCATTAGTCCCTTAACTGGTCTATTTGCACATGACTGTTCCCTTGCCTGATAGAAACACTGTACCCACTTCTTTTTACCTTTCTCAAGTCTAGTTGCTCACCAAGACCCACCCTTGTGAGCCTTCATTTAGGGGGTCTCAGTTTATGGATCTTTTCTTTCTTTCTTTCTTTCTTTCTTTCTTTCTTTCTTTCTTTCTTTCTTTCTTTCTTTTTTTTCTGTAATACTGGTCTGACTTTGTGTAAAATCCTGGCCACAGCTTCATTGTTGCTGCTGATCCTATTGTTGCTGTTGTGATTGTTGTTTTGTTTTGTTTGCTTTTCTCTTCTGAGTGGTCAAAAGAACTGGAACACCAAACACTGAATCGTAACCATGCTTCTGAGTATATTTGTTCTGTACACTGAAACAGAGGAGTGGAAGAGAAACCTTCAACTGCATGATCATTGAAACCTTCCACATGGATCTTCAGAAGGTTAACCAGACGGTGTCTTACAGATTCCAGTAGTATAAGTGATACATAATAATAATATCATCGCCGGATGAGTACAAGGACAATTTTGTAGTGTACATATAAAATCCTTGACAAAAGCTTTATGTCATATACTAGATGCTTAACAAATATTTGTTCAATGGAGAAGTAGTACTAAATAGAAAAGTAACAGCAACAGTGTGGTTTGTTTTTAAGAAACAGTTCTTCATTTCCTGAGATTAAATCGGTCCACTTATTGATATGGTCCCATTGAGTCTGGGCCTATTCTGTCCCTGTCTTATCTTTAAAATGATTTTCAGATTGTAAGTCTCTCTCTCTCTCTCTCTCTCTCTCTCTCTCTCTCTCTCTCTCTCTCTGTGTGTGTGTGTGTGTGTGTGTGTGTGTGTGTGTGTGTGTTTCTTCAAAGTGAAGCAAGACATTATAATAAAGAGAAAAGTGGTCTGAGTGTAGATAATATTAGAGAATATAGATGAAGACAGGGCCTGGCAGTGGTGGCGCACACCTTTAATCCCAGCACTTGGGAGGCAGAGGCAGGCTGATTTCTGAGTTCGAGGCCAGCCTGGTCTACAGAGTGAGTGCCAGGACAGCCAAGGCTATACAGAGAAACCCTGTCTCGGAAAAAAAAAATGAAGACAGAAAGTTTTTTAAATCCAATGCAGAATTTAAAAAAAAAAAGAATATAGTGTAGAAACTAATGGAGCTTTCAAAGACCTAAAGAACTGGACTCATAAAAGCACGGTTTTTAAGCTAACCTTTAAAGTACAAGGATTTTGTGCAGGTGCTTCAGGGATTCTGTAAGGCTTAATTGGTATTTGAGTTTTAAATGTTTTATATAGTTTTAAGGCTTTAACTTTAAATGTACTCAAACATCATCAATAAACAGGAAAGCTCTAAAACCCTTAACTTTTGTTCTTATTTTGTAAAATATTTTATTCTTAATGCAAAGGAAACATTTATTCTATTAAGTCAATTTTATCTACATTATATGTAGATTTACACTTTTTTCAACCAAACAATTTTTGCTACTCAAAATATTTTGGAAATGTCTTACTTGAGAGTAGTTGGGCTTACAAATGAAAGGACTTGTACCTAATCAGCAGCAGCATGCATGGAAGTCTATGTATTTATTGACATTTTTCTCATGGGACTAATAGAGGAGGTACATAGTCAATTCTCATTATTTTCAGTAGTTATACTCTATAGACTGACAAAGAACACCAACTTAACTAATGCTAAATCATTGCTCTTCCAGGAAATACAAGGTTAGGATCCTATGAGCCTCTCCTCACAATATTTTCATCAAACAATCAATATATAAGCTTGTTTTATTTGGTGTATGGTTAAAGGCACCTGAAGTGATAGATATATATTGTTGATTCATTAGCATTGAACTCAGAGGCCAACAGCGTTATAACTCAGGCCTGAACAAAGCGGCTCTAGCACTATTGCCTTTTGTTCTGTAACGTACACTTCAGCATTCTGATGAGTGAGAACATTCCATAGTATTCCAGCCTAACCCGCAGCAACCCTTGTAAACAAGAGTCCCAACATAAAGAACAGGTATGCAAATAAATAAATAAATAAATAAATAAATAAATAAATAAATAAATAAATAGTGTTAAATATCTGGGAAGCTTGCTTCTTAGAATGCAAAAAAATCCACTTCAGAAATGTGAATTGTTGTTAACTTCAGCTGTTAAAAATTATAATTTTTGTGAGCAGTTAAGTCCATCAGTATGTACAAAGTAAAAAGTAACTGCAATCATCATCATTATTTAGGTGAAAATTTTTACCACCTAGGTGAATTTGCAAGTATAAAATCTGTGTGTATCAACAGTCAATTGCAATTTTTAAAATCAACCATATGGATTAAATACTAAGACAGTGTCTGCTTGGCTTTAAGGGTTATTCAAATGAGGAAGTAAAAGCAGGTCCTATTGAGACACATGCTGCCAGACAGGATGGTAACATGTACCTTCACCTTATAACAAAGTCCTGTTGCTGTGGTATGTCCTGGGGAGAGAATATGAGGAAACATGTGGAGCTTGTTGAAAAGAGGAATTCTCAGTCCTCACCACACTGAGTCATCTTGACAGTCCCAACGTAGTTTTTGAGACAAGGTCTCTTATTAAACCTAGATCTTGTCAATGAAGGTAGTTTGCATAGCCAGGAAGCCTCTGTCTCTCTGTTCACGCCATTGTTCTTAGCTCTCTTTGTTTAGGTGGTGGAACTTTATCTCAATCGCAAAAGGTTGCAACATAGACCTTTTCTGCGCTGTGTGTCTGTCAGTCCAGGTCCATTTTATTTTGGCTTTTTTTTTTTAAAGATAGATTAGCTTAACTTCCTTAAACATAACAAAAAGAATTCTGTAGTGCAGAAGAAAAAAAAAAGCTTCCGAAAATCAGAGAGAAACTGATATTTAACCTTATTCTTTATAGGGATTTTGGGAAGGAGGCTTAGTTAAAAACAAAAATAAAGACAATAAAATCCTCTGAGACCGGGGAAGCACATGTTTATGAATGAAGTAAATGAGAGCCATAGAAAGAGGAATGAGATTTGGTGTCCTTAAAATACCACCCAGAACTACTGAAAGCATTTTTTTTGTTTGTTTCTAGATTAAGAAGGAGTGCTAACAAGAGGATTTTCTGTCTTTCCAGAATGTTTAGCTACCCAGAGATTGAATTGCGCCAGGTGGAATTTTTCCAAGCTTGCAATATTTACAATTCTCTATTTACCAGTTCCTGGACACAGTCAGATAAAAGCAGAGCAGCAAATACTTCTATCCTCCACATAAAGGAAAACACACACACACACACACACACACACACACACACACACAGACATTCACATAAGAGAGAAAATTTCAAACAGACTCAAAATGTTCTTGGGCTTATACACAAAAAACAATGTATTCTGTTTATAAAAAATAAGACATGTCTTTATTAAATAAGTATAGAATTTTTCAATTTAATTTAAATTATCAAATAAAAATGAATTAATTCACCGGGCATATGGTAACAAGAAAATATCACTTAAAAAAAGTTAAAAAGAATAAGTAATTATGTATATAGGCAATCTATTTTATGAACATGAATATCTTATTTTAGGAAATAACCTGAAATTATGTTAGAAATCTGACTAGAGTAAAAAGTGGTAGAGAAACCCTGCATCAATCCCACCATGTGCTGTTTTCTTTTCAACACTCATCCATACACTGTGGGAAGTTGTCAACGTTGATGTATGTACTGTCTACCTCCCCCCAGCAATGAGCCTCCCTTAAATTCTGCTTTTTAAATATGCTCTTGAAGTTCAGGCATTAATATTTTTATTTTCAACTGTTACTGCCTTCAAGGTTTTATAACACTATCGATTTCAGTACCAGCGAATCATTATGTTTTTTAAGGACCTCTCTCTTTCTACTGGTATGTAAGTGCTGCTGCTGGAAGAGAAAAGAAATGTATTTTAAGGAAACCATTCTAAGATCACACACACACACACACACACACACACACACACACACACACACACACCACATACACACACACAAATCAAAAGAAAGAGATTTCATTGAATCTTGGATCGATAATATTTGACCTTATCCAACATTTAATTGATTGACTCTTCAAATCTGTAAAATGGAGGATTGCAGTGCTGGTTATAGAGGTTGTTCTATAGCCTGTATGTACATTTGTATTGATCATGGCTGTATTAGGTCATGGTTATCATTTAACAGACAGGTCAGAATGGAAGAATTATTCACTTAGTTTTTTTTTTCTCAGAGCTGTGATCCATCTGTAGGTTGCAGATGTTTGTGACAATGAATGTCTTATTTTAGAATTGTGAACACTGTTGAGCCCTTTTTGAAACTGTTTGTACCATATATTATAAAGGACCAGTGACTATGCTCTGTTTTCTAAACTAAATATTTATATCTCTTTAGAACTAATATGTAAAGTTTTAGCGATCACTGTGGCTATAATTGGAAAGATTCCCTCTAAAGAAAGAATTAATATAAAACCAGGTCATGAGGGAGGTACAACAGTTAAAAGACAGCGGAGTATCACTGGATCTCCATCTCTGCCAGTGAAGAGAAAGATGTTTTTGTGAGCACAAAGGGAGATAGTGGTTTTCTGCAAGACATGAAGACAGTGTCAGGATGAAGCTCCACTTTTACCTTGGAACCCCCAGATTTCAGTAAGACCAGAGGTAAGCATGTGCTGTTTAAGTCCCCCAGGATGTGTCTGTTTGTTAGGACTATAAAACTCAGTCATTTGGAGTTTACCAAAGGTCAAAAGCATTCCAGACAAACATCAAGATGACTTTCAAGCAGACAAAGATGAGAGACTTATCTGATATTATAGTTAAGAAATTCTCTGGAGATTGTTATGTTGTATAGAGCTAAGTAGAATTTAAGAGGAAAAATATAAATGCAATATATGAAAGGAATGTATGATGCAAGTGCAGCTTCTATTTCAAGTCTGAAACATGGTAACCTGTTGAGCATGCACCCTGAGAAGGTGCAGCTTTTCACCACTAGCTGTGGCTAGTTTTTATC
Source organism: Rhabdomys pumilio (assembly GCA_030674055.1). NCBI lineage: Eukaryota > Metazoa > Chordata > Mammalia > Rodentia > Muridae > Rhabdomys > Rhabdomys pumilio. Next base: position 233,597,886 of record JANHMN010000001.1, on the reverse strand, counting down.
GTTATAACCTCATCTGTATACATTGGTCTCTTCAAAATTCAAGTTTCCACGTAAGATATTTAGGAAATAATACTTAACGATTTTTAAAGTGAGAGTTAAACAAGGCCATCTGAACTACCTGGGCTCAACTAGAACATAATTGTCACTACAAAGTGTTTGCAAATTTGAAGTTCTCTTACCATTTTCATTATTTTATAAACAGTTTCTGATTAAAGAAATCACTATATTTTTCACTGAAGATAAATTAAATATCTCAGTGGTTTTTTCTTCACTGATTACTTGCATCAAATGGATCATGAATAAGTAATGTGTAATAAATACAAAAGTAGCTTCATGACCGGTGAGCGTTGGCATTGTTTGCTGTGGGAGAATCTTTCTTCGAAAGCTCTGAGCCCATCTAAGTTCCTTTGTAGAATTAGCTTTCATCACAAGCCCATTATCTTCTAAATCTCTTTAAATGAACTTCCTCAAAATACTCAGAGCCTGCTGGGCATATATATCAACTCTGACTGGAGTTGTCAAAGCGAATAATTCTGACACCTAAATGAGGAGGTTGGAGAGAGGATGTGGAGAAAGCATAGATGAGAGATATTAGCATAGGGTCAGTGCTGATCAAGCTCCTGACAGTGCATCAGTGCTGACAACACTGTTGCAAATTTCCATCATTATTAATATCAGAATGGCTGCCCTGTGGGTTACATGGTCTACCATCTTGGATCTAACCAGCTGTCTCATTATCTTTGTAGCAATGCACAAAGGGCCAGGTTATCAAATGCTGCTCAGTAAGAAGAACAACATCTTTTTTCCTCTGATAATTTTCTGAATCTCCTGAATAGTGTAAACATTCTTAAAGGTGCCAGAATTAAAGGGCACCTAGTGGAGAATTATGCAGAAAAGAATGACATAATCTGAAAGGCACTTGAAGATTCATTTTGATGGATTTGGTAACATGGAATAGAAAGCAGGAATGGACAAGCCTTTTTCAAGGGTTTTGCCTTTAGTTCAGAAAAGAAGGGATAGACTGTGTAAAATATGGAAAGAAGCAGGACATATAATATTCCCTAATTAGAATTTTTCTGACTGAACTCTTCAGAAGATAAAAGGCACTATAGTTATAGTTAGTTGTCAGGAGCAGAGATGGTCTTGCTGTACCGCTTCCAACCACTTAAGGTATTCAACTTCCATGATCTCCTCTCCCCTAGCTTGTCTCATGTCTCTCTGTTTCTTCCCTTGACTTCTTTGGTCTGTTTAATAGATGAGTCTTAATACCACTCACTAAATAGAAAGAGGGGCTGCACCAGGAGTAGGGGACTACCATCAGTGATACTATCCCTGATAGCTCCAGAAACCAGTTCTATTCTCATCAGCGATGTTGATGATGCTAGCAAATTGAACCAACAGCACGTGGAAAGTTAAGGGGTCTGCCAGGACTATAAGAAGTCCTGCTGTGCGAAGAGTTCTCCAAATGCTGAATGGTGTACCAAAGCTATGCTGTGTTTTCAGAATCTCTTAAAGCATGACTCCATAGACAGATACTAAGTAGGAAGAAAGTTTCCCTCACTCCCATACATTGTACATAGCCATTCGTGCTTAGCATAGCAGTTATGTAGCAACTGCAGTCTGTCATCACCAAGATATAAAATCTGTGACAGAGGAGAAAAAAGTTAAAATGTAGGCTTCTACTGAAGTCATGCTTTCTCTATATCAAATCAAAGGCATGCCTTCATGAACATAGTTATGTAATTGTTACCTCTCTGAGGAGAAAAGAGTTCCCTATGGTAGTGTTACAGATATGAAGGGAAAGCATCCCCAATGGAGCTGTTGCAGCTCTGAGGGGAAAGGCTTACCCACAGGAAATCGTTGCAGGTCGGAGGGGGATTGTTCTCCCTGTGGAAGTGTTATCAGGGGAAAGACTTCCGGGCAGTCAGGAGTGGAAAAAAAAATAAAGTAAAAAAAATTGCACTGCACAACAACCTCACACAAGACATTTATTGATAGAAACACAAGAAGGTGACTACCTCTACTTGGGCGCAAAGAAAGCAGTGAGTTAAGCTCTTTTATAAAAGCCAGCAAAGGCGGGCTTTATAAAGGGTATTTTATAAGTCGGTACAGAGCATTCCAGGGTGGAAAGGCATTGGTGGAATTATTAAGGGCTGAAACTTGAGGCAAGCTCAGAGGTTGCTGGCATTCTTTTTCTTGGCCCTGGTCTTGGGCTTGGGGATCAAATCAGTTGCAGCCTGTTCTTTTCTTGGTTCTTATGGTATACAGGAATTGGTGGTATTTCATCCTCAAGAGAAAGTAGTGTGTGTGTATGTGTGTGTGTGTGTGTGTGTGTGTGTGTGTGTGTGTGCGTGTGTGCGTGTGTATATGTGTGTGTGTGTGTGTGTGTGTGTGTGTGCGCGTGTGTGCACTCAAGGATTGGTGGTTTGGGTTGGTTTTCAAACCTAGAAGTGGACTTGAATCTTTTCCCCTACAGATTATACAATGAATGTTCTTTTTGAGATCCTCATAAAATCCAGCATCCTCCCGCACCACAAATTGCCTGCTGGCTTCTTTCTTTATTTCCTCCCTCCCTCCCTCCCTTCCTCCTTCTCCCTCCCTCCCTCCCTCTCTCCCTCCTTTCTTTCCTTCCTTCTTTCTTTCTCTCTTCTGGCTTTCCTTTAATCTTGTTCATATAGGCATGCAGATTCAGAATTGTGTCATTTGGGAATTCTGAGTCAAGTGTATGTTTTAAGCCTAGGAGCCAATAGTATAGATGGTTTCGTTGAACAGATGTTTTTGTCATCTAATTTTGGGATTTCATTTATATCTAAGTCGTGAGTGCTTGTGTGTGTGTGTTCAGCTTAAATCACAGTCTGAAACTCCTTCTGAAGAAGAGGCAAGGAACTCTCTGACAAAAATATGTGAGCACTGCAGGAGGAGGAGGAAGAGGAGTAGAAGAAGGAGGAGGAAGAGGAGGAGGAGGAGAGCTGAAAAGAAAGGAAATGTAGTTGTTGACATGGTAGACTACATGGCCTTGCAGAACATTGACAAACCAAGGGGAGGTACTGATGAAAGTTAAAGGATAATGTGGAAATAGAACCGATTGTGCTTTTGGTTATTAATCAGTAAAGAAGTTTATACCAAAGAGCATGGGGATGTCTTAGTGTGTTATGGAGTTGAAACAGTGGGTTAAGTCAAATGTCACTTTTGCTGTTGAAGTTCATTTCTTGGGTTTTTGTTTTGACATGGGATAGCTGTTGAACATTCTATACTGGAAGGAGTCTATGGAAATAAAATTTACTGTGGTGTAAAGTTTGGGATTAAGTGGGGATTCCTTGCTCATAAGAACAAACAAGCAAACAACATTATGTTGAGCAAAAAAATATCAGGAGTGTGATAAAGTCAGAGTGAAATAAAATCAGAAAACCAGGTAACATCTACGAAACGAACAGAAAAAAAATTTTCTCCCTGAGGGAAAAAAAAGAAGTTGATATAAAGGGGAAAGATTAATGAACAAGCAAAAAGAAAAACAGTATCAAAAATCAACCAAACACAAAAAGCAGGGTGTCAGGATTCTCAGTTAAATATCAGGTGCCATTTGCCTCCACTACAGTGGTGAGTCTTGGACCGAAGCTCAGGGAAAGCTACAGTGATGAAGTGTCCCGTGAGTCAGTAAGCAATGATCAGAAAAATTGTTAAACAGCATCCAGGTCAAGTTGGGGTCGAACAACACCGATTAGAGAAGAACCCGTGGAGCGGTGTTTTCTGAGTGGCACTGGGAGAGCTGGCAGCTCAGAAGAGAGGAAAAGAAAGGATATGGGGAGAATGTTTTGTACAGTCGAGCAATATCAAGGTGGTGGCAGAAAGCCCACTACTGGCACTGTGTCTTAACCAAAACATGTCTGAAACATCTGCCCAGAGGGTAAAGTCTGGGCAGGAGGCAAATGGAGCCAGAGACAGGTTAGTAGCAAGGAAATAGGAATTGACTGAGATACTATATGTCTCAGTTGTGTTGAAGAATATGTTCAGTGAGCACGGGTAAAAAAAAAGAAATGATGAATCTAGTTCCAGGTCATTCCAGAAGCAAGTTTTAGGGGACCAGTTCAATTCTGAGAGATTGATTCCTTTTTTTCTTATTCTGACACTTGTTTTGATTTCTAATTTGTAGTCTGTTCAATAGCTGAAGGCCAGTACCATTCCTCCATCTTAAGTACACTAAACGATATGGGAATTGTGCTGCTAACAATATTTTTTTTTAACCTAAACAGAGCAACTCAATGAAATGATTAAAATTCAAGAGGTAAATCTAGCCCTCTCCTGCATTCTGTTTGCACATTACATATGTTCAGAAACACGAACACATTAACATGCACTTGGTATGCAATTGAGAATGAGGTTTAATATATTTTTCTTCAGAGACAGTCTTAAATTTTCTGTGCTAGGTAAATTTTATACCAGTGTATAAAAATTACATAGCTGACTATAACTTATAATTGTAATATGCAGTGCAGGTTTAGTTATAGAAATGTATATTTTTGTTGCAAAGTCCCTCGGGGTTTGAGAAAATTAAAAAAATATGCTTGTAATTCTAAATTCAATACAATATTTTGGTGAGATGAACATGTTTGTCATCACAGTTCTTGTCTTTTTTTTTAATAGAGGCTTCTTGACTGCATTCCCTCTCTTAAAATTAATAAAAACATCACTGCTCCTGTGATTTGTGCTTTGCTATAGCTAGGGGAACAACTGGAATCCATGGGGATTCATTTTACAGAGGTAGGAAATGTCAACTGGATTCCTTGACACATCCATTTAGGGAAAGGACTGTGACTAGAATCAAAGACAAGGGAGCCCAACAGGTGCTTTCTGAACACATAAGCTTTGCTGTCTATCTTGTCAAGGGAGGGAGTTTCAGAATGACATTTCTGTTTTCTGCATGGCCATAGGTGCCCTCTTGAAAGCCCCACTGTGCTAGCATTATGGGCCACTGAATTGACACTGCATTAATTAAACTACTGTGATTTGTGCATTTATGTAACAGTGTAATACGTGTGTCTACTGTGTATATTGTTTTTGTGTATGATACTTGTGCATGCAGTTACACTCATGGCATGGTGAAATTCTGGAGACCAGAATATAATCTCAGGTATTAATTCCAGCCCTCTACCTCCTTTGTTAACAGGTGAGTATGAGTCTCGATATTCATTTAGCTCTCAGGGAGTCTCCTGTCTTTACATTCCATGTCCTGAGACAGGAGTCCAAGGATTACATGTATACACTTCTGTCTTTCTGTGAACTGACTGGTTTCTGCACTTGATTCTCAAACTTATAGGAGAACAGCTTTACTCACTGAACCATTTGCCCAGCCCCTAAACATGCTTTCCTTCAAAGATGACAGACGATCTTCACCTTGCTTTCAGAACGAGGAGAAAAATTGAAAATATGCCTGCTTTGCTTGCACATCCCCACTTGTTTCTCTAGCCATGTTTCTGAGGTCTCCTTGTGTCCACACAAAACCTGTAGCAGAGACTGTTTCAGAGCTCACAAAATTTCTCATCAAGTAAGGATGCTTTTAAGGGTTAGGTGCTAATCACAGAAGACAAACGATGGCAAGAGGATTCTAATTCTTGCTGTTTGGGGTATTTTCCAGCAATCAAGAAATGCTCGCTGTTTTGTTCCTATTTCAAAGAAAGGAAAATGTGTCCCATTAATTAAATGCACTTGGCTTGGTTGTTGTAAGCGTGACAAATAGAGATGTGCCAAACTGCCTGAGAATAATTTGGGTCATCAGCAAATCACTGTTCCTGCCAGTATGCAGACAATTCCTAGGCTTTGTGGTCCATCACATCTCTCCTCCATTAGCTGCTTACCATCTGATAAGTGGAAGAGCACCCTCATTTATTTCTTGCAAAATGATGCCCTGTTTAATCAGTGGTTCTTTTCCTTCATGCTTTTGTCTGGCAGGGTGTGTTTTCTATTGCATGTGCAAGATCATCTTTGGGGAATCACCACCCCCTACCACCTAACTAGTGTTATGATCAAAAGAGGCAATAATATTCTCTCTTGTGTTTGCTTATTCTGCCTCATCCTGATGAAATGACAATTGTGTTCAGATTAGCTCAGACCTGGGCTATGTTTCAAGACACCTGAAGGAGTATTTATGACAGTGGACATTGCGATCTCTGTTGCTTTGACAGCAGGCAGCTTTCTTCCTCTCTGAATGCAGTCCAAGGCAGCCTTATGCTCTTTAGTTTACAGGAAATTCAGGGTAAACCTTTTATTTACAAACAAGGAACACTTGCCAAGACAGGATAAATAAAGCAACTGATTAATCAGCATGCAGTCTTCATCCTGAAGGGCCTCCTTGCCTGGCCCTTTTCAACGTTGAGGAGATTGGCCTTGTGTGAGAGGGATGTACTGTGGAAATATCTTTGATAGTTCAGTGATTGAGTCTATCATGCCTTGGATAGAGACAGGACTTGGTTTTAACAGCCTTGCCTGATAGAACACAGTGTGTGCATGGCTGGAAAAAAATTACCTCATTATAGCTCAGCGCTGTTGCCCTTTGGAGGAAAATGAGAGAAAAGCTTGCTCTGGTACTTCTGCTGATAAAATTCACTTTCTGGAACACAACCAAACCCCAGCATATATCATCTGAGAGAAATAAAGCAGTCAAAAAATTGTATTCCTAAAGAGGCCTGGAACATCTTGGCAAGTGCTAAAGCAACACAAATAAGGAACAGTGCCCTACTAGCTGGACCCTTAAATTATGCAGCTGTTCATTACCCGAATTATACATCGCAGGCTGCCCTTTGGAAGAAGGCAGGGAGCACAGAGCTGGAACAATCCCTGAATTATAGTACAATAAGAAAGACCTCCTAAAGTGTCACACGCTTGTAGTGGAAGATAAGAAAGGCTAGCTTAAGTTCTTGGCATTTTAAAGAAGGCAATCAAGAAAGCCTTTGAATCCCTTCCTTTTCGTCCTGTGCAATTCATTTACATTTTTTGTGTGTTAGACAAAGCATTCCATTCATGTGTCAGTGGGCCTGTGCCTGTCTTCTTCTCTGGAGATGTGCATGTGTGTTTGGGTTTAAGCTGCACTGTATTTACAGATGGGACCCTTATGAAATTCTAATGACAGCATCCACGGGCTTACTGCTTTTACGGAGCTAAAATAGTTAGTATCGCAAAAATAAAGACATCATACAAACTTTGCCTGCCTAGAGGTAAGGGCAGCATTTTAAAGTTAATTTTGTCTTTCACTGGATTTATCACTCTCGAAAATTGTCGTACAAACTCCCTGATGAGCTTGTGACCTAGATTACAAGTTTGTTTCATTCTATTGTCCGAGCAGGGATGTTGGGTTTCCTATGATATCACTGCTTACACTGACACTCACATGGTTGTTTCCATGTTTAGAGTCACTTTTCAGGTGTATTAGATATACTTGAAGTTTGTCTATCCAGTAATTGTATTTGAACAAAATTGATGTGGTTGCCAATACTTTGTACCCAAGGTTAGGGATTTTACTGATTAAAACAAAGATAATATTTGAGATATGAGCAGCAGTCATAAAGTTCATTTTTAATCTTCTATACTGGGATTTCTGGCTTTTGTTCCAGTCTCTCTCTCTAATCTCACTTCCAAATTAAAGAGAGTAGTCTGGAAGCCAGCCATTCCTGTAGCTCATGTTGTTGGTAGGAAAAAGTGTGTGTTGGGGTAGGGGGAGGGTATTAAAGGGGGAAAAGGGGGAAGGTGGATTCGAAGGAAATGTGTTATACGCATAGATGACATTCTCAAACAACAAATTCAGAATCAGATGTGCAGTTTCTTAAATGATGTTGAGCTATCTTTGAAGTGGTGTTATTCAAATAACCCAAGGCTTCAAATCCTCAGAGTACTGTGTAAAGATCCCAAAGGACCTAGAAGACTCTTAGTTTGGATGTCTTTAATTTCTAAGTAATCTTCTCAGAAGCTGGTCACGAGACAAAGGTCATCTCATACCTACAAGCAACAGTAATGTTTACACATGTGCAGAACAAAGAGAAACAGAGTTCTTACTGCTCACAAAATTTCAAAAATTTTTGAGTTTATATTTAATAACAACATTTCTCCCTTGCCTTTGCTCCTTCCACACAGTTCAATATACTTTACCCTCCAAATGCATGGCCTCTTTTTAAAATAGTTGTCATTACAAGCAAATATGTATAATTAAATTATAAAGTCTTGGTTCTGCTTGTCTCTCAAATGATATATTTCTCTTTGGTTCCAACATTTTTCAAGGAAAAAAGTAGCAAACAATCTCCTCTATCAACAGAATTTCTAGGTGTAGATTAAGTTTCATTTCAGTCAGGTTTGAGTTTAACAGCATTTAATAAAATATGTTTCCTTCATAAAAGGAATGTCCAGCTTCTCTTTGAATGAATTAAATCTCTATTAATTAAATGCGGTCCTACCCAGTCCAGGACAAAAGAGCAGAGTCTTCTCCTTTTTTTTTCCGTTTTGCAGCTTTATTGAAACTTCAATCTAACTGAGGTAGGCACTTGCTCTGTTATAGCTTGTAGCCAATACAGCAGCTAGCAAAGTGTATGTAAACATACACTCCCAATGTGAATATTTATGTCTCCCCTGAGCACACTGGAGTCGCAAACTCTCCTGCATTGCGCCTCTGCTCTGCCCCGACTATGGCCTCATTCTTGAGATTTATGGCCATTGCTGTACAATAGTCCCATGCCTCTTTGTAGAGGAGCAGTTCAGGAAAGCAAGCTCAGTGCACATATACCTGTTATAGTCCACAGCTATAGACATATAGATGTTTGCTTTTCTTTGTGTTGTTTATGAAGTGCTAAAAGCAAAGAAACAAAGAAAAACAACAACAACAGGACCAGGAGTCAATAGAGTGATGGTGCTTTCTTCCTTTCTTTCTTTCTTTCTTTCTTCCTTCCTTCCTTCCTTCCTTCCTTCCTTCCTCCCTCCCTCCCTCCCTCCCTCCCTCCCTCCCTCCCTCCCTCCCTCTCTCTCTCTCTCTCTCTTTCTTTCTTTCTTTCTTTCTTTCTTTCTTTCTTTCTTTCATTCTTTCTTTCTATCATTGTTACACCCTTGGGATTGGATTTATATGGATACACTTGGCCTGGGTGTTGGGAATTAAACTCAAGTCTTCTTAAAGAATAATAAGAGCTCTTAACTCCTGAGGTATCTCTCCAGGCCCTAGACTGGTAGATGTTAAACTCTACTGTGAATAGGATCACTAAGTAGTGTGCTAAATGCAGTATCAAGTTTAGAGGATCCAAAGTAAGACCTAGATTCCAAGCTTTTGACAATCTACAAGTAGAAGCAATCCATTGCTCCAGCTGCTTTTACCACATAGTGCTTCACAACAGTAAAATATAATGTAAGGGTACTTTTCTCTAATAGAGTCACTCTCATCTATGAATACATGTTAATATATTTGAGTATGTACTGTAGTCTTAAAAGTTTCCACAATACTTGAATATTTTAAAAATGTAGAGTTGGCATCTGTTTTTATGAAAGGAAAACTATAGTCATGACAAAACAGGGTAAAATTCTCTCGGAATGAAAAGAAAAACAACTCAAAGATCTGGTAGGTGCACATTACTATTGCTACATTCAGAAAACCTGTTCATCAAACAATATTTTCAGATTCTGTAATTCAATAATTCAGATTTTGTAAAAAGTAAACGTTATAAGCTTGGCAATGGATACTGACAGAATGTAGTGGTGGGCTTGAGCAGGTTTCAAGACCTAAGTAATTTGTATAATGAAGGATATAGCACTGACCATGATTAAACTTTTTATGTAAGAATTTCCATGCAAGTGTTGCCTAAGACTGTTCGTCATCTATTAGTACTTCTAAGAAGTCTGTATATGTTCATAGTATCCTCATATGAATAGCATAGTAATTATAGAGTGGATTGGCGAAAACTATGATGACTATAACATGCATAGATGGTGTCATCTTGTGATACAAGTGGTACATCTTGACCAAGATGCTCTTAAATGGTGTTTATATTTTGGAAGAAAACATTTATACACTGAAGTAAATTTAAGTAATCACACTACCACGGTGAAACAGGATACATTTGGCAAATACCTGAAAAACATCTCAAAGAGAAATATTTGCTGGTATTGTGGTATTGTTGATTCACTGCCCAGTGGGAAATTGGTAAACAAAACCAAGTTTCATTTGTGACTAAAAAAAAAAATCTAAGTCCAGCCCTGTCAGCATCTAACATCATTAAGATTTACTCTAACTTCATTGGATTGGGACAAGAGAAGAAAGGTCCAAAGCAGAAAGAAACAATCCATTCAAAGCAAACAAAGAAGCAAGCAAATAAATGGAACCACTACAACAATGACAAAATCAAGCCAACAGGCCAACAAACAAACAACAACAACGACATTGGAACTTTCATGTCTCTCAGTTCCATATTTATTCTAGCTGAGACAATTTGCTTGGCTCAAATTCGTTGTTAGTAAAATAAAAATAAATTCATCTTCTGGACTTGTACAGCATGAATTAGCTCTTCACAAAGTGAGCTTAACTTCATGTCTACACAAATTAATTTAAAATATTTAAAAATAGCACCATGTTGTCACAAAATTTATTCCCTTATTTTTTTTTTTTAGATGTTCATAAATACCCTAGAGTCTGTAATTGAAAAAGACAGTGGAGCAGCCACTGCTTTGCTCTAAGAAGGCATATCTTTCCTTCCTTTCCCCTCTGGTACACTGAAGAGGGTGGTGAAGGGGAACCTGGGTATCAATGCATGGCTAATCTTAAGGAACAATAGGATTTTAATAGGCATTGAGAAATGCTACTTCAAAGAGAATTAAAATTATATACCCAAGGGCTGACAAAAATGAATAAAGAAAGGCACTTTTTTATGATAGAAAGGATAAAGGAAACCAAAGAATTAACTTGAAAAAGCCCCATGTTGCTGAAAAATTCTTTTTGAAACATCTCCAAATGTGGATAGAGCCCTCTCGTCACCATCCCGCTATTTGACTCAACTATAATTGTATGTTCAATAAGATTAAAATTACAGCAAAATGAATGGTTCTGTTTTGTTTGTTTCTTAATGCAGAATAAAGCAATGCATACAACTTAGCAAAAAATACTCTAACTGCAATATGGTGGATTTGCTTACAGATTTATTCTGAGTATCTCATTACTCTTTAAACAAGTTATACTAATGAACACCAGTAGAATGTCTGTGATGTGAAAAGCTAGTTTAAAAAAGAACTTTTTTTTTTATAAAAATGACTAATAAGTTACATAGCCCATGAGCCAGAAGGTTGTGGTTATTGCTTATCTAGGAGACAAGGGTTCAGTAAAGAAAGGCAAATACAGAAAGTTCACTTTAGCTTCACCCTTGTGGCCTTCTTGCTCCCATTACTATAAGAAATTGCAACGCATACTTCCCTGAGTCTGTTTCAACTCTCAAGATCTTAAAAGCTGTAAGTCTGTCCTTACCAGGAATAAAACTTGTGTTTTTCTCCTTTCTGCTACGCACCTTGACATTACTGTATATAGGAAGAACTCACGTCCCCTGAAAGTAAACGATATGCATGTTTGTGGTGAAAGTTCTCATTAATGATCTCACAACATAAGCTGCCAAGAAACTGCCAGTGTTTCAAGTTACAGTTATTTGGAGTTGTTTTTCTGCCAATATGAAAATTGGTTTTGTGATATTGTTTATTGCTGCATCTTTGTGGCTTTTTTTTTTTAAACCATCCACCAAGGAATATTTCTGTTCTGCAGAGGCAATGGAAGCTAAAACGATAGAATGTTTTCATGTCAGAAAAATTAACGTCATAAAAGAGATAGATTTCCAGAATTAAATTAGAATTGAACAAGTCAGTTATGCGTACATCAATCAGCCCAGTGGTCAGGATCTCATTTCCACTGAAGCAACTTAGCTGGAGGGCAGAGAGAATTTCTTACAAAGAGAAACTCCTACACACACCTTTCACAATAAATTATTCTGAGGAGACAAAGCACTCACGTGCCATTGAATACAATAGTTTGAAAATGGTATTCATCTACTTGAGAGAGCTGTTGAGTTGTCAATGTAGCCTATATATAAAACAAAATATTAAAACAAAAACAAAATAAAACAAAGTATTAAAATCTATCAGAGTACATTAAGATGTCTTTGCAGCACATAACTTTTGTGTTGTATCTATTCTTCACCACCATAAAAATAGTGAAAACACCCAACTTAGCTATTCATTGTCAAAAATGCTTAAATTAGTGCTCCTGAGTGATAGTGTGACAAGCAATGCCTTTATATCGCAGATCAGTGTGCAAACCCATGTGATGTAACGGGAAATATTATACATTGGTTTTTTTTGGGTAAAGGAAGTAGGAAAGAAATATTAGCCAGCAAAGAAAAAAGTGGAACCATCATGTGTTGGCTGTCTGGTACGTATAATATGTCTATATAATAGATAATATGAGGTCTACATGGAAACAGATTGTTTGAGAGGGTCAAGGCCATTTGAATCCAGTAGAAGATAAAAGTCATCATGAAATTCAGTCATTCATTCCTACACTATTTTATGCTTTTGAACTCTTTGTCAGATTCTTATCCAAATATTGAGCTTTGAAAGGAAGAAATTATCTCAAACTGTGAGTGCAAAGATGTATTTAATTAAGTAAATATACTTTTGAAAGAAATTTATTTAAAAATAAATAAATTTTACCTATTATTTATTTATTTATTTATTTATTTATTTATTTTTATTTTTATGAAACACAAATTCAGTTAATGACTTATATCTCAAAAATACTTGTACAATTTCAAATAACTTGAGAATTCTCTAATGATAAGACTCAGTAGGGAAAGCCATTGCTAGAAATTAACCTCCAGCTAAAATCTGTTTGTTTCTGTTGGGGGAGACTGTTTTTAACATTCAAATAAAGATGAGTTTCACTCAGTGGCAACACTTGAACATTTGGAATCAGAGGATGACAATCTCCTATTTTAAGTCTTAAAAAGCCCTAGTGTCATAAGATAGGTTGAAATCATTCTACAGACCTGAAATAGTTCCTGAAGACCTTTTACTCTTGGATCCCCGTGACAAGAACTGAGAACCAAGGACCTATCAATATGGAATTGGAAAATAAATTATTTAGATTTTTGTTGTTTTTGTTTGTTTGTTTGTTGGTTTAATTTTTTTTCTTTCAGAAACCTATTATTTCTTTTGTATTTGCCCTGACTTGAGGACCAAATTAACTTTCAAAAAACATCTTAGACTCAAATTTAGAAAATTCAAATTTCATAAAATACATAAATAGAGTGGAAAATTGTAATTACACCTAAGTTGGTTGGTTTTAACTGTCAACCTGATGCTACCAGAGAATCTCTAGGGAAGAGTAATTATCTAGATTTGTCCTGTGGGCATGCCAGTATGTAATTGTTTTGAATGTTAACTGATGTGGGAAGACTTGCACAATTTTCAAATCAGGGAATTGTGAGCAGTATATGTGAAGGAAGAGGAGGACGAGGAGGGAGAGGAAGAGGAGGAGGACAAGGAGGAAGAGGAAGACAAGGAGAAAAGGAGGAGGAAGAAGAGCAGGAGAAAAAAGAAAAGGAAGAAGAGGAGGAAAAGAAGAAAGAGGAGGAAGAGAAGGGAGAGGAGGAGGTGGTGAGCTGAGAACAAGCAAGCAGGCAAACAAGGCTACATGTGATTATTTCTTTCTGCTTCTGAGTTGAATGGGAAGTGACAAGCAAGCTTCAAGAACCTTCCGTGAATGTCCTTCACTGACAGACTATAATTGTAAGGCAAGGAGCCCCTCCATCACTTATGTTTTTAGAGCACAGTGACAGAAATAAAACTAGGAAAAAAAATCTAAGATTGACATCATTCCATTTTAAGTGTTCAAGCTGAAGGGATATTTCTATTTGGTGTTATAAATATTCCAAATATTGCTTTACTGCTCTTACATTTTAATATGGTTCCACTATCTAATCATTCTACCTATTGTTTTGTATTTAATATATCCAAATAGTCTTCCAGTTCTTTCAAGAATGGAAAATTCTCTATATAGACTAGAATGGGCCACCACCAAAAAGATGGCTTATTTATTCATTTCATTTGTTTTAAATAGTTTCTATCTTATAAACAAACTGTGAATTTATGAGATCTGTGTTCTTGGTATTATGAAGAAAATAATCCTTATGTGACACAAGAGATACTATTCTAGGCTTGGTTTAACAAAGCAACTAAAATGTAGATTTTCTACTGAGTTCCCCCATTGAGATATAAAAAGAAAACCAAGTAAAAATATACATCACTAGTACAGCTTTTATCCTTTGGAACACAGAGAACATTTAAAACTTTGGGTTGAATTTTAGCCTGTCTTCAAATAATCCAGCTTACTTATTTTTCTGTTTGCTAAGATAGGACTCCATTTACCTATCTTTTTGAGCTCGTGAACCCTAAAATGTCTTTTGGTATTTTAAAACACATATATTAAAATCTCTTATGTACTATCGCGTATTAAGAGCATTCTGTTAAAAAAGCTTTACATCCTTTCTCACATCCAGTCCGAAGGGCTCTAAAGTAAATCAAACATGTTAAGGGTAGTGGTTGGAGTGAGAGCCAGTTTAAGGCTCACACTCTTGAATTCTTAGATTCAAGTTGGTGAACCTGAGAAAGATTAGAATTCGTGACCTTACTGAAGGAGCTATGCCACTTAGGGAAGGGTTTGATGTTTCTAAACCACTGCCAGGGTCACTCTCAGACTTTTGTATCAATGTAAGCTCTCAGCTGTTCCTTGGATCCTCTGAAAGTGTAAGCCCAAATTATACACTTAAAAGTTGCCTTGCTCATTGTGTCTTGTTAAAGCAATAGAGAAAAAACTGCCACGAATTATAATACGCCAGGGAGTTCGGTGGGGGGGGGGAGAGGGGGTAAAGTACTTGGCTGGCCCATGCCAAGATGTCCCTCTGAGAAATCACATCACTCAACAGACTTGATATAAAGGGAGTTTATTGGGAGGAAGCCTAAGCCGGAGGGCGAGGGTGGGGAGAGAGAAGAGAAGGTTGAGAGAAGAGGTAGAAGCAGACTGATGGAAGCTGAGGTTTGAGAGCAGAGATAGGGGGACAGAGAAGTACAGAAAGAAGGACAGAAAAAGGGTTGGGGTGGGGAGCGAGAAAAACTGGCTGGGAACAGAAAGAGAAAGCCACCTGGGGTGGCTAGCAGTCCTCTAATGGCACCTGCACCAGACAGCAGCAGGGAATGGGGGCAGGGTAATGACTAAGCCACTGACTGCTAGGCCCCTGAGAGAAGCCTAGTGGAATCACCTGGAAGCCAACAGTCACTAACACAGGGTATCCTGTCTATATTGGGATTTTGCTCTTAGCATCACCAAATCGCACCCGACTTCCAGCAGTCCAAACTTAGCACTGTGGCTGAGCCTTCCTTCAGATTAATGTTTTCTCTATTTGGGAATGGTTCCCTGGTAAGTTTACCAGCCTCGGGGTACCAGACTGGGAAAAGTCATGCTCAGGCTATGGTGGGGAATTTTTTTTATGGATTGTAGGCTAGGAAAATGACATGTCTTCACACACTGGACCCGGATTACCTAGGGCCACAGTCTGAGAGGCTTGCAAGTTTAAGGAAAGAGGTTTCTGACTGCTTTCAGGAATGTCAGGAATTCAGAACTAGGCTACTGGAGCCTTTGTTGGGGGCTTTCTGAGTCAATGCTTGAGGAGGGAGTAGGAGGAATGTGGGCTCATTGGGGCAGAGGAGCAATCAGGAGTCTCTGAGGGAACACAATTTCCTACAACTTGAAGCTGTAGTGTAGGATTTTAGAAGGTAGTATGAGTTATGCATATGTATATATATAATATTATTATATAGAATATATTATAGAATATATATCTACATATAACATATATATATATACATATATACATATAATGTTTTAATGACATTTTAGTTTTGCAAGTTAATACATCTTCAAATAGTATTCTTATTTCTGAGAGGAGAAAATAGGTAACTTTAGAGGTCTTAACAGACATCTCTGATATCTTGGTATGTTTGGGAAAGTTTATTTTATGATGTATCTATTAGCATGCAGTATTGCTTATCTTTAGAAGAGGCTGTGATCCAGAGGATGCTGTTAGGGAGTCTATTCTTGCCTACAAGTTAGACCTACATCTTCCAGCATGTGCGTGGTAGAAATTTAGATCCTTCTGCAATATTCTTGTGCTGCAAAAATTGCAATATTTCCCTTCATAAACCATGTCTTCGAACACGAGATGATCCTTCTTAATTTATACTATTTTCACGGCTTTATGAAGGGTAAACATCTTCTTATTTATTGTTAAGAGTCATTTTTAAACAGCCAGCCCAAAGAAAGATTGTAGGGTCAAACCACATTTCATAGTAAGGCAGTATTTCTTCTTACCTACAAGTATGCCTAAAGAGTCTGTTTTGCCACCAGGCATCCTGAATCCTCTCCCAGCTACTTATAAGTTTGAGTATTTTATGAAAATTAATGTGTTTGATTTTTCTGCTTCGTCCTCGCTGATACAAGAGTGAAAAGTCTAAGTCACAATCTAATTAGGAATTAAGTTAAATAATGTTCCTCATTTACTTGGAAGAGTACCTAATCTGAAGTACTCAAAAATGCACACATTTTTCTTCACTGTTTTAGATTCTTATTTATTCTTATTGTGACTCCTGTTATTATCCAATCTAATGTGCTAGACAATATATAAATATTATATGGATCAATAATTCACAAGAGGTCCTAGCTAGGATGGCAGACACTGGCAACTATTTGTATCTTTTACATGGATTCTTGAACCAAAGAATCAGTTTTTACATGGGGATGGAAAATCTAAATGCATGTCTTCATGCTTATACAGTAGGCACTTTACAGGATGAGTCATTTCCCAAGTCCTACCAGTTATATCTGAAAGTAAACAACAGTGAGTTTGCTTACAGTATAATAGTGATTTTTTTTAAAAAAAAAAATCTAGTTTTAAAGGGCTAATGTATGCTAGCTACCAAAAATAAATAAATAAATAAATAAATAAAAGTTTCGATGATCATCCATGTATTTGACTTACTATACTATGATGAGAACAAATAAAAACAAAACCTGAAATCAATGAAAGAAAATAGATGTTTGAAGTCCATCTGGATGTATTTGTCCTTATAACCAACACAATATTATAATGCTTTGGCCAAGATCCGTTGATGCTCTTTCATCCCTGTTTACCCAGACAAGTATAAAGAAAGGTTTCTGTGGTGTACAGAAGTCAGTAGTGGGAACTTAAGAAGCACACAAGTGCTCTGAAACATTGCATTAATATTCAGGTAGTTTCTAGAAATCGAGGATCACTTTCAGAATTACAAGTTCAAATCCGAAGGGGCTTTGACATTGTCTCTTCATTGTACCATGTGCCCCGCGCAATCGTCTCGCCAGCAAGAACGCACAAGGACACCAGGATCCTTCTGCAGCAAGAGTTTATTGTGATGAAAGGAGGAAGAGAGCGAGACCCAAGATGGCACTGCTTTATATACACCCTAGGGCGGGGTGGACATATCTGATTGGCTGCTTGCTCAAAACCCCGTATGACGCCCCAGGCTGGGCGGTGACTTGGCGCGCTTTCACCACTTGCACATGCGCAATTTACTTGTTTACCCACGGCAGTGCCGGGTGCCAGCGCCATGTTGTAATGGGGAATGCTGTCACCGCTCACCGCAGCTTTCTACAGTACCACCATTAAATTTATATCATGAATCAAAAAAAAAAAAAACATTTGTGAGAATATTAGCCTGTGCCCTGTGTTCCAATTGTTTCATGAAGTGAACATGGAAAGTAAAGTTATAAGGAAGGAAAAATGGATGAATGGCGTAATCAGATCTGGGATATTTTAATAGTGAAGACATAGATTGTGAAGCTTTGTGTGTGGTACTTTAGGAAAAAAGAAGAATGATATAGATATGCATAAAATTATGGAGAAAGAGGCTTCTTTCAGGGAATTGGCTCAAAGATTTGTGAAGATTGCCAAATCTAAATGGCACATAGAACAGACTGCAGGGACTTGTTGGCTCTGCTCTATGGAGACAGAATTCCTAGTCTTGTTTAGGACTGCCATCTTTTATTCATCTTAGGGATTTCAACTGATCAGAATGGGCTCATATGTACTATAGGAGCAATCTTTTTTACTTATAAATACTGGATTTGAATGTCAATCATACATAATGAATACCTTCAAAGTAGCATTAGAGTGTGATCAAATGCCTGCTTACTATGGAAAAGCCAAGTTAGCACGCAAATTTTTTCATCACAAAGTGGATTGCACTTTTCTTGCAAACTGCACTTTAAACTACCCCTATTATTATTCTGTAACCAATCAGTATTCAAGCATGTTAGCAAAGAACAAATTTTGACTTGAAGCTTAGATTAATCCAGAAAGCATCCCTCACAGTCTTCTGGTGGTGTTGTACCCTGGTGGAGAGCGTCCTAAGCCTGAATTTAATTTTCACTGTGACAGAGAAAAATTAAAGCTTGTAAATTTAATGAAAAGGAGAATGTGAGAAGAAGATGATACAGGGAGGTGAAGAAAGAAGAGAGGGAGAGGGAGATGGAGAGAGTTGTAAACAAGATTTTATTCCTAGGCAATTCCACTTAACATTGTTTTCTTTCCAAAGCAGGTTTCCTTCTACACAGAGTTAGTTCTTAATTGGAGCCTATTATTGATCTCAAGAAAATGTATTGTGAAGACGCAATCTTACTGAGGCTGTGCTATCAAAACATAGGAGCCCTACAGGCCAGAATATCAAGGGATTCCTAGTTTCTCAGTTCTACCTCGGGGCCACTATTTTTGTAGGAATAGTAACCAGAGCTTTCTCATGTTCAGGAATTGATTAAAAATAAAATATGCACCACACCATCAGAAAAATATGGTGAATCAATTACAAGGTTGCTCTTTCCTGAAATTTCACATGTATCATTTTTCCAACCAAACATAACAGATCTCTATTCTTGGGTTGCCTTTATGTTCTCTTGTATTTGGCATTTTATTCAGAAGCACGTGTAAGTTAGACAGTCTTCCTCATTATGGAATTCTATATGTTCTCAATTCTATCATAATTAAGAGTCTTTGCAGTTGTAAATGCCACCTTTAGGTTAAATATAAACCAAGCATCTGCCACTGTCAATGTAAGAGAGCAAAATAACGCCATGAATGCTTGAGCTGCATTGAAATGAGCTCGTCATGTCTGCAAATTGTGACAAACATGGACTTGTTTAGTATGTAAATGAAAAAAGCTAATAAGTATATATATCTTCATATGCTAAACAGCATGGGATTTTGTGACATTGTCCCCAGCCTCTTCCTCTCTTATTCAAGCTCCTCCTCTCCTGAAAGTGATTCCAGCAGCTATCCCTTTTGGAGTCATCTTCTAAGCAATCAACCACCTGACATAGCCCTGAAACCTCCCCTCCCTGCTTTATGACATACCAGGAAACCCTCCCTCAGACATGGTCACACTCGTACATAACTTCTGTGTTTCAATTTTGAGACATGTGTCTCTTGAAAAGTTCCCTGAAAAGGGCTGTGCAATAGGTATTTAGAATTAACATAATAAGTCACTAAACAACTCTGATTTGTACTAGCAGATTCAAGAATTCCAACAGCACTCCATTGATAAAGTTAATAAAGAGGCCTGGGAAAATTCTCTTAAGAAAATCACGATCTCCCTGTGCAAAGCACTTGAGAGACTGAGGGAGAGTTTTCCCTAAAGGCCTCCTTTTAGCAGACATCCTCTCCCTTTCATACGCTTCACTTCTCTTTACTTCTGGACCCTGCCTCTCTTGAATGTACTCAGCAGCATTCACTTCACAGTGGAATGTTACTTAGCACTTCTAAATGCTTCTGAAAGTTGGAAGGTACTTCTTTCCTGGGTGATCCAAGGGGCATGGAGAGCTTTTTGAATCTTCTTAGGAGAAGCACTGAGAGCAGCCTTCTCTTTGCTTTTGAGAAAACACCTGCTGGCAACTTTGATTCTCTATTATGCTTCCCTAGTCCCCCTCTTCCTTTGCTTTATAGCATTTATTAGAATCTGCAATGACTTTTAAGTGTGTGGTTATTTTACTCCAGGCTAAGCGGGCAATGTAGAATCCTCCCTCCTGCCCACCCTCCTGTATTTCTCCCTAAACCACCAAAAATCCACCTCTAGCAAAATTGAGAGAAATTAAATGAACAGAGAGTGTACTATGTAATATCTGGAGATTTTTTGTAAAGGAATCAACTAGTCATTCCTAAGTTCCCATATGGAAGACTATGATGGTTGATTCACTTATAGCCACCAAAGCTAAATGTTCATGGGGATGCTGCCAGCCATGCTACTCAGTGTGTCCTAGGTACCTCTCAGACTAATAAAATACTTAGGGGGATAGATAAAGATGTGTAGAATAATAAAGCTTCTACCACGTCATTTGGGACAGTCACTCTTTTCAAGATTTTTATTAAGCCACAAAATATGTTAAACTATTTTACCCCACTTTAAAATTTTATTTCAGCTAAATTTCACTGAGTCACATTAATGATAAATTCTTAGCTATACTTAGTGAGAAATTCCATCAAAGAAAGATATTTACTGTGAGCATTTACATTTCCTTTGGCATTTACGGGGTCTGGGCCAAAGCCTTTCCACAGTAAACAATAGGTATCCATTCCATGGTTTCACTAATAGATTTTCCTGTGTTGTGCATTTCCAATGGCAACCCAATAGGCTTCAAATTTGAAAAAAGTCTCTCAGGTTTTCTGAAAATTACAAGTTTTTATTTACTCTATATTTTTCATATTGTACCAAATTTTGTACATCTTAATGGAAAATACTGCAGGAAATGCATACATGTCATATTCATGTACATAGATACATAGAAACACATACACACATTCACACACACAGAGAAAGAGAGAGAGAGAGAGAGAGAGAGAGAGAGAATCATACTTCTAAGAGAAATTGAACCAGTTCCTAGTCAGAATACTTCCAACTACAATTTTCCCTTATAAAGTAGTAGTCAATTTGTGAGACAACCCTATGACTTAAATAAAAGAGCCTATCATTCCAATTCATTCGCCATAAACTTCACAGCCTTCAGCTGTGTGCCTGACTGTCTTGTTTTCTAAATAGTACCCTTCTTGCTTAAAATATGATAGCCTTTCAGGAATGATCTTATACTAAGTCTAGGAATGACAAATGTTGGCCATTGTACTTGAACCCATAAGGCTGTGCAAGCATTTTTAAAATACTGAACTCTTGTGACTTTCAGGTTTCTCCTCTTTATTAAAAAATAAACCTCCAAATGCCTTTTGAGTTTATTTTATTATTATTATTGTTTTTATTTTTTACTGTCCCAGAAGAATCGTGAGTTTATATTTCCCCCTGGAAGTTATTTTGAGCTTCTTTGCTTTTAAGGAATGGCTTTTTCTATTTCTGTTGTTGTTGTTGTTAGTTTTGTTCTCTCTCTCTCTGTTTTCCTGTATTTTATATTATTTCTCAGAATCACATTTTCTCCTTTGTCCTTAGTGGAGGAACAGAAAAGCAACTCAAAAGGTTGTACCAAGTCTGTCCAGTGGGCTACAGCTGAAGCCCAGGGAGAGGAGGTATTGACAGGAAAGATGAGGGCCTGAAGTAGGCTGAATATTCAGCATAGGCAAAAGCTTCTGGTGGGTGCTGAATCTCGCTTGCTGCAGGACATGCTGAGACAGACATTTGTATAGACAAGTGCTTCTAAATATGCCACTGTATCAGCAGGAAACAGAAGATCTCCTCACTTCAAGTTTTGCTAGTTTTCATTTTGGAAAATGGAACCCTGTGAGCAATTACTTGGTGAATTAGCAAGCATCCTGGATAAACATCCAGATCCATGTTATTAAACTGGAGGATATTAAAAAAAAAAAAAAAAAAAGCAAAGCATACCAGCAAGAAGGTCTCAAAATAAGCAGTGAGTGAACTTATATATGGTTCACTCTCTGTGCCAGGATCTTGTAAAGGAACTGATATATGATGTGCAATGTTTCTTAGTCAGCCCTGCTGTGGAGCTCTCACAAAGTGTGTTAATCCTCTAATTGGGTTAAATTCATTTAATTAGCAGTGAAAAGATGCAGTTTAAGTGCTTAATAAAATGTTTATATTCAGAACAGCTACCAGATGTTTTTGCTATAGATGTTGTAAAGTTATGCGTGGTTTTTTTCTTTGCTGAAATGAAGTAATTTCGTATAATAATAATAATAAAAAAAACAATAGCTGATTTGCTTCAGCAAATTTTCGTTAATCTCAAAAAAGAAAACCTAGCATTTTTACTTTATAATAATTCCAGTATGGTCTCTCTTGTGACATCCTCCATTCAGTCTGCCTACATAGCCTTGCATCCTTACACAACCTCTACGCACAAACTATTTTGAGATGAGGAACAGCAAGAGCTGATTTAAATTACAAGTGTGAAAATGTGATCCCTGAACATTGTATTAAAATCCCATGGTCAGTGAGATAACTCACTGGGGATAGGAACTGGCTGCCAAGTTTCTGACCTAACTTTGACACGCAAATACTTAAATGGCTAAGCAAAGAACACAATCCTGTAAACTATCTCTTGACCTTACACACACACACACACACACACACACACACACACACACACACCCCGTATGTGCGTGCACATGTATTAATAAATATAGAATACTAGTCCCTTCAAAAGTAAAAATATTACCTGGTATAATGAGTCACAGTGCACTTCATTTACTGAGGAGAATGTCTTTTTCTGTGAAACACTGTCTCAAGAAATGAGGAGTCTGATAGGCAATGAACATAGACTCCCTTAGTTAACATGGTATCAAGTGGCAAGCTGGAGGAAAATGACATCACTAGTTGAAATCATAGACTTGAATTAAATCAGGTCTTTTAACAACTGAACAGCACTGTATTGTTAGAAAGAAACTTATTTTCAACCTGCCTAATGCAGTTTTGCTGTATCTTCCTTAAACTCAGAGTAACTGTCAATTATTTAGAGATAGCACATCACTTAGTCACACAGACAACTGTGATGAAAATATTTGACTAAAAATTAGAAATATATATTAATAGAAACTAAACTAATTTTCATTTGTAGAAGAACCTACTATTATTTAACAATGCCTTGTGTTGTGACTTAGAATTTTCTTTTTCCTTATGACTTAGCAAATTTCTAAATTCCTAAAGATAATATAAAGTTAAAATATAGACTTATCCCTTGGCTTTGCATGCATATCTATGGATGCATGCGTGTATTCATGCCTCAAAGTGTGTGACCATATGTGTGTGGAGGCAGATATATTTATTCGGGAACAAAAAGATATTGGGTGTCTTCTGTGATTGGTGCCTACCACATATATATGTATATATGTGTATATATGTATATGTGTATATGTGTATATGTGTATATGTGTATATATGTATGTATATATATATGTGTGCATATATATATGTATATATACATATATATATATACATACATATATACATATATACACACATATATGTATATATATATATATACACAAACACACATATATATGTGGTGGAGTATATATTAGTTTATTTATTATTTTCTTTTACTTGAATCCCAAGCTCAAGTAACTGGCTAGTTTAACTAACCAGCTATTTCTGGGAACACCTGTCTCTATTTCCTGAGTGCGAGATTCCAAGAGGGCCTCCAGTCTCTCTCTCTCTCTCTCTCTCTCTCTCTCTCTCTCTCTCAACTTCTTTCCAAAAGTATTATCTTAATACTAAAAAAAGATAGAAAAGTCGTTAAAAAGTTACATTTTGTACAATAACATATACCATGAGTAAACTCAAGGAAAAATTTTAAAAAGAAAAATGGCATCTTGAAATAGTTAATTAAAACTTCACATGTCACAATCTTAACTATTATTGTATAATTCAGAGTGTAGGAAAAAAATAAAAAC
Source organism: Rhabdomys pumilio (assembly GCA_030674055.1). NCBI lineage: Eukaryota > Metazoa > Chordata > Mammalia > Rodentia > Muridae > Rhabdomys > Rhabdomys pumilio. The sequence continues at coordinate 233,573,902 of JANHMN010000001.1, read as the reverse complement.
TGCCGAGGAACTGCAGGGTTCCTCTCCCATGCTGTGTGTAGTGGGCTGAGCATGCCCTGAGTTCCTCCAGCTGGAAGTTAGGCCTGGCTGTTCACCAAGGTTCCTCACTGCTCCTCACAGTGTGGCCCCAACACACAAGGAAGTCCTTGGGTTTCCAAAACCGGTTTATTAGCATGGCGGATGGTGGATGGATCTGGATGCACACCCCCCAACAAAACCCAGGGCAGACCTGAGTTAAATAGGGAGGAAAAGGGGAGGGGGGCTGGGGAGGAATGCTTAGTCGGCTCCACCCTCTGGCCTTCAGGTACCTCATTAGTATGTAAATCACTCTAGGTCCTGGGGGCTGTTCATCACACCCTCCACCTGTGTACTGGTGGGTAAAGTGACTGTGACTGAATGGTAAAGGTGGAATGGAGATTAGACCTCATGACAGAAGCCTGGGTTCTGGTAGACATGGCCAAACCCACAACCCAAGAACCAGGACACCCTTCCATGGCCCAACATCAGAGGAAAAGACCTGGTACTTCTTTGAAGTAAACTTTAGTTTAAAAATCTATAACCACATTTTTAGAGCCAGTCTCAAGGCAAATGTTTCTGAAGCTGGATTCAGTATCTTTTCCTAAGGTGGGGAAAATGTTAGTTTGCTTGTATCCTACTATATGCTAATTCGTGTTACTGCTAGCAGCCATGGTTGTCACACCTAGCAACTGCCCTCACTCCAGCTAGAAAACCTAATTATTAACAAGGCTCAATTCAATATTATTTAAGTTATTTCACTGCCCTTAAAACATACATATTAACTCTCACACAAGACATTTGAGTGCTCAATAGAAAAAAAAATGGGACAGATCAGAGTAGCTATAAAATATCACTCTTTTCTATGTTTTATATTAAATAAAATAGTTGGAATATGACATGTTAGTATGTCCCCGTGACTATTGGCTCATTTTGTATATGTGGAATTACCATAACTTTGAGTGAATTCTTGCGTTCACTTGTCTTCTTGCATTATACTTGTCTTCTGATTAACAAGGTGTACGTGAGCTTCAATGACATGCTCCTTTTGAATCATAGACCACAGACAGTATTTCTTATGTATGAAAATAGCGTTGATCAGTTTGTGTAATTCGACAAAGCAGAGAATGAAGTAATAAATGATAATAATTTGGTCAAACATTTTATTCAGTGCCTAAAATATTGTTTTTCAGGAATAAAATATTTCTTTTTGATGAGAGCAAAATTAAGCAGATTAAAAAAATGACTGATGGATTTTATTCAACAACTAATTATAAAGTACCCTACATCTATTTTTAATGCCTAATGGGATCTTTGAAGGGTCAATGATATTTTATTTATGTTCTTAGCATTGATCTTTAATAAGTAACTAGGGGCTTTTTAATTATATGTCAGATGATACAAACAGGTTTCTGGAATTTCAGAGAAAGACAAAGAGTTTTGGAGAGATTAATAACATAAATATATAATATTAACTTCTTTTAGGTTTCATGGTTGGAAAATATTGAGTATTAAAATCTGCATTCAATGGCTGATGTCTTTAAACTGATTTTTGTAGTGATCACATACTCTTACCTAGATTGTTTTGATGCTTCCAATAGCTTTATAATTATAATTTAGGTATCAGATTTCACAATTATGGAGAGGAAGAATTTAAAGAGAAATTATCAAAAGCCCCCAGTATCTACTCTGTGTTACCACAGAGGTATTTGACCTGGATGATCAAAACCATGCTCTTGATTTAAATCTTTGCATTGTACAACTTTGTGTTACTCCCAGGCCTTCTTTGTGAAGTGTGACATAATCTGGAACATATGGAAAAAGGAGGAAGAGATGATTAACACACACATCAGGACACACTAAGTGCTTTCACTTTGCAAAGTTCCATGATGACTGTGTTCAGGAAAGTGAGCTCTTTCATAGCTAGATAAAGGGAAACAACTTTAGACTTCAATGTCTGTTGCCTGGATTTTCACCAAGTACAAGGTGCACTGTAAAATAGTTGCATTAAGAAAAATATCAAGAGCATCAGAAAACCCAAAATTTACCTATAGCAGTCTAGCCACAGGCTCTTTGACTGTTCTCTTTGGTATCTGAAGCAAACAGAGTCATGTTTTGTCTCAGAAATGTGCGCTAGTGTGATCATTTTTAGTTTTGTTTAAAGAGATTCTTATAGGTGTGAGGTAATTTATAAGATCCAGATACAAAGACAAGTCCTAAGAAAGGTATTATATAAAGGAAGAATTTTGAAAAAAAAAAATGAATGCATGTGAAGTTTCTGTACCTGACTGAGAAAAAGCAGATCTGACTGTGGTCCTGTGCTTACATGGGGTGAAGGAGAGCTATTTTGTCATAGTATTTTAAGCTAACTTGTACTCAAATTTAATACACTTATTTTTAATCTGTAAAGTTTTACAATTGAAAACGTTTTCAAGATGTTTGCCATTAATTTTACTTGTAGGAGTGTAATTATGAGTTAAGTGCGTTTTGCATCTGTGAAATATAAATGTATGTCATTATAACATAATGGAAAAAGTAAAACTGCTAATCTCAAAGGATTATTAATTGAGAAGACGACAGAAGACACATGAAAAGTACACTCATGAGGTTGCATGTGCATAGTTGTAATGAGTCAATAGTTGTAGAAGTTTTTGTACTTTTCCTTGTTGAAACTCCTTGAAGACTCAGTCAGAGTGATAAAAACCTAAGTGTATTATGATGGTATTTTGACTAGAATGGTTGAAAATATGTGATCTGGTCTGGAAGCCAGGGTCTTTTGGAGTTTCCAGAATGTGAAACTGCAGATGTTGTGCAAAGATTTGACAGAAAGCTAAGACGAAAGCTGTCCTTGAGATTTGTTACAAGGAAAAAAAAAACACACACACACAAGGCAGGATAGCTTTCACTTTTCCTCACTAGGGCTTGGGAAGCCCTGCCAATTCTGCTTCGTTGTGATTGTAATGAATATCAAGTTAATGGGGTTACATTCTAATTTGGTAAACCCTCATGAATACAGGAACATAAAACTAAGCCAATTCTCTAACACCTTCTCCCACACCTTTTACAACTAAATGTATTTGTCAACAATGACGTGAAGCATTAAGATTAATAATTGTGAACAGGGATGACTTCTCCTTGATACTTTAATACGTAACCAGGACCGTTTTATAGAAAATTCATAATATACATAAATGCAAGTGAACAGTGATCTTTCTTAGTTACATTTTAATGTAAATTATTGAGTAATGGAAACGAAAATTTTGAAGCTACATTACTCATACGCAAAAAGTAAAACCTGAAATTTAACCTTGTCATTTCTAACAATGTGATAGACTAAAATAATTTAAGGCAACACAAATATTAGTTCTGTCCTTAAGATAATTGTGGCTTCTGGACATCTCACCATCTATGGTTAACCACAATTCATTAAAAGTTCTAGAGGAATTAGCCCTGTCTTTGAAGCTCAGCCCATGGAAGGAATGCTACAAACTCAAAATCTCTGGCTAATCTTCATCTCCAGACAATATCACTACTTTCTTTTGGCAAATATAATAGTATCTAATGTAGACATGCACTGACAATTATTCTTATATTTGCATGTATATGTGTACAAGTGCAAGTATGTGTCCTATGCAAAAAAAAAAAAAAGAGTTGATAAAACTGGACAAAAGAAAGTGGGGAGGACAAAAATAACAATCCTTACTACCTCTCCATTGTTATTTACTGCTGACATATGTATGTATTTTGAGGTGTGGCTCTTGTTGTTTTTTGTTTTCTTTTTGTTTTTATCTTTGTAAGGATCTCTCGTTGGTCTAGGGCTGTGTCACGTAAGTAGGCTTATCTGCTGGCCACCGAGCCAGAGGAATCCATCCTTCTTTCTGCTCATCCCAGTATTGCAAGTCACACTGCACGGTGATCAGACTGAAAGAGTCCTTCTGCTGCAGTCCCTTTCCTTTTTTTTTTTTTTGAGACACCGTTTCTCTGTGTAGCCCTGGCTGTCCTGGAACTCACTCTGTAGACCAGGCTGGCCTCGAACTCAGAAATCCACCTGCCTCTGCCTCCCAAGTGCTGGGATTAAAGGCCTGCGCCACCACCGCCCAACCTGCAATCCCTTTCCTAACAGAGCCATCAACATGGTCCACATATTTTTATATAGAACCAAAAATATATAGGAAACATGCAAAATGCCTCATTCATATATGTGTGTATATATAACTTATACCTACATCTTCTATTCATTGAGCTGTATGTCATATTTCTATGAAACATTCTGTTCTTGACATATTAAAAATCACACTCTTATGACTTACAAAAGATTGTACACTTTAAATTAAATAGGACTGATGCTACTGTTATTTAGATCTTATACTGGGAATCAAAGATCATAGTTTTTTGGGGGACATGGATATGCATTCTGTTATTTATTTATTTATTTATTCATTCATTCACTTATTTTTGGTAAAGTCAAAATGTTTTAATTTTCTTAATCTTATATTCCACTCTTCAGATGGGTTTTCAGATGTTTCTTTTTTTTTTTTTTTGAGATTATAATATAATTACATCATTTCTCCCTTCCCTTTCTCCCTCTAAGTCCTCCCATTTATCTCTTCTTGCTCTATTCCAAATTAATGTCCTCTTTCTAAAAGTTAATTTTTGTTACTTGTATATATGTATGGGTATATAAAAAGACAGTCTAAAGTATGACTTACTCAGTCTCTGTCATGTTACTTGTATGGAAGTTTTCAGAGCTGAGCTTTTGGTACTAGATAATCAATTCATGTTCTTCCCTGGAAAAACTGATTCTCCCATTCCAAGTTCTTTAGTTGCCCATGGTTCATTGAGTAGTTCTGAGTTGTATATTTTCCAGATTGATAATTTTACAGTCACTACTTCGAAAGCCATCTGAGTATTGGGAACCACTATAGACAGTACACATACAGACTCACATACACACACACACACAAACATGCACATACACATACAAACACACACACACTCACATAAACACATACAAACACACACAATTCTATCATTCTCTATTTTTATAATTTCCTCCCAATTATACTTCTGTATTTTAAAAATGTTAAATTTCATATGGACGGATCACACTCTTTCCTGCCCTAACTCCTCCCATTTCCTCCAACTGTCCATCTTTACTGTATCTCTGGGTTGCTCTTTCTCTCTGGCTCTCTCGCTTGCCATTTTGTTAAGGTACAACATTTTTGCTCTTTGGCAGTTTTAGCCTTTCATCTAATTTCTGAGCTACATTAATTAATTGTCTGAGTAATTTCACTATACAGTTAATAATGTATAATGTTATTTTCATTAATCGTTTCTCCTGCTTCCCTCACATTCCTGTTAATCTATCCTCACAAATGTTTTTGCCTTATAAAATGACCAGTGTCAGCCCTTGTTCTTCAGGTCATTATACATGATACTTTATTATTATTATTATTATTATTATTATTATTATTATTATTATTAATTCTGGAAATGCTTGTTTTGACGTTCATTATTAAGTTAAAATTCATTTCATGTTCCTCAAACAGAGACATAACAGGCAGTAGATGTTTCAGAATAGGATCTCTAAATCTTGGCCTACATATAAGCAGGTGTGTGACCTTTGTCAAATCCATTTATCTCTCTGAAACCTCTATTCCTAGTGAAAGAACTAGGGTTAAGGAAGATGCTCTCTGTTGTCTTGGATACTTGTAGCACACCTAGTTTTATCTGTAATAATCATCAATACGCTGACCTGTTTTCTTCTTGTGGAGGAAGGACTGTGACAAACCAGTTGAGTGGCCTGTGTAGATAGAGTTGCAGTGCATTGTCCTTTCAGATAGCAAAGCACAACCAAGTCTGGTAGGATTTTCAGGGTCTTATGAATTTGCCTTCTTTTTAATTGCTCTTTGTTTACTTCTCTGTTCTTCCTCCTCCAGAATCTTTCTTTAGAGGATCTAAAACGACAGGAACACAAAGATAATTCAAAATAGTGTGAACAGAGCATCTAGTATTTTTTCTTTTTTTTAAACTTGATTTTCTATTCGATATTTTATTTATTTACAATACAGATGTCATCCCCTTTCCCCATTTCCCTTCCCTAGGACCCCCTATCTTATACCCATTCTTCCTTTATGATTTTATGCCCCAGTCCCACGGGTCATTGAACTGGGATCAGAGAGACCTGGAAGAGTGAACTGGAGGACAGGGGACACAAAGAACGAGCAACTTGTCTATAGTCTCATCAAACCCACTGATTATAATTTTTTCACACTGGAGTTATATACACATAAAGGCAGGATGTGAGGAAGGGGATGACACAGGAATGTAGGTGTTCTCAGGGGGAGTACAGATATCTTCCAGAACAGAATATCAGCTGGGTGAAGGTTCAGGGAGCAGGTTACTTATGACTCTGTCTATGATTCACTTGTTTGCTGTATCTAAGCTGGTACTATCCACCAAGGCCCTACCTAGTCACAAGGTCTATGACTATCCAGGCTGATAAATTTCTACCAAGGCTCCTTGTTTACAAGATCCTGTAGCCATCTGTTCAGTGTTTTTCCACAGAGACCAAGACTTTGTGTCAGCGAGCTGATTTAGGCCTATTGCTGATTTTTAGACCTTCACTGTATAAGTGAGGCTGCCCCTGACATCTCCTCCCTTCTCTAAGTATAGAAGGACTGTGAAAATTCTAATCTTGCAAAGGCAGGGTAGAAGCCTGACCTCCAGTAATGAAAAGGAACCTTGTAATGGCTCTGGTTCTCCTGTCGTTGTTCAGTGAGATATGAGGGCCATACCCATCGATGTCTTTTTTTCTGGAGAGGGGATACTTTTCACACCAAACCTTATGCAGTCAGGCTTGTCCCTCAGGGAACCCACAAAGATATTTTTAATTAATTTTTATTTGTTTTCCCTTGCAGTGCTTAGCCTCGCAGCCTAAGCAAAAATTTAGATCACCAGTCAGAGGGAGTTCTTCGTGGCCCCTCTCTGCTTGGTCTAGGGGCAGAAGTGTCCTCTTTTAGGTTGGGTGGAGATGGGTTTTGGGAACACCCTAGAGTAACAAACCTAGTCTTGATTCTTGTGGTCCTCCATAGCTAACTTATGATAATGTATCTGAATAGGTTTTGTTATCAAATTATCTATCTGATCCTGTCCCAACTTTATCTCTTGCTATTGTAACATCATAGTGAGCTACAACTAACTTCCAAATATGTCTCTGACAATGTCCAGATCCAGTCTTCCAAAACTAGACTGTTATTTCCAATATTGGATTGATATCTAGACCAGTATATGGTTGAGTCCTAATAGATGGTCACCTTTAAGAAAAATACAAGAGACATTATAAATTCTCTTTTTGATTCTTTATGCCACAAGGTCTAAAACTTGAAGCAAGGTGGCTTGTCCCATCTGGGATATAACCAAGCAAAGGTGGGTCAGGAACATATGACCAATACAGCTCCCCAGTTACCCTTGTCAGGGCACTCAGCAAGATCATAGGTCAACATCATTCTTTGTCTGTACAACAGTATGTCTCACCAGTCTTTTTAAAGTTCCATGCATCTAGTGTTTTAATAACTGATGTTGTAGCACAACATCATTGTTGGAGAGAAGAGGGACATTTAAAATAGTCAATGTGGAGAGCCGAGAAGACAGTTCACTTGGTAAAGTAAGTAAGTGCCTGTTACTCAGCACGAGGAACTATGTTCTGAAATCATCTGTGTAAAAATCTGGGTATGGCAGTACATGCTTATTTTAACAGCTCAGAATAGGCAGAGACAGAAGGAGTCCAAGGGCTCTCTGCCCAACCACCTTTGGATAATTATTCATTTTGGTGAAAGCAAGACATCCTTTATGCTAAAACAATGATAGGAAGCACCTAAGAAATGACATTAGGGCTGTCATGCTGTCATTGACTATGACTTACACACGCACGCACGCATGCACTCACATCATGGAGTCATGAGATTTTTCTGATCCTTCTCCAGAGGAGTAATGGCCTCTAGGAGTATAGTGCTGCAGTCAACATGAAAGCATCTTGTCTTTGCTTTTTTTTTAATTTTTTTTTAATGCAAACATCTTGACATGCTGGGTGAGTTTGAAGGGCAGATTTAACTAGATCAGAGATTTACCTTAAGCACTCACTTCAAAACCTTCTCAAGATGTGTTGTCACCACAGGTTTAAGAGAGTAAGTTCCAAAGCAAAACAAAACGGATAAAAGAACAAAAGGTTTTACAGACCAGTTTATCCTAAGAGAGTCTTCCATGTTAATCATAAAACTTGATTTTAAGAAACTGTTCTTCCAGATACAAAAGAGAAACTAAAAAGAAAAAGATTCTCCTCTTTCTATCTCCTTAGCAAAGGTGAGAGGGGAGAGGGCTGATGTGGGATGGGGCCTATGGAGGGGTAACCAGGAAGGGGGATATCATTTGAGATGTAAAGGAATGAAATGATTAATACAAAAAAAATACTGATAAAGAAAAGCTGCAATCCTTAGCTTTGTCAGTAATAATATTTTGTTTCTTTTCTCATTGCTCTGATACTTTTGGTGGAGTGCTGGGACAAACAAGTACTTCAGGTCCCAGTGGTGTTTAAATGAACCACTGCTCTGAGATTGTTTCTTAACAATCCAGCTCACCCAGTGAAAGTGAGGGCATCAGGCTTAAGTATATCTGCAATTCTTATTTAACAAAATTGCTGAATTCTTTCCCTAAAGATCACTTTTGAAGTAAAGCCAATTGTGCTGGTACCGCGTGTGGAAGGCTGGAATATTCTTATTTGAAATGATTGTTCAAGTTCCGTTTCCTTGTTCTCCCACACGAGTTAGTCATCAAACCCAAGAGAGGACAGAGAGTGCAGAGGCCACGGACTTTACATGACTTGAGGAGTACTTCTGTGTATCATAATTAACAACTCTGCTGCTATTCTTGTCAAGAAAGGGAAACACTGAATATCTTAACGCCAGGAGATGGAGTCACTCTTTTTATTCTGATCTTAGTTAATAGTTCTGTTAAAACCGCATTTTTTTTCTTTTAAAAAACAGAAAGTCTGAATGTAACACAAGTGAAAGAAAACATTTTCCCCCTAGGGAAATTTGGTTGGAAACATCCTGAGCAAATGCCAGAGAATATATTAATAATGAGATTTTTGTGACTAATCAAGACAGAATATACACAGGGCTTTTACATATTCCTAGTTTTGTTAGAAAAGTATGGAGTAAAAGGATAGGCGTGCATCAATTAAAATTAAGAAATCTTTACTTTGAAACAATTGAATCTACCTCAGAACAAGTCATGTGTTCTCTTCCTAGAATATAATTTCCATGTCCAAGTAGCTAATTTTTGTATCTGAACGTACAGGTTTTTGAATTAATGAGAATGCTATCATGCACTCCCCAATAAATATGCAGCTAAGTAAACACAGGAAACAAGTGTGGTCTGTGCCTTGCTCTCTAATGGTATGAAGGGAGCAGATGGCGAGGAAAGAAGTGCCATCACAAGGCAGGAAACCTTTAACAAGGATAGAGTGCAGGCTTACCTCAAATCCAGCCTGTGAGCCTGTCCCTGACGTTTTCTTAAGTGCTGACACTCAAGCTGAACTTCCCCATGTCCGACATTTGATGAACGCGTTGACATACTTAGGCAGAAAATACCTGACAAACTGAGCTTTGGTCATTTCCACAATTGCTACTGATCATCGCAGCCAAAATGATCATAGGTGATTTTATATCTGTCACAGGGATAACCAGGAAACATGGGGTGGCTTGGCCCATCTCCATTCAAGCCTTGTAGCTGGTTAGGGAGTTTGCTACTGTGGATGCAAAGTGTTTTCCTACAGCAGGAAATTAAAGAAAGAAAGAACATACAAGCATAAATCTAGTTTGTCTTTAGGAAACAGCAAAATCACGTGGCATTAGGCTGCCTTTCTTTTCAAACAATAACATTAATGCCTTTCTTGATCACATTTTTTTTTAAATCTTCACTCATACTTTAATAAAGTTGCTGAGACCTTTGCAACACTGGCCTAGAGGGTTTCTCAGCCATTGGTTCTGAAGTTCAGTTTAATAGACTCTTGGCAGTTGTGCAAGAGAAAAAACAAAGAATAGCAGGAAGCAAGACACATCTATTCCACATGAGCCATGATGATGAAACTTCAAGTTGCCCAGAAAGGACAACATCAAACAGCAATTACAAATTGTGGTGTTAAGTGTGCACGCGTATGAGTGCACACACACACACACACACACACACACACACACACACACACACACGGATTACTCATTTGCAGAGATAAGCCACTGTAGAGAACTATGATTTTTACATAGTCTGTTTACATTTGTTTGTTTTTAAACAAGTACTCTGTATTTAGAAAACTTGGAGCCTGTTCATCTATAGTGACTACTTGAATCAAACATATGAGATCCAATTTTAATTTTGTGAACTATCCAAGTACAATACAACTTCAGTATGACTCTGACTGATAGCATAACTTCACGTACTAGTCTCTGTAGGGGCTCTTATGATTATTAGACAAAAATGTGTTTTGCATAAGCACAAACTTTTCAGTGTCACACTGATCTTTATCTGAGCTTATTCCTGGATGACACCCAGAAAAACTTGCCCTTAATATAATAAAAACATCATTTGCTATATCCGTTTCTATTTCATTTTTAGATGACAACTGAATATAATTGTCTTACCTTACTAACTAGCTGATATTTTTTAAGTCTGTTTTTAATAACACATAAAGCAATCCATTGGCAAAGTGTCTGAGGAGAACTTTAGTATGTTTTCTAATTCGTGTCTATCACAGGATCTAATCACTAGTATGTATTTATAGTTTAATTCAGGTTTCCAATCAAGTGAAATTGTCTAGCAGTGTCAGGCATATGTCTTATGCATTGCTGAAGTGTGTGCAGCATATTCTGTATAGGAGAATACATTTTAGTATACACTGTCACTAATCACCATGAAGTCTGTTTTTGATTTAGCAAACAGCATTCTGATAGGAGATAAGCTTTGTTTAGTGGCAATGTTTCAAGGGAGTATATTTAAGTTACATGCAGTGATCCAATCATGTCACTTCATCCTTTACCACAACTGTCATATTTTAGTTACAGGAGGCTTAGATAATTAAAATCTACACACATGTAGTTACATTGACTAAATTGGTGTGATTTAAATAATACTACCTACAAATAGTACTCTAATGAAATAAGTGAATAAACACACACACACACACACATATATGTGTATATATATATATATATACACATATATGTGTGTGTGTGTGTGTGTGTGTGTGTGTAGTATTAATCCATATAATACATCCTCACAAATGACATTATACTATTTTTTAACTGACTTACCAGTTACAGCGTGGTGATAAATGCTGTCTTTACTTTTGAGATGAAAGAGAACAATTTACAATGTTTCATCCAGGTAAAAAAATACTTTGAGTCTTTAATTCTGAACCACACTCAACCCAATCTTTCTAGACAGCTTAACTTTTGAATCCCGTCAAAAGCTGAAAAGTCTTGAAACCTTTGACAGTCACCTAGATTAAAAATAAAGGTTCATGATATACTCCGATTCTATTAGAGAGAAACAAAGTGACACCTTAGGCAATACTGATAATATTTGGCCAGGAGAAGCTATTTTGTGATTTTACTCATGTAGTAGACTGAGTCACAGAGAATAATTAAAGAAACCAACAGATGGGCTGGAGCGATAGCTTAGCCATTAAAGACTAGGCTCACAACCAAAAATATAAGAAATCAATAAACGCTCATAAGTTTTTGTAACATTTTGTAATGTGGTCAAACATATCCAGAACAAAACCTTGTGCTCTAAAAAAACAAAGAGGAGCAATTGCTGACTGTATAAATGTGCAATCTCTATAATTTAAAGGTATTTTTTAAAGACATCATTATCTTTCATTTACTTTTTATCCTTATTGGTTATTTTGAGACTGAGTCTTTTTATGTAGGTCTTGTTCTCTTGGAAATTACTATGTTGATAGGCTGGCTTTGAACTCATAGATCTTCATGTCTATGACTCTGGAGTAATGGAAGCATGTGCTGTCATGTGTAGCTCTTTTACCTTTTATTAACGTATTTTACATAAATTCACAAGGTTGTTCTGAAATTTTAAATCAATTTTATTCTAGTTTCTGATACTACTAATTTGCTTGAATATCACTTTTATTTATGTATTACATGTATGTTTCCAAGTTACGCATGATAGTTTGGATAAATTTGTGTCTAATTACAAAATGATTTTAACATTATATGTGCACTACTTAAACTTTCAAAGTTTGAATTCCAGTTGGAACATTATATTAAAGGGGTTTGGAGGTGTTTCTTAATGGCATAGCCTATGCCAACCATGTTTGATTCAGGTCACGGCACCAAAATCAGAGCAGGGGAGGGTTAATTAATTTCATGCTATGTCATTTGAGAAGTAATAAATATTTTTTTAAGTTTTATTTTTTTACTTAAATTTGTTTTTAACCTTTGTAGGAGCATTATCAGTGAAATGAGTATAAGATAATACATTTTGACAATTTTACTGAACAAATAATTTTTTTCATTATAATCACCTTTATTTCACTGTTATTTTGTCTTTGGAGCCCTGGTGGTCAATCTAGTGGCTGTAAGGGACTAGGAAGATAAGAGAGAGCTTGAGGTAGGAGAGACAATAGGTTCCCTTTATACTGGAAATGATCTTGTTTCTTTATTTTCTGGTTTTCTGGATGGATGTTTAGTTCTTTGGAGATTCTAAGTGCTTCTACCCTTTCTTAATTGTTCAGGTCTAGAGATTTTGCTCTTTTTTTCCTTTATCATTTTATGACCTTCCTTTATTAAAACTGTATCAGTCAGTGCTTTTGTTTTTAGCATTCCTGTGAGAGGCCCTGGAATGTGCACAAATTATGGCTACTGAGGAGCCATACTTTTACATGGTGAGTTGACAATGGTCTCCAATTTTCTGTAGTTCAGAATCATCTTCATCTGCCATCTGCCTCCAACATTCTTGTGTTTATATTCAAGCATTTCTACAAGGCTCCAACTGAAGTATAGATATTTTCCCAAAGAGTAACTTACAGCATATTGGTCAATAAAATTGTACCATTAGTGAAATTAGCATAGTAATCAACCAGGAATTATGCCCAAGAGATGAGTCATTTTAATAATACATACTAGAAACTGATAACATATTTAGTGTAAAGAGTGAACAGATTTAGATACGAAGTAAATGTGATTATTTATAACTCCTTAGAAGTTATTGAAATAACTAAAAAGAAGCAACTAGGCAATGCCTCAGAATAAAAAAAAATGCTTACTGAATAATTTTTTCCTAGATATAGAAATTAGTATCAGTCCCTCTCCAGTTTTCTTATACTTACTAAGATATGTTAACCCTAAATATTTCCATGCAAATATTATCATCTAAACAGATTATTAAATTTTTAATATGTTTTTTAAAGGAAATGGAATTACATCACATTTCCCTTCCCTTTTTTCCTTCTGTCCTACTTATTTGTCCTATCTAACAGCTCTCCCAGGATATCTTTAGTCTCAAGTTGATAGCCTTTTTTTTGCTGTTGTATGCATGCATTTACACACACACACACACACACACACACAAACAAACTGATGACATGACCATTCCATTGTATTACTAAGGGGACAGGTTTATTATAGATATGGGAGAGAACAGTCAGAGACAAAAAGATAAAGAAGTTGAAAAGATTTGGCCAACAGTCTGGACCTGCCCATGAAAGAAGCAGGAGCATAGCAAAGAGACTGGGGGAAAGGGGTAGGACAGGAGAGAAAGCAGAGAGAAGACCGAAAAACTGAGAGCATGTCCAAAATAGCAGTGTTATAAGGAGAATGAGTAGTCAGAAGAAGGGAATCTTATGAGCTGACCTGAATTTAAGGAAGGGGCAGAGGTAAGAAGATCTGGGATATTAACATGAACTGTGAAATATGTAGCAGTTGCTTGTGATAGTGAATAATCCTGGAGGCCAGCATGTGTGCTGATATGCAAATAGACACGACAAATAGCCATTTGTCCAGTCTGCCAGTGATAAGTGAAGTTAATTCTTTTGGTAGAAGGGAATGAGAACCCCAATTTTATGAGCAATTATGGCTTTAATACATATATATATATATATATATATATATATATATATATATATATATATATTTAATACATTATATATATATTGCTGGGTTCATCTGTGTGTGTGTGTGTGTGTGTTTGTGTGTGTGTGTGTGTGTGTGTACATGTATAGTGTGTGTGTGTACATGTATATTGTTTTAAGGCTGACCATTCTACATATATATGCAGCATATGTTGGTCCAACACAATTCCTGTCTAACCAAAAGAAAATCTAAGAATTAGTTCTAGAGGCTAGATGTCTCAGCTGGTCTTCCGTATATGCCTTAAGATCTAGGCTTTAATGACAATGAAGTAATGAACTTGTCAGCCAGAGTGAAGGCAAACAGGCAAAGAGAGAGCTCTCTTCTTCTGTGACGATTCCTTAGGCTGCCACAAGAAAAAGTGGTCCAGATTAGAGGTATATTTTCCACCTCAAATGATCACAGGTATATGCGTCTTATTTAGGTTGTGATTAATTCCATAAATAGTCAAGCTGATAACCAAGAATTCCCACTGCACCTATTCACATGGCAATTGGTATTGCCACTATCATAGTCCTCCTTAAGAAGGCATTTCTAGGAAAGACAGTTTTACAACAGACTTCGCGGTATTTTGACACTAGCAATCCTTCACTTTAGAGATGTTTCCTGGCTGATAGATGCAGAAACTGGAATGTAGTTGTGTTCATTGGAGTGGGGCTGCCTACAATCCACTAACCTCTGCTTTGTGCCCAGTTTTGATTAAATGTTAAAGCACAATAAATTTGCAACAACATTTCATCTCAGAAAAAAATGTTGTTTTATATGCATTATAGTATAAAACTATCATAACTTTTCTCTAATAAATCTTGTAATATTATATCTATTAAATTATTTGAGAATAATGATCATCTTACCAAAAGTGTATCTGTTCTTCCGTCAAAATAAGGCAATTAATGATTGGCAGAGAAGAAATTATTGTAGACGTCTCTGCGAAGTTTTATAGATTTTACAAAATTCTAGTGTATTTATATCTTTACAGATGAATCAATGTGTCAGAAATGTGTGTTAATGAACTAGTGTCTGTGTATTTGCAAGGTCTTCTGAGAAATAAACATGCAGTTTAGATTATAAGGGTAATCTGCTGCATCTTCCCAAGGGCTATCCTCTATATAATACCATTTTATGTAGGTCATTTTCAATAATAGAGTAATGGCATTTTCAGCAGTTCCCTTAGGACATTCTTTCAAATATAATATTTTATTTTCACATTTTTATGTACAGCTGAGTTTAAGCAATAAAGGTCACAATGATATTCCATAGGTGCTCTTACATGAAGCATTAACTTATTTTAAAAACCTCAATTTTCCTTGATGCTGACAAGAATTAAGCACAATCTTGTAAGATAATGTATCTCTGGGGTATAAAGTTGCTTTGATGATCAACTTATATTTTTTTTTTCTTTAACTTGAACAATTTTGCACATACCTGTACAGAAGCCCAAGTCCTGCAGTGACCTGCATCTCTTTATAGCTTGACCTACTAGTAATTGCTAATAATTACTTTGGTATCTCCAGGCTTTAAAGGATGGTTTTCTTGCATATTGTGTGACTCTGGATTTCTGAAGCTCTTTAAAGAGCCCTGTTGTTAAAGGAATAATGAACTGTCTGGCACGATTAAGTGGAAACCTGGGATAGAGGAAGCAGAGTAATTACATTTTATTTGGGGGTAGTCAAAGTTGCTTCCATTCCAAAGTTAGGTACAATACAACAGATTTTTGAGTGTGGTTGTTTTGTCCTAGTTGTGTTATTTAAGCATCCCCTATTATCTCTGCAAAACATTATACTATGGACTTATTGTTGGTGTTTCTTTTATGTAGTTTAAAAATAGTACTATTACCTGTCTTCTTCATGGAGATTGCCACATAATGCCTGGTACAGAGGCCTTCTTTTTACCCTGATGATGTGGAAAGCTAGTTCAAACTTCCATTCCCCTGATTAAATATATCTAGTAATTATGGATAATATACTAAATTATTATGACATATGTTAATGATGATCTTACTTAAGGCAAACTCTTTTTCTAGGAGGAGAGATAGAGCATTAACAAAGAAGTACACTTTGTGAGGTGATGATGAGTGTTACTTCCCCTAAAAAAGCAGAAGCAAACATACCCTGAAGAGAACTATAGACATAGAGGATGTCTCAGTAAAAAATAGTATTTTAAATTGTGTGCTAGAAATGCCTCTATGAAAAATTAACTTTTCAAAGACACTAAAATAGGAGGAAAAAGTGAGTCACTCTGAAATCCTTGAGAATATTCTATGCATTAAAAAAAGCAAACAGTGAACTCAAAGCCCCATGAGTACACTGTGGAGAGTATATTTAACCAAGCTGATGTGGCAGAGCATGACAGACATTTAAGAAAGTAGGTTGGGAAATAAAAGATTTGGTGATCCACCTCCATCAAGGAAAGTTTTGTAGCTTTTACAAGGTTGTCATGGGAAGCAAGACTGGAGACATTCTGCACAAATACTGTGCCAAAATGAAAGATACAGTTCTAAATTGCCTATCTTCTCAATGGTCCTCTCATGATTCCTCAGAACATATTGGTGAGTTACCGTTGGCAAAGGAGACATAGAGGATGCAATGAAATGTGTCCTGAAGGAAGCTGTCCTGGATAACTGAATACAATTGTAGTAGTCCTTGCATGTTGTACACTGAAAGTATTGGTAGAGAAGATGGATGAGGGAGGTAGATGGAATGATGACCTTTGATTAAAGGTGGAAAGAGGCACAACACAAAACCACAACAAGTGTAGATATGCTGAAAGAAATAACTCAGGAAGAAACCTGCCTCTGGACTTTGTCGTTTTATCCTGGAGAAATAGATTCCAGATTATTGATTGGAGCATAAATATTTGTTGTTCTAAGACAGCACATTTGTGGTAATTTGTTATAACCCAAAGTGAAACTAAAATACATCTAGAGCTCTGGTTATACTTTGCAGAAATATACATACATATACATACACATACACATACACATACACATACACATACACATACACATACACATACACATACACATACACATACACATACACATACACATACACATACACATACATATACATATACATGTTATATATTGGCTCTGTTGAGTTTGCCAGGGATTGGGTAGAATAAAAGTTGTCAGGCAATTGGTGGTGTGGCCATGCTATATAGGCTGTCTATATAGCTCAGGAGCATGTGTTTTTAGCAGGTATAAAAACATAAAATTGCATCTTACTGTCAATTCATTATTTAACATAGGTGTTGAGAATCAGGTTGCCATATTTAAGAGTCTTGTAAGGCCATGGTGAAGGTTCTGCTTGCCTGGATCCTGGTGTGGAGGCATTGGATCATAATGTTTGTTATTGGAAACTGAGAGTTGAAAGATGAGCTGACTAGTGTGCAGACTGAGAAATGAGGACTTCTGTCAGGTCTTAGAAACTGAACTCAAAAAATTTCCATTTGGCACTTTTTATTGAACAACATGCTCTGGCCTTCCTTAACCTCTTTTATTGGCTAAAATCCAATGGATTAGTAAATTTATTACAGTTCTAAAATCTCCTTTGCTATGTGATTTGGCATAGTCACTGATTGCATGTTGTATCATAGAAACAGTCAGAGTGGAAAATAATGTCCAGAGAAAAAGGTGAGATTTCTGTCTAACAGGTGTCAAAGACAACTCCATTTCTAACCATGTGCTTTTTCTGAAACATCAATTGTGTTATTAATATTTCTTGTTTCAGAATGATGAACTGAAGCTGTGTGTGGTGGGTTTTGTCTATAAGCCTAGTCCTTGGCTGGCTGGGCTCCTCAAGACAATGGTCAAACTGGATTGCTTAGAGATTTCTAGGATATCCCGGACTATAGAATCTTTAAACGAACAAACAAACAAATGAAGAAAGTAAGAAGGATGGATAGATAAGCTTTTTGAATAGTAACTTAACACGGAAAATGGAAACATTTATTTTGAGATTTTTGAAATGGTATTCTAAAATCAAATGATACAGGCAAGTGGAAGATGAATCTTCTGTAAGGTCAAGGAAGACAACAAAGGACTGTGCATGTAGACTGGAGTGTCGTTGGCATGTAAGTTCATATTGTGTTGAAAATTTGCCAGAGCCAATTTTATACAACTACTAAGCATTCTGACAAGCTAGTGTTCTGGAGAAGCTCAGACTGAAGCAAGGACACTGAAGCACTGATGTTAGTAGTGAATTGGGGACATGGGGTAGGGCAGCTCTGG
Source organism: Rhabdomys pumilio (assembly GCA_030674055.1). NCBI lineage: Eukaryota > Metazoa > Chordata > Mammalia > Rodentia > Muridae > Rhabdomys > Rhabdomys pumilio. The sequence goes on along the minus strand of JANHMN010000001.1, from coordinate 233,555,455 downwards.
AATTTTAGAGTTCCTACATTCCATGTCAAAGCTACTGAGTTATCACGTTTTATGTGGAAACGAGTAGCGTACATGTTTAACAGATCTGTAGTGGACTTCGGAGACATGATGAAGTTGAACTTTAATTGAGAAATGACAGCACGAGGGAGAGAAATATTTATGTGTCCTTGTATCACATCATGAGGTGGCTGATCAGCAGCATAGAAAACTTTTCTTGGGAATTCACATAAATGTGAGGATTCAGGACACACTCCACACTTCCTGTCTCACACTCTGCATTTTAAAAGTTCCCTCAAATGATTCATAAGTGTATTAACATTTGAGAAGCAGTGAGACAATGGCATTTTGATTAAAAGTGGTGATAAAATAATTCAAATATAAATATATGCACACGTACAATGATGAATCACATGGACCACAATAGAGGGTTTTTTTGTTTGTTTTATTCATTTTTTAATTAATTAATTATTTCGTTTTGACCTCTAAAATATTGATCTTCAGACATTATTTAAAGTTTGTCAATCATACCATATCTTAAGATCTTTGATTATCTATGTGTGCACGCCTGTATTTCTATGTGAGTGCAGTCATGTGCAAGCTGTAGCATACCTGTAGAAGTCAAAAGACAGGTTCAGATGCACATTTGTGCTGTCTACCTTAAGACAAGATCCATTATTTTTCTTGTTGCACATACTGTCTAGACTAGTTAGCACATATGCTCTTGGGTATTTCTCTGTATCTCTCTAGCGATGCTAGAATTATATATGGTCACATAACGTATCCAGCTTCTACATGGGTTCTTTGATTCAAAGTCAATTCTTCAAGCTGCACAACAAGTGTTTTACTCACTGAGCTATCTTCCTAGCATCAGAGATCTTTGATAATTTACTGAGGGATGTTCTTTAATTTATCCAAGGCTTAAAGTTATATGTGACAAATTATTTTCTGAAACCATGAGAAGGGGAATGCTTAAACTCAGACATTAGTACCAAAGTGAAGAGACACACCTTAGCTAAAAATCCATCCTAGGTTTCTGACTATAAACATGAATGTGGACTTCACCAGTCTCTATTTTTACTGAAATATCCAGAATGCAGGTCACAGTGGACACTGTGCAAAGTGAAATTACTACCCAACATTGTGTACAAACTGCTAACTTCTGGGATTCAGAGAAGCAAATGCAACACTTTATAGGAAGAGAATTGTATACATTGCTCTACATTTTCAAGTTTAAACTTACCTAGAAATCAATATTGTGAACTGGTTTCTGGATGAAAACAAAAACTAAATCAAAATAACAGTAACAAATAAAAGTTACTTTAAAAATCCAGAAGACTGATGGGCCATTGAAATGTAGTTATTGCAGAGAGATAGATTATTACAGACCGAGATCTTTATCTCTATTTTTATAAAAGTTTATGAAACTGTCACCAGGTTTTAAGCTAAGTTACTTATATTTGGTTCTAAAATACACTGTCTCCTCTTTTCTTTAAGAGGAAAGTTGTGACTTTGTGTATGCAGTTGGTCTCTTACAAGTGACTTCTTTGCCTCATAAATAAGATTTTTCTCTTTAAAAGTTGTTTCAGTCTAAATAAGATATACCTAATATTTATATTTTATGTAAACTAATTTAGTTCACAGAAAATAAAGAGTTATTCAGTGAGAAGTATATGAATGACTTTTTAAATGAAAGTCATCAAATACCATGAAAAGAAATAGCAAACTCCAGAATAAAGTAAAAGTGATCTACAATAATGTAAACAAGGTGTTACAAATCAAATTTCTTCAAAATTTAAACATTAGTTTACATTCTCAGTGAAGGTCTGTTTCATTAATCTGATGTCATTGAATTGATTACAACATAAAATCATAATGGGAAATAAATGAAAATGCATAAAATTACCTGAGACAATTTACTTTTGAAAACTCACATTCAGTGGATGAGAGACGGGTTATTGCTATTCGTGCACCGCAGAAAAGGTCAGAAGATATGTACGACACTGTCCCCTGCTCCCTATAAGATGTACAGTGCTTCACAAAGCAGTATCTTATCTGGAAAGGAACCTGATTGATGGTGACCCTGGGTTATTGTATTTAGATTGTCTCCTGCAAATTTTGGCTTTTCATTTGTGAATAAGAGAAACCTTTTTAATGAAGAGTGTATAAATTATTAGGTATCCACTTACTGTAGAAATAAGTGGGTTCAATGGAAATATAACTTAACATTTCAATACGCAAATGCAACCCAAAGGATAAAATTATGTACCAGAACAACAAAATCATATTTTTACCTGGATAGTGCTCTTAATTGTAAAATGAGACTAATAGTGAAGTGCTTGGTTCTAGAACTAACAGACACAGTTACATCAAGGAGTAATAAATATGAAGAGCTTGGGAATTACCCTTTCACCTTAATTTATAGATATGAAACTGCTGGCTATGAAACCTAAAATTACTTTCTACAAATCCACCCTAACTCATTCTTCTGCTAGAACTCAGATGAATTTCTGATGGTCATGGGGCTTGAGGTTTAGGGAGTTAGTCTGACTTTAGATATTTTCTGCACTAATCTTCTAACCAAACATGAATTAAATCAAAAGTTTAGTGAAAGACTGAGTGAATGTAAAATTGTTTTCTCCAGAATTAAACTTTTCTGTCAGGAAATCTGACATCTGGAATCCACATCCTTACCAACCTTGGGAATCCTGGAGTCACCTGGGTGGCCTTGCAGTTATACTCGGCACCTCTTTCCATGTATTTTAGATGATCCTTAGATTGATGTGTTAGTCTTTGGCTAGTCTGACAAATATCTGATAAGAAGGACTTAGGATGGAGAACTGTTCATTCAGCAGCTGTTAGTTCATGTTTTGCTTGGCCACATTGCTCTAAGCTGAGGGCAGCATAGTATATCATGGCAGGAGTGAATGGTGAAGAAGACTATTCATGTCACTGCACCAAGTGAATCCAGTTAGCACCGAGTAAGAGAATAACAGGTGAGGTTGTGTATTTGCACAATTACACACAAAATAGTCTAACAGGTCTTCACTAAGCCATGGTTCTAAATGTTGTGCCTCATCTCAATAGCATAGGCTGGTAACCAGACCTTTAATACATGGCCCTGTTAGCCATTGGAAGGCATTCCATAACCCAACTAATATAGTTGTGATCTCTTATAAACCTCCGACAGTGCCATACAATGTCCTGTATAAAATTTATGCTTGGGAACCACACAATGAAGTTATAAGAAAAAAGAAAGAAGGGAAGAAAGAAAGAAAGAAAGAAAGAAAGAAAGAAAGAAAGAAAGAAAGGAAAAAGAAAAGAAGGAAAGAAGAAAATAAGTCACAAAAGTGTTTGTGTTGGGCTGCATTCATCATAGCTATTAAATTACATGTAGCCCATCTGCCACAGAGTGGAATTCCATTTCTCTGCTAGCATGACAACATGAAAAATGACTGAAGGTATTACAGAACAAACACATTGTTGTATTTTGTATGTGTATGCATATGTGAAAGTATGTTTGTGTTTATATGTGTGCATATACATGGGCATGTAGAAGCCAGAGGTCAATCCTGAGTAATGTTGCACAGTCACTATCCACCATTTCTGAGACAGACTCTCTATTTGTCTTAGAGCTTGTCCTTTAAACTAGGCAGGCTGGCCCTCCCACTCCCCACACCTCCACGTATTTCTGCTTACCTGCCACTGGGATCACAAGCATAGACTGTTGCATCCAGTTGTCACACATGGCTGTTGGGGATTGAACTCAGGTCCTCATACATGCTCATACGGCAAAATGTAACAAACCAACTTATCTTTCCAGCCAGAAAATATAAATAATCTTAAAGAACGTCTTTCTCTATTATTGACTGGTTCCTTGGGGATGGTAGGAAACTATAACTCCAATTGTCTAATTTCATCTCCTGCTTTTACCTGGTCACCTGGGTGCTGTGTTATAGTTTTCACATAAAATCTGAGTGGCAGTGACATCAAAGCACAGATCTCTGTAGTATGCTTTCCATCAGAGCACAGTAATAATTCATATACCCCATGTGACATCCTTTATAAGTACAGCTCTGGGATAGAGGAAAATCTTGTGGTGTATGTAGGATGTAATGGGAGTTTGTTCAAGGGTCAATGTTCTTTTCAGTTTCTGATGCCAGTTCTTCTTTTAAAAGTTAATATTTCCCCATGTTTAGATTGTGAGCAAATTAGGCATGATTATTTTTTACAGTAACACAAGAAGTACAAGAATAAAGAATATAATAGGGGATGTATCAAATTTATCAAGGAAATAGACTTCTGACATTTCTTTCAGCTTGCTCTGAACTTATACAAACTGTCAAAAGCATATTCAAGTTAACCTATAAAAAGATAAATCATTTGCTTTGCTACATGGATTCCAAACTAAAATTTTATGAGGAAAGAAAAAGGAAGAACCCGGGGGTAGAAATAAGCTAGTAAAACTACTAAATGTTGTTGTATTGTCTTCTACAGACACTGAAATGAACTTAAAATAAATGGCTCAGAGTATTTATTTTCCTGAAATTTTATTATAGGAAGAAGCATGAAGGGGAAAAAACCAAACAAAAAATATTTAGATTTTTCTCCAGCAGGTTAATAGTAGTAAACACTAAGCAAAACTACTGAATATGGGGCATGACTGTAGACACACGCTAAAGAGGAGGAGGCTGGGGGATAAATCAGGAATTTAAGATAAGCCTCGGTTTCTTCTTAGTTGATGTGCTAGTACACATCTTTAATCATTGCACTGCAGAGGCAATAGAGAAGAATCCCTCAAATTCTTGAAGACAGCCCTCTTATTATGGACAAGACAACCTAATATCAGGAAAAGAACCACCAGTCTATTCACATGCATCTTACCTAACAAGAACAACTAAATGAAGAAATCATTCACAAGAAAAAAAAAAAAAAAAAGGCAGGCAAATGTAGACAGGAAACTAGTCAGGAATGTAAACGTCACCAAAAGTTTTTTCTTTTTTAATCATCATAGCATTTTTCAGGTCAAATGGTTTCAGGTAATCAGAATGTAAGACTAACTTCACCAAGTCAGAAGCTGTTGATAATACCAATGAAAGGAAAGCCCTGCGTCCAGGAGTAATAACAGGATATTAAGGACCAAAGCATCATGCCTCTAATGACAATGGAGTTCCATTGCAATGGATATACTGAGACTGTGTCTTCAGAAGTGAGGGAGGATGGAGCTGTGTGACAGTTGTTGACGCTTAAATTTTTAATGATATATTGCTTGATTTTTAATAAGAAGGTGACTTGTGCAGTTTGAGAGATATCTTGAGTCCTGATATAAATATGAACTGAGATCTCTTTTAAGGAGTTCTTTTTTGTATACTCCTGATTTTGCTAAACTACAGGATTTGAATGAAGATTTGTATGTTTTTTATCAGACCTCTGATTTTATTTAAAAATAAAACAGGTAAATTCAGACTGAAGTTTATAAAAATAAATAAATAGCTTCAGATTTTTAAAGAAAAAGATCCATATTTTAAAATCACGAGAGATATCAGTTATTTTAAGAAAAAGAAAAAATATTGTAATAATTCAATTTTACAAGTGTTTGTGGCAGTTTTGAAACCTTACCAAAATATTTTGTACTGTGCCTATGTTATCACGAATTTTAGTAAAAAAAAAAAATTAATTAATTAATAAATAAATAAAGAAGGAAAGAAAGAATGAAAGAGAACAAAATTAAAATTATGCAATATATATATATTACCCACTCCCAAGCACATAATGTAGCAGATAACATTCCCAAACTCTTACAAAGACTTTAATGCTGTGACAGGCAAAGAACCTGTTATATTATTATGATTATTTCTTAAATAAAGTCTGTATTAAAATTAAGAGTACAGTAATATTTCTTATAGTGTAGAGATACTCAAACCAAAGAATGAGAGCCTGGAGTCCAAGCCTGTGGACCTACATAAAGGAAGAAAAGCACTGGCTCCTATAATTGTCCTCTGGCTGAGACTTATACACACACACACACACACACACACACACACACACACACACACACATGCCAAGAAAATTGTAGTGAAAATATGTAAAATACAAAAACATATTTACTGGCAGGTAAACAATTTTCTAATAAAAATATCTAAAAACATAAAGGATTACAGTCAATGTGTTGGAGATTACTAAGTGAGTAAGAACACTTGCTGACCTTGAAGAGAACCAGGATTCCATTGTCAGCAAGGGCATGGTGGCTCATAGCTATCTGGACCTCCATTTCTGGTGAGCTAACATCCTCTTTTGTACTTTACCAACACTAGTAAGAGCAGGGTGCACAAACAGATGTGCAGGCAAAAGACACTTACACACAAAATAAAACAAATAACTAAATGTTTAAAAAGATTTACCACCTAGTTTCAGGGATTTCCAGGCTTCTAGCCTTGCTGAGTAGCACTGTCATTGAAAGCTGTGTGGGGTCACCAGAATCAGATAAGCATAAGGCAAAGATCCTGGTATGCTTGAGCCACATGAGATTTTTTTTTTTTTTTTTTTTTTTTTTTTTTGGTTTTTCGAGACAGAGTTTATCTGTGTAGCCCTGGCTTTTCTGGAACTCACTCTGTAGACCAGGCTGGCCTCGAACTCAGAAATCCGCTGCCTCTGCCTCCCAAGTGCTGAGATTAAAGGCGTGTGCCACCACCGCCTGGCAAGATATTTCTTCTATTAAACATTCACTCTAAAATTGCCAGTTTTCTTCCAACCAATTGGCAATAGTTACATATGAGAAAATTTAGAAATATTTTTAATTTCTACTACATAATTCAGTGCGGGTTTTTAATTTTGTTTCAGTTTTCCTCTGAAATTAATAACAAATGAGATAATATTTATATGTCTAAAATAAAATTTAATTTTATAATGTCATGCCCCAAATGTGAAATATAGAATAAATTCTATTTTCCAACAAAGTAGATCACACCACAATATATATTTCTTTTTACTCCCTCCCTTTCTCTTCCTTCCGCTTCTCCAGTTTATCCTTTCCATCAGCCTCAATTTCCAAATTCCTCATCTTTTTCTGTATACCTTCCTTCCTCCTTCTCTTTCCCCTTTTCTTTTATCTTCTTACTATGTCAGTGAGATTTAACTTTAGCCTGAGGCCTGTGAGTTTCCTCTTCTTGAGTAGTTTAACCAGTATCTTTTCACTTTCCTTTAACATTCTCACAGTAAGGGGGCACTCGATGTTATAACTTTTCTATGCTGATATCTGAAAAATTACTCAAAATGTTTTATTCTGAAAAAAACCAATAATTCTTAACTGAAGTCATCTAACCATCCATACATATCACTCAGGGAGCATTAGTCCTTGGTACCCTGATCTCAGGTAAACTCTGTGTGTCTCATCTCCATCCCTCTTTATGGGAACTGTAACCAAAATAAAAAAAATCTGCCTATCATCGATCTAAGTGTCACTATGTGTCTGGCTTCATAACAGGTCTTTAACTTAAAAGTTACTTAAGAAACTACAAAAGTTCTACAGTTGAATTTATAATCTTTATCAGGTAGGTCCTTCGAGTTCATTTTATCATGCCTGATAAAATTCCTGAAAAACAATTTATATTATTTGGTGAATAGTGTCACTGTTTTGAAAACTAAAGATTGCATAACATACAAAAATTTTAGCTCAGAATGTCTTAATCAATTAATTAACTTTAAGAAGAACGCTCAGCATCTTAGTGAAACTATACAATGACATTAAAAGTCACCCTGATACTCTGTAAAGAGACTCTCATCCCTTAATCTATTAACTGCTCTCCTTTCTTTCACAATGCCATTGTTTTCTAACCTTTCAGCAGACTGCTCTAAAGTCAATTACATCCAGGGCAGACGGACTCTCCTCTGTGAGAGTAGTGATGATATTTGCTATTTAACTGCGCTATTGCAGGTGCCTCTCACAGCGCCTTGTGTAGCTAGTGTTCAGCAGATTTTTTTTTACAGAATAATAACGATTGATTCTAAGAGAAAAATCACTGTACTCTGTAAAAGTGAATCAATGTGTCAAACTTAAGTTTCATGTATAATTATAGACACAGTATATTGAATGAGGCAAATTTAAAAATAAACTTGTATGCTTTTCTTTTAAGGGTTCAATGAAAACTTAATTCTATTGACATTTCTGAGGTAACTTCAGGAAAAGAAAAATGTATCCAATTAATGAAACTGTAAAAGTAAAGGTTAAAGTTTGCTGTGCTGGCTTGGAGATATGTTACACATCAAACTTGTGATTCACTAGTTTATCTCCATTGATCTGCAGAAGGAGTGAATACATTTAAGAGAAGTTAAATAATTCATTTATTAGCTGTCACAGTGTTGCTAAGGCAAACGACTGCTGTTGGAGAGCTTTTGGTGAGAGGTTTGTGGAATCAGCATCTTTTATCCTAATTACTTAAGGTCTGCCTTTAAGCGAAGGATATCTTTAATAATTCTCAGAACATTTTCAACCTCATAAAATTTTAATTAACAATTAGCATTGTTCATAGATCATCACTGTGAACTGCTGCTAATTGCTTAGCATTGCAAGGGAAGCCAAACACTGAACAGCCACGTTTATTTTTTTTTCACCAGTGGGTATTTCAGTGAATTTGGGACAGAACAAGAATTCAAACTCACATATGTACGAACCCCCCTCCCCAAGGAATTAATGAAAAAAACATAAGGTGTGTGGTCTGAAATTTTGCTAGATTTTAGAAACAAGGATATGTGGAACTTTCAAGGTACTTTTTACAGATGGATCATGGAGGTCATGAAAAATTTGCTTGGGGAATGTAGAACAGAAATGACCCTTGAAGGAGCCAGTAATTAAATAAAAACAGGCCAGGCAAAAGGCAGCTGCAGGCTCATGATCCTATTGCAAGGAGTAGGCTTTGGTTTAAGTAAAATGTGTTAGCTCTGTGATGATAGAGTCACTAAACAAACCACAGCCAACATATAAGTGAGAAATTAATTTGAGCTTTTCAAGTGTGGGTAGGTTATAGAGAAAAGAGAAGAAAAAAAAAAGCTCATCAAGAAATTTAAATTAAATATCCAAAGAAGGAAGTAATCATTGGAGATTTCAGAGAGAAATAGTGTAAAGTGATGAATGTCTGTTTAAACACAATAAAACTGTTTGATTTTGAAGAGATGAGAACACAGGTCATATGGGAACAAATTTGAAGGTTATTCTCAGAACAGATTTTTAAATCTAGAAATATAACTGAATGTATGTTTGTTTGAAATAGTACTATCAGCCATAGGTGTCTCCCTCCCACCTCCACCTTGTTCAGTGATGTGGTCTGTGAGTGTGTGACTTTAGTCTTTGCCATCAGCGTAGTTTACCACATGCAAAAAGCAATCAAAAGAGCATTGAAATAGTCCAAATTCTGGACCTTAAAAAAATTAACAGTGCAAAAATAAATTTAGCAAATATTTAATTACAATTATTGTCTTGTTACTTTAATTGCTGTCTAGGCATACTGCAAATATGTTTTAATCTTTATTCTTTTTTAGTGATCCATGTTTTTTTTCACTTTTTTAGTTTTCAATCTTACTTTTAAAGCATTTTTCTCCTATAGCCCAAGCTGAGCTTCATCTCCTGAGTTTCTTGTTTCTGTCATGTAGTGGTTGCAAGAGTTACCATCAGGCTAAGTTGACTCTCTGCTTTCAAAATGTTTCATCTCTAAGTATTGCCTGTCCATTTAAACACTTTCCAAAAATTGATTCCCACTTTTCAAAGGATAATTTTTCTCTTGACCGTAAAATGAAAAATTTAACAGTTAAACCATACACAGACACACAAGTGCATGTGCATATGCACACACACACACACACACACACACACACACACACACACACACAAAGACTATCTTGTTCCTTAACTGTTTGACTATTGTTTTTCTTTATTGGTTGTGATTCCATTTTTTTTTAACAATTAAAAACTTACTTTTAAATTACAAGTTAAAGCATAAGTTTTATGTCAATTTCTGATAAAAAGTAAAAACAGATAATGATAAGATTCTTGAATATTATGATTCATGTAATTCAATTAGCAATTTAGCCTCAAAATCCTTGCTTGAATGTTTGTCTTTGTTCTGTGTTTATTTTCTCTCTCCTACTTATTTACATGTGTGGTTTGACTATAATGCCAATGCTATACTATCATAGCTAGGATTATACTAAAATAGCAAAAAATATTTTTGATTAAATATGGTTATATATTTAGAAACTAGATAAGGAACTAAAAGCTAATCTCCATCATCAGTCAAATGTTTATATTTATATTTTATATTTATATTTACCTATGTTTTAGAATGATTAGAAATAACTACTTGTAGCTATCATATTTAGTCAAGATGACTATAGAAACAAACATTTAACTTTATTAAAAAGTATTTAAAATTTATTTTCTTTTGACTTTATATAAACAAAATAACAGTTACAATGTAGAAGAAACTGTGCATACATAACTATTTCTAGCTTTGTGCTTTTATGACACTGTTTTTCAAGTACTATATTTGATATTTGTTTCTGTGCATTGTATAATTTACATATTCTAATTTATAATGTCTGCTTTTCATACTTTCTTATAAATTTAATCATATCCCCATGAATTTTAATATATAAATCTGTAATGATTCATATGCCATAGGATTAATCAAGATCAGATCTCTCTGTTTACCCATATGTCTCTTTTTGTCACTCTGTGCTTTTGGATATACAGAGAAAGGATGAAAGAATATAAAACATATTTTTAAACTAGTAACAATGAATGTATTTGCTTCTGTGTTCTCTGGGTTTGTCTTAAAAAAACATGAAGTCTAATATCTCTGAATGGTTTATTTCAGACAAAGATAAGATCATCACTTGATTTTTTACTTTGAAAATATTTTGAGGGAGAATGTTAACTAATTTCTTCTTTCCTCTGTCTCTTATTCTCTACAGATGGACCTCTGGGTCCCCGAGGGTTAGCTGAAGCTACAGAGATGTGCACTCAAGAGTGTCTGGTTTTGGGTCACTCTGATAATTGCTGGATGCCTCCTGGCTTGGGTCCATACCAACACCCTAAATCTCCTCTGTCAACCTTTGCACCCCAGAAAGAATGGATCAAGAAAGACAAGCTTGTGAATGGGCACACCCTGACAAGAGCTTGGAAAGAAGACACCACCAGGAACCAATTCAATGACCGTAAGCAGTATGGCTCCAATGAAGGCCATTTCAACAACGGCAGCCACATGACAGACATTCCTCTGGCAAATCTGAAGTCCTATAAGCAAGCAGGAGGCACGATTGAGAGTCCTAAGGAGCACCAACTTTAAGATAAAGCTATATGGGACATAATACATTTAATCTAAATAGACATGCTAATACTGTGTGTTGGAGCTTTATGTATTCAATAGATCTCTACAACTATGCCCCTTATAGTAGGGAATACTCATAACTTTGTGTTAGCACGATGGAGGATACAATGCTTTGCAACATAAGAGAGAAAATAGTTCTACTAGCCATGTGATGATATTCTTTACTAGAATTGATTAAACTCTCCAGAGATCTCTCCATTGTGCAATTTATTTTTATTACTGCATTTTTCTTTTGACCCTGGACTGCTGCTATGAACAATAGAATATGCATTTGGAGAGTAAGAAAGTTCCACGGATTAGAGTGACTGACAAAACATATCCAGTTAGAAATTTGTGCTCTCTTTGTCTTTGATTTATGCTGGGACCTCTATACTTGACATTATACTTCAAATGAAACTTTAAAAGATAAGCATTAAACCTATTGTGCTGTTAACACCGTTAGTGGACACTTGTAAGTCAATCAGTGTTAAAGTATTTGTAAATAGAAGCAAGCTATTATTAACAACTTTTGTGTACTTATAGCACTCACCTAAAAATGTTGTAGCATAATTCTGTGTTGACGGTTGCTTCTTTCCTTTTTTCAATTTCCCTCTTTCTTCTTAGTTTTGTTGTTTCTTTCAGTGAGGTGTTTCCGCGTTAGTAGTCTGTCTTGGCACACATTGTTCAAAGAATCTTAAAACATTTGTGTTTTAAAATGGTTCTGAAATTTTGCTTCTTATACGATAACTTAGAGTGTTAGAACTCTATAAACATATAAAGACAAAAGAAACTATAAAAACTTCAAACAACAATAGCAGCAGACAAATACTTCTGCAAACTCTTGGAAATTCAGAACCTCTTTTTGATATCCTTATTTTCAACGTAGGCAAAATTTAAAATGACTTAATTAGTACCATTAAGCAAGAAAGTGATGGGAAAGTATTGTCCATCAAATGTGATATAATATTCTGTACTTGTTGTTCTTTCAAAACTAATGTATTAAAATCAGCATATATTGAAGAAAAATCATTACTCTCAAATAGTTTCAATTGGGCAAATGTGTGTCTCTAACTTTGTTGAAATGACAGAGTTTGTGTTTATCCTCATATACAATACTGTTGCTGTAACACAAGTGTTATTAGACCATAGCCACAGAATATTTAATGTGTTGTGCCTTCATGATGTAACAGAACATTCTCCAGGTAGGTAGTTGGGGAAAATAAAGGGATAAATCTCTACTTATTGCTGTTTAACTGTTTGTTATCATAGTTGGTCAATGCCTGGCAGGTACCAGCATTTTGTCACTTGGGTCAAACCAAGGGAGTGACAGATAATGTTAATAAGATCTCAGTTGCACGTGCAAACAAATCCAAATTTGAACATTCTTAGGAGGTTTTTTGTTAAGGCATGACAGATGATTTAAACAAATAAATAGCATGCAACAAAATGTCTTTATTGAAAGGAGTGAAAGTTATATTAACGCCACGGTTCACCATCAATTTAAACGTTAAAAAAAAAAAAGAAAAAAAGTTAAAAAAAAAAAATCGCTAATCCGATAGTTAATTTGTTCTTACCAAAAAATAAAGTTACTTTGTAAATAGCAGTTCACATTTTTCCACAGTATAATGGAAAATAATGGGTAGGGGGTGCATTGCTTATTGAAGTCATTTTTGTCGGTTTGTGAGGGGTGTTTGATGACTTTGACAAAATAAATATCTAAACAATTATCCTTGTTACTGCTTTGCCAGTTCTACGTTATTTACAATTATTCAGCTCTTGCAATAAATGTTCTGAATTACTGATTGTGGTGTGTTTTTTCTTGCTCAAGACCCAAATTAATTACTTATCTCCATTCTAACATCTGGATAAGTATATGTTAATAAAATTCAAGTGTAACTTATAAATCGAGGAGGACATATAGATTTGCAGGACTTCTGCATTGAAAATATGTCAAACGAAAATTTCAGTTTTTCATGGTCTGTGAAATGATTTTCTAAGAATATTCATAGAGGAAATTAGTTCATCTAACCCATGATTCCTAGATGTGAGCTAAGTCAGGAACTGGGCTAAAACCACTAATTTCATGAACAAAGCTTTTATTTTAGTTTATTATTTTTATTTTTACTTCCAGTTATGAAAGTAAGCATAGAATGAACTTAATAAGATAGATTTAGTCAAATGTCATGTATTTATAGTTACCATTTAACAGCTGATGATATTTGTCTCTAGTTGGAATGGGCATCTGGATAAAGAATTTTGATTCATTTCATAGAGATCATTCAGGAGCTATAATTAAGAAATGAGGGTTAAGACAACATAAATACTTTCGATTGTACCACCAGTTGGGTGTTTCATAATCACCTAATGTCAATTCTCTATCTGACCCGCAGACAGAAACAAAGCAAGTCAGAGTTCTCAATGCAGTTTATGCAGGATCCTTTACAATCTACTCTCTGGAGGCCCTCTCTCTCCAGCTCCCTAACGCCATCCTTTTATACCCCTGCCTGTCCCAATCAGCACCTGCCTCGTGGGCGTGCCTCATTGGTGCACTCAAACAGCAGGATTCTCATGACAGTGAGTCTGCGCAGTAGTTCTGGGGTTGTGGCTCAGTTAGGGAAAGGAGCGTGTGGTGCGCAAACTGCCAAGAAGCGGCACCATTCATAAGATTTGACAGGTGCCGTTCATAAGATTTGGCCCAGGCACCATTTTAGCTGGTTGTGTTGCCACACCTGCTCCTCACAACCCAACCTCTGATTAAACCAGATCTACTCACTGATTGGAAGTACACTATTACTTCTGCTTTCCTTCCCCAGAAAATAGGGTGAGTATGAATACCTACATACATGCACACACACATACACCACAAACACACATACAAATACATACACACACACACACACACACACACACACACACACACACACACCGGTAATTTGGAAAAAATATTATAATCTGCAAAATCTATTTCTTTATTCATTATTTACCTTTTGGAAATCAGCTAAATCATTCCACCCTGATTGAGGAGTATGAATAGAAAACAATTAAGATTGCCTTTTCATTTTTTATTGATTTTTATTAATTTACATTTCAAATGTTATCGCCTTTCCTGATTTTCTCTCTCTCTCCTCTCCCTGCTTCTATAAGGGTGCTCTCCCACCCACCAAACCACTCCTGCCTCCCTGCCCTGGCATTCCTCTTCACTAGGGTATTGAACATTTACAGGATCAAGGGTCTCTCCTCCCATTGTTGCCTGACAAAGCCATTCTCTGTTACATATGTGTCTGGGGCCATGGGTAGGTCCATGTGTACTCTTTCGTAGGTGGTTTAGTCCCTGGGAGCTCTAGGGGATCTGGTTGGTTGACATTGTTGTTCTTCCTATGGGGTTGCAAACCTCTTCAGCTCTGCAAGAAAAAAGAGAAGGTTTCTTCTCTGAACCAAATTCTACTGTTTTTTCCCTGCAATATTTTTCAAACATGTGTAAGAAGAACTATACTTAACAAGGTATTAAGTTATATGCTCTGTGAATATTTTTATTTATATTTATTTTATTGAAAATATATTTTTCTCTCATACAATACATCCTGACCACAGTTTCACCCCCATTCCTCTCAACTTCTCTTTCCCTTTCATCCTCTTACAAGTTTATCCTTTTTTTTAATTTTCCTTCACAAAAAAAGCAGTACCCCAAGAAACAGCAGCCCAACAGAATAAAACAAGATACAATAAGACAAGGCAAAAGTCCTCACATGAAGGCTAGACAATGTGATTGAATAGAAGGAAAAGAGTCTGAAGACTAGAGAGAAGAATCAAAGATGTGGTTTTTTTTCCCCACAGTTGAGAGTTAGTTCCACACCACAGAAACACTAAGCTAATAGTAATCACAAGTATGTAGAGGACCCATGTAGACACTTTGCTTGTTAATTTATTCTGTGAGACTCCATATGATCCTGCTTTGTTAGTTCAATGGGCCATGTTCTTCATCCCCTCTGATTCCTATAGTCTATTAAGCCCCCATCTTCTGTGAGGTTTCCTGATGGAGATTTCAAATGTAGAATCTATGTACATACTCCCATTTGCTTCCAGAGGAAGTCTTTCTGATGACAATAAGTCAAGGTAGTTATGTATAATTATAACAGAATATCATTAGGAACAATTTCATTTGTTTTGTTGTTTTTGTTTTATTTTGTTTTAGTTTTTTTTTTTTTTTATCAGTTGTGTTTGGTTCTCCTATAGCTCCTTTGGCTTTCCAATCTCCTTTTCTTAGTCATCCAGGAAGCATAGGGTGTCTTAGGGTTTCCATTGCTGTGAAGAGACACCATGGCTATGACAATACTGATAAAGGAAAATATTTAATTTGAGGAGGGCTGACAGTTTCTGAGATTTCATCCTAAACTATGATGCCTGGAAACAGAATAGTAACAGCATGTAAGCAGTCATGGTTCTGGAAAAGGAGCTAAGAGTTCTATATCTTGATCCACAGGCATCAAGATGTCTTCAAATTAAGATTATTAGCCACACAGCACCGCTTAAGCATATAAGGCCCCAAACCTGCCTTCATTGTGAATATGGTTTCTCCAACAAGGTCACACCTACTCCAACAAGGCTATATCTCTTAATAGTGCCACTCTCTATGAGCTAAGCATTTAAACACAGGAGTCTATGGGGGCCATTCCTACTCAAACTACCACATTCTTCTCCTGGTCGCCCTGTAGACATGTAGCTACATCACAATGCAAAAATGTTTTCAGTCCAACTTCAAAAGTCCCATAGTCTATATCAGTCTCAAACTTACATAGAAGTCCAAAGTTCAAAGTCTTATTTGAGATTCATGCAACCTCTTAACTTTAGTCCATTGTAAAATTGAAATGAAAAAGCAGATAACATACTTACAACATATAATGACTCAAAATATACCTTGCCATTCCAGAAGGAAACCTAGGGAAGAAAGACTGGTCTCAAGCAAGTCCTAAAACCGGCGGGGAAAACTCCGAACTCTGCATTCTCCATGTTTCATGTCAAAATGCTCTTCAGATTTCCAACCTCTTTCAGCTTTGACGACTACAAAAAACTTCTCTCTCATGGGTTGTTTCTACTCCCTGTTAGTAACTCTTCTCCATAGGTAACTCAGGGCTCTGGCACCTCCAACATCCTGAGATTTTCAAGTCAATTCAAGCCTCACCATTACAGGTTCACACAAGATCTTCTCTGGATCTCTACTCAGGGACACCCCTGCCACACACCTGGCCTCTGTGGCCTTTTTTAGCCATGAAAAGAGATTCCATAACCTCATTTTTCTATCCTTGACTCTGAAGCCACATGACGAAAGCTGCCAAATCTTGCTGCTTTCTGGGACTGTAATATGGCCTCCTCATTCAATTTCATCCTCACCAGTCTTTCTGTTTTCTATGTTTATCTTCACTGCCTAAGCTTGGATATTCTGACACTTGCTCTGAGACCAGGACTCAAATTCAGAGAACTTCCAAGATCTGTCTTTCAAGTGGTATGATTAAAGGTGTGGACCACCACACCTGTCCCTAAATTCTCTTGAATTCCATTTCACTGTAATTCTCTTTCCCTTTTCTTTAATCCATTATCATAAATTGGAAGCTAACCTGAGTGGGCTCTTGCCCAGAGGTTACCATTCCCATTATTCCACTTAATGTATAGCTTTTCTTTAAACTTTTATCTCTTTAACACAGGACTTCACTCCACTCCATTTCCTATTGCCCCCTTTCTCCTCAAAGTATACATTTTGTATTTTTCCTTGCTCTGCTTTCTCCTTTTCATAATAGATTTGCATAAGAGGGAATAGTATTTCATATAGGGCAGAGTCTGTACTACACTCTTTTGAAAGTTGTTCTTCCAGTACAATTAATTCAAAATTTCTCATTTTAGCCGGAGGTAGACTTTTCTGGCAAGGATTAAAATCATCCATATTCTTCACCAAAATATTACAAGAACAGTCTCTAGGCAACATACTAAACTTGTTCTCTGAAACCTCTAATCTAGGATGTCAAAGTTCAAATAACCCTTAGCAACCTTGTGTTCCACAGGTCTATTAGTATGGCTCTTTAAACAATGCTTAAAGTATTTCACTGCATACCTAAACCAAAGTATCAAGGTCCACATTCCTCTAAACAAAAACGTTGTCAGATCTATCACAGCAATAGCCCAGTTCCTGGTGCCAACTTCTGTCTCAGTTATTATTTCTATTGCTGTGAAGAAACAACATGATTAAGGCAATTTCTATTAAAAATTAATTTATGACTGGCTTACAGTTTCAGAGATTTGGTCCATTATCATCATGGTGAGAAGCATGGTGACACACAGGCAGACAGATGCTGGAGAAGGAGCTGAGGGTTCTACATCTGTATCCACCGACAACAGGAGGAGACTGAAACACTTTAGGACTGGGTTCAACTTCTGAGACCTCAAAGCCTGTCCCCCAGTGACACACTTTCTCCAACTAGACCACAGCTACTCCAAAAGGCCATACTTTCGAAAAATGCCACTGCCTATGGACCAAGCATTCAAACATAAGTCTATGGGGCCTATTCCTATTCAAACCATTACATAGGAAATAGGCTCCTTCTTGTGACATGGACCTCAAGTTAAACCAGACATTGGTTGGCCACTATTCTACATGTTTGAGCCACCATTACCCCAACACATCATATAAGCAGGACACATTGTAGATCGAGGTTTTTCTGGTTGTGTTGTAACAGGTTTCTCTTTCTACAGCATTCAGAATACCTTCAGTGCCAAAGAGACTAGAATGTAAGAGTGGAGGCTCCATGTAGGCATCACATTGACCTCTCTAATGTTCAATGTCCTGTGTTGATGTTGTCCTTGGGAATAAGATTCACTATAAGTTTTCAGAGAGAGGCCCTCTCCCTTACCATCAGCCTGGGTTGTTTGCAAATTTACACTGGGCATATTCAGTCAACAGGGAATGCAAATGCAATCCAGTCCTACAACTAGAAGTATTACCTGGATACAGAAGATGGCTAGTTTAGACTCTGTATCTTTCATTGTTAGGTGTCTTCACTAGGATCCCTGTCATACATTCCAAAAAATTTTCATACCACCTTCAAAGTGTCCCAGTTCCAGCTGAGTAGACATCACACACAATGCTGAAGAATTGACTCACTCAGTAAAATGTTAATAACGACAATGTTTCTCAAAAGTTATTGTACTGTATAGACACTGAATGTTAGTATTCTGTCTAAACTCCACCTCCACAGTTACCTGGCAACACCCATGTATGCCCCTCCCCACAGTTACCTGGCAACAGCCAGGTAGGCCTGGCCTACTATAAAAGGGGCTGCTTGCCCCTCCTCTCTCTCTTACTCTCTCTTATTCTCTTACTCTTTTGCTCTCTTGCCTCTAGCCTCTCTGTCCTCTCCCCTTTCCCCCTTTTCCCTTCTCCCTCTCTCCATATGGGCATAGCTGGCCTCTACTTCTCTACTCCTCTGCTTCTCTACTTCTCTCTTCTCTCTCTCTCTCTCTCTCTGTCTCTCTGTCTCTCTGTCTCTCTCTCTGTCTCTCTCTCTCTCTCTCTCTCTCTCTCTCTCTCTCTCTCTCTCTCTCTCTTTCTCTCTCTGCCCCTACTACCCTCCTGGCTCCCCTCCCCACGCCCCGAATAAACTCTATTCTATACTATACAGGTGTGTGATTGGTCTCTCAGAGGGAAGAGATGCCTCTGCATGGGCCCGCTGAGACATCCCCTACCCGCATACCTCTTCATACACCCACAGAACATATTTTATTTATCTCTTTATCTTTTTATAAACATTTCACTGAATGTTAAGTAATATGAATCTCTTAGAAATAAAACTCATTAAATTAACTAGGAAGGCACACCTAGATAATGTGGAAAATAATATTCATTTAAGAATGTCCTTACCAAATGTTACAGTTGCTGTCTTATCGGCTTTGTGAGGATATAGAACCAAAGTTCATAAGACTAAATGTGACCTAATTAATACTCATTTTTATACACACAACATAAAATATGCATACAGAGTGGCCATTCATTAATAGCCAACTGAGTAGCTTTGCTGCACTCACGCTATTCAGCAAATCTCATTCAGGATCCCGTCTTCCCCTAGCTGTAGCTAGGAATGCAGCTGAGGAGCTAAGCTGTTTCAGTATTTATTAAATTGCTGGCAGGAAGCCAAGAGTGGCTAATTATTATTAGTGAGAAGCTTTGGCAGTGAGGGATGAAAAGGATGCTTTGTGATCTCAATTTTAATGTGGATGCAGTGTGCTACTTTGTATGAGGGCAAACTCAACTATGAAAAGGAAGAATGGAATTTTGAGCATAAAAAATGCTTCATTGTTCTGTTTTGTTTCCAGTAGAGTTCATCTTCTCTCCCTAAAGAAATATCCTTCATTGGTTCTTGCCAGAGAGGCCACTTTAAAATTTGCCCAACATTCTTAAAGGCACAGTGATTACATACTAAATGTTTTACATATTTTTCTCATTACACAAGTTTTGATAGTATACATATATGGGTGGTACCAAAGTAATACCAAATGTCATTGTTTAAACATACAATATTAGTTCTTTAGTATTAATCTATAATTTTATACTACTAAAATATATTTGTCATAATTCTTTCTCATTCAGATTCTGTTATCTTGATACCTCTGTCATATATTCTTAAACATTAAACAGTGTATTTTCTATCTTTTAGTCATTGTTTTTAGTTCACAGATTAGCAAGTGTCAGTTATTTTCATTTCTGAATATTTAGAACTTACTCAAGGCAGCCATCAAATTGATACACATTATATAATCAATGATTAAGGGAATGAATAAGCATCACTTTTTTCCAAGTCATTCTATGTACATACCCTGTGTATAAAATCTAGGAACAGTGTGATCCTAGTTAAGTAACAGCCTAGCTTTCTCTGTAGAGCCCATTCTCAATAACAATAAATATAGCATAAGGTAAGAAGAAAGGAAAACTGTAATAGACCTTATCATTTGTGACTAACTAAAACATTCTTAAAAACAGAGTTATAATATTCTATTTGTTTGCATGTGTGTTCAGTTTGTCAATGGAATATGTACTTCAAGACAAAAATATAAACTTAGTTGAGACAGTATATCAAACAGATACAGTATCTGTGTGTGTGTGTGTGTGTGTGTGTGTGTGTGTGTGTGTGTGTACATATGTGTTTCTCTCTCTTTCTCTCTTTCTCTCTCTCTCTCTCTCTCTCTCTCTCTCTCTTTCTCTCTCTCTCTGTGTTTGTGTGTGTGTTTTGGTATTACTCAAACATAAACTTCATGAAGAAAAAGAAAAATGTCTTATGGCAACTTTCAAAGGTTAGATACCTCAGACTATCTGAATGAGTTATTTCTCACTAGAAAAGTACAGATTTTCCAAAAATTTTAGTTGTTAAATTGTTGGATTTCTAGAAGCTTTGATACTTTTAAATGTGTGATAACTTTATTTCTTTATAGTTTAATTTTTATAATGTGGCTTTTGTCCATGCATTTGAGCCTTATTTATTTTCTATACACTGACACTTAGAGTCAGTCTGCACATACTTTATAGTAAGGCCTTTGACTGTTACTTTATAGAAAAATGATTCTTCCTTAAAACTTTATAATAAGATATCCTTTGAGTTTCCTTTACACACTGTGATCATATATGTTATCATTCTAATCCTCTTTCTGTACCAGAGAATAGTGATTTGTTGCCATCTCTTCTGTAGAGAAGGTTAAGGAGAAGACAGCTGCCATTTTAAACTACATCTCATTTATAATATAAGTAATATATAGACAACTCTTAAAATTATAAATCACTTGCAATAAAAAGTTTGCTTTACTCTCTGGGAACCCGAAGGCCACCCTCACCCAGGAAGCAGGTAGGCTAACTGCTCTATATTTTCTTTTCCTTTGCTACTTCAAGTTCAGTGCTCTAGTCAAAGACTCAGCTACATAGCAGACCTACTGTGGGCTCCCATTCCTGTCTGTCCTCATCTCTAAGCAACCACATAGATTTTGCATTTCAAAGTTCTTTCCATGAATCATTGCTGTAGGTCAACCTCAAACCACAGGACATGTTCTCTGAGAACCCTCAGGCCACTAAAGTCAGGGAAACAGAAAAGTCACCTGCAGAGCTTCATACCTCCCTCCATGCTTTCAAGTACAGTCTCCCTGTTACATTACTAGCTTTATAGCAGTCCACAAATTGAAGCCTCTCTTTCTCCCTTAGCCCTATCTCCAAGGAGGCAGGTAGGTTAACTGCAGATCTTTTCCCCTTGTTTCATTCCACCTAGTCCAACTCTCTGTCTCATCCCCAGTTATGCAACAGAATCCCTGCTATGTCTGATCCTTACTCTTAGTCATGATTCCTAGGGAATCCAAGCAGAGCCTGATGGAACACCCTGCTTTCCTACCTTGTGAGGACCCACTCTGCTCCTCATAACTAGCCTAGTTCCATTGCAAAGTGTTGTTTCCAAATCTAAGAAATTTATTTTTTCCTGGAGCCTTTAGTAGCCACACTTATCAGAATTGCCAAAGAGTTTCCTACAAGACAACATGTAGCCATCACAGTCTAAGAACCAGAGATGGCAATAGAATTATTTTAAAAACACAGAGAGAATTAAGAAAACACAGAATTAGGTAAAACAGAAGCAAGAAAACATACCAACAATGGCAAGACAAAATATCAAAAAGTCTTTAACTAGGAAATTAATAAATCCCTTTAAGAAATTAGTGAAAATATAAAAAGTGGATGGAAATTAATAAAAACTGTTGGATACATGAAAATGAAAATCGGATAATTGCAAAAGAAAAATACTGAGGGAAATATGAAAATGAAATTTCGAACACTCAAAAAGTAATCTCAGAGGCAAAAGTCAGGAAAAGAATACAAGAAATGGAAGAGAGAATCTCAGTCAGTGATGACAAGATAAAAGATAGATACATTAGCCAAAGAATAAAAACCTCTCACAAAACATCCAGTAAATCTATGGTATGATGAAACACTCAATCTAAGAGTAATACAAAGAAGAGGGGAAAAAAAAAACCCTGGTTAAAGGCACAGAAAATATTTTAGAAGAAATCTTCTTTAACATAAAGAAGGAGGTGCCAATTAAGAGTCAAAAAGCATGCAGTACACCAAATAGACTGGACCAGAAAAGAAAGTCCTTTCAGCACATGATTATCAGAACACCAAATATACAAAATAAGAAAGAATATTTAAACCTTCATGAGAAAAAGACCAAGTAACAAATAAACGCATAGCTGTAGAATAAGATCTGACACATCAATGGACACTCTAAAAGCCGGAAGGGCCATGGAAAATGTTCTACAAACTCTAAGAAACAAGAGACACAAATACAGACTACTAAACACAGCAAAACTGTCAATCACAGTAAATGTAGAAATAAGACATTATATAAATATTTTTAAGCTATATCTATCTACAAATTCAACTGTACAGAAGTCACAAGAAGGAAAAGCAGCAGCCTAAAGAAGTTAACAATACCCAAAGAAAGACAAGGAACAAAATATCCCTGAGCAGCAAATCAAGTGAGGAAAACACACACACACACACACACACACACACACACACACACACACACACCAAAAATAACTGGTCATTAATAATTTTCAACACCAATAGACTCAATCTTCAAATAAAAAGATACAGGCTAACAGAATAGATGTCAAAACAGCATCCATAATTTTGCAAAATACAAGAAGTATACATCATCAATACAGATAAACATTACCTCAGAGTAAAGGGCTAAAAAAAAGTTTTCTAAGCCAACAGACCCAAGAGGCAAGCTGGAGTAGCCATTCTAGTATCTAGTAAAATAGGCTTTCAACCAAAGTTAATCAAAAGTGACAGGAAATGACACGGCATACTTATCAGAGAAAAAAAAATTACCAAGACAATATCTCAATTCTGAACACAGGAATACCCACATTTGTAAAACAACAACAACAAAAAATGCTAAAGCTTACACAGCACAAAGAACGCTAAAGATTAATACTGTGAGAATTCAGCACTCTCTCTCAGCAACTGACAGGTTGTCCAGACAATATTTAAAGAGAGAAATAACAAAACTAACAGACATTATGGATTAAATGGACCCAACAAATATCTTTAGAATATTTCACTCAAACACAAAAGAACATACCTTCTTCTCTATACCTCATGCATTCTTCTCCAAAATTGACCATATAGTCAGTCACAAAGCAAGCTCAACAAATACAAGAAAATTGAAACAGTACTTTGTATCTTACCACACTACCAGGAATTAAAGCTGTATTTCAACAACAGAAACACCAGAAAACCAACATACTCACAGAAACTGATCATGTTTCTACACAATGGTCTCTATGTCAGGGAAGAGATAAAGAAAGAAATTAAAGTCATTTTATAATTCAATGAAAATGAAAGTACAACATACCCAAATTCATGTGAAACAATGAAAACAGTGCTAAGAGGAAAGTTCGTAGCACAAAGTGCCTTTATAAAGAAGTTAGAAAGTTCTCATATCAGCAATTTAAAAGTACAACTAAAAGCTTTATGAAAAAGAAGAGAAGAAGGAGGAGGAAAAAAGGAGGAGGAGGTGGAAAAGAGAAGGAAGAAGAAGAGGAAGAAGAAGAGGAAGAGGAAGAAAGAACACATAAAAGGAGTAGAAGGCAGGAAATAATCAAAATCAGGGCTGAAATCAGTTAGAAACTAAGAAAACAATACAAAAAGTCAACAAAACCAAGAGCTGGTTCTTTGAGAAATTCAGCAAGACAGACAAACCCTTAGCCAAATGAATCAAAGACTGAAAAACAATATCCAAATAAACAAAATCAGAAACGGAAATGGAAACGTAACAACAGAAACAAGGGATATTTCACAGAAATGTTAGGCCTTCCTTCAAAAGGCTGTATTCCACAAAATTAGAAAATCTTAATGAAATTCATGATTTTCTAGACAGATTCCACTTCCCAAAGTTAAGTCAAGATCTCTAAACTATTTAAACAGCCTTTATAGTCCCTAAAGAAAGAGAAGCATCTATGTCTCACAACAACAACAACAACAAGAACAACTATAACAACAACAACAACAACAAACGCCCAGGGCCAGATGGTTTTAGTGCAGAATTCTACCTGACTTTCAAAGAAGAGCTAATATCAGTACTTCTCAACCTATGTTACAAAATAGAAACAGGACAATACTGCCAAATTCATACCTTGAAAACCACAGTCACTCAGATACCCAAACTACACAAAATCTTGATAAAGAAAACTTCAGACCTATTTCTCTTATGAATATTTACGCAAAATACTCAATAAAATACTTATAAATTGATTTCACGAACACATCAGAAACATCATACATCATGATGCCGATCAAGTAGGCTTCATCCTAGAGAATGCAGTGATGGTTCAATATATGAAAATCCATCAACATGATAAACCATATACACAAACAGAAAGAAAGACTAGCATGGTAATTTCATGTTAAAAGTATTAGATAGATCAGGAATGAAAAGAACATGCCTGAACATAATCAAGGCAATATACAGCATGCTAATATCCAATATCAAACTGAATAGAGACAAAGTTAAAGCAATTCCACTTACATCAGTGACAAGACAAGGGTGCCCATTCTTTTTCTATCAATTTAACATTATTTGAAGTGTTAGTCAGAGCAATAAGACAACAAAAGATAATCAATGGAATACATAGTGGAAAGGAAGAAGTTAAAATATTGCTATTTTCAGGTGACATGATAGTAAACATAAGTGATGCCCAAAGTTCTACCAGAGAACTTTTACTGTTGATTACACCTTCACCAAAGTGGCTGGATACAGAACTAACTCAAAGAAATCACTAGCCTTCTATAAAAATGATAAGTGGGCCAAGAAATTAGAGAAGCAACAGCCTTTACAATAGCCATGAATAATATAAGATATATTGGTGTAAGTCCAACCAAGCTAGTGAAAGATCTGTATGACAAGCACTTCAAGTCTCTGAAGTAAGAAACTGAAGAAGGCATCAGAAGATGGAAAGCTCCCCCATGCTCATGGACAGGTAGGATTAGCATCATAGAAATGGCCTTCTTACCAAAAGCAAACTACAGATTCAGTGCAATCCCCATCGAAATTCCACATTTTTTTTATATACCTCAAAAGAGCAATTCTCAACTTCAGATGGAAAAACAAAAACCCAGGATAGCCAAAACAATGTTCAACAACAAAAGAACATAAGGAAGAATCACAATCCCTGACCTTAATCTGTACTACAAAGCAATAGTGGTAAAAACTGCATGGTATTGGTACAGAAACAGACAAATTGATCAATGGAATCAGATCAAAGACTGAGAAATAAACCCATATACATCTGGACACTTGATTTTTTTGAAAAAGAAGCAAAAAAAAAATACAATGGAGAAAGCAAAGCATCTTCTACTAATGGTGCTGGTCTAACTGGATGCCTATATTTGAAAGAATGCAAATGAATCCCTATTTATCTCCCTGCACAAACGTCTAGTCCAAGCTCCTCAAGAACCTCAACATAAAAGAGGCTACACTACAGTCTCCAAACAGCCCCTCCTTCAGTTTTTGTCCAACACTTTGTCTCCATATTTGTTCCCTTGAGTATTTTGTTACTCCTTCTAAAAAGGACCAGAGCACCCACACTTTGGTCTTCTTTTACAAGAGCTTCATGTGGTCTGTGAGTTGTATCTTAGGTATTGTGAGCTTCTGGGCTAATATCCAACTATCAGTGAGTGAATACCATGTGTGTTCTTTTGTGACTGTTTTATATCACTCAAGATGATATTTTCTAGTTCCATCCATTTACCTAAGAATTTCTTGAATTCAGTGTTTTTAATAGCTGTGTATACTCCATTGTGTAAATGCACCACATTTTCTGTATTCTTTCCTTTGTTGAAGGACAACTGGGTTCTTTCCAGCTTCTAGTTATTTTAAAGAAGGCTGCTATGAACATAGTGGAGCAAATGTCCTTGTTATATGTTGGAGCATCTTCTGGGTATAAGCCTAGAAGTTGTCCAATTTCCTGTAGAACCACCAGACTGATTTTCAGAGTGGTTGCACCATCTTACAATCCCACCAACAATGGAGGAGTGTTCCTCTTTCTCCACATCCTTGCCAGTATCTGCTATCATCTGAGTTTTTGATCTTAGCCTTTCTTATCGGTGTGAGGTGGAATCTCAGGGTTGTTTTGATTTGTATTTCCCTAATGACTAAGGATGCAATATATTTCTTTAGGTGCTTTGCGACCTTTTGAGTTTCTTTAGTTGAGAATTCTTTGTTTAGCTCTGTATCCCATTTTTAATAGGGTTATTTGAGTGTCTGGAGTCTAATTTCTTGATTTCTTTATATATATATTTCTTTTTATATATTGGATATTAGCCCTCTATCAGATGTAAAGATCTTTTCCCAATCTGTTGGTTGCCATTTTGTCTTATTGTCAATGTCCCTTGCCTTACAGAAGCTTTGCAATTTTAAGAGGTCCCATTTGTCAATTCTTGATCTTAGAGCATAAGCCATTGGTGTTCTGTTCAGGAACATTTTCCCTGTGCCCAAGTGTTCAATGTTCTTCCCTGCCTTCTCTTCTATTAGTTTCAGTGTATCTGGTTTTATGTGAAGGTCCTTTAACCACTTGGACTTGAACTTTGTACAAGGAGATAAGAATAGATTGATTTGCATTCTTCTATATGTTGTCCTCCAGCTGAACCAGCACCATTTGTTCAAAATGCTGTCCTTTTTCCACTGAACAGTTTTAGCTCCTTTGTCAAAGATCAAGTGACCATCGGTGTGTGGGTTCATTTCTGGGATTTTAATTCTATGTCATTGATCTTCCTGCCTGTCCACCTGGGTATCCATCCCATGTGCAGTCACCAAAGGTAGACACTCATGTGGATGTAAGGAAGTGCATGATGACAGGAGCCTGATATAGCTGTCTCCTTAGAGGTCTGCCAGAGTCTGACTTATTCTGTGGCAGATGCTCACAGCTAACCACTGAACTAATCATGGAGTTCCCAGTGGAGTAATTAGAGAGAAGACTGAAGGAGCTGAAAGGGTTTGCAGCCCCATGGGGAGAGCAACAATACCAACCAACCAACCAGAGCTCCCAGGATCTAAACCACGAGCCTGGGAGCACATAGGGAAGGACCCATGGCTCCAACTGTATATGTAGGGGAGGATAGCCTTGTCGAGCATAGGTGGGAGAGAAGTTCCTTCATCCCATGAAGGCTAGATGCCCAGTGTGGGAGACTTTGAGGGTGGGGAGGTTGGAGTAGGGGTGCCTGTGGAGGCACATTCTCATAGAAGTGGTAGAAGGTGGAATAGGATAGGGAGTTCCTGGGTTGGAGGGGGTGAGGTAAGGAGATAACATCTGAAATGTAAATAAAATATCTTTTTTTTTTTTTTTAAAAAAAAAGGCTACACTAAATCTCATAGAAGAGTATGTGGGAAATACCTTTGAATGCATTTGTACTGGAGACAAACTACTGAATAGTATACCAGTGGCTCAGACTCTAAGATCAACAATTGATGAATGGGACCTTAGGAAATTGCAAAGTTTCTGTAAGGCAAAGGACATTGTCAATAAGACAAAATAGCAGTATAAAGATTGGGAAAAGATCTTCACTTACTCTCCATCTGACAGAGGAATAATACCCAAAATTTATAAAGAAGTCAATAATTTAGACATCAATAACCCAAATAATCTTTAAAAAGTTGGGTGCATAACTAAACAGATTTCTCAACAGAGGAATCTTGAATGCACTTAAAGAAATGTTCAAAGTCTTTAGTCATTAGGGAAATTTAAGTTAAAACAACTCTGAGGTTCCATTTTATGTCAATTAGAATGGCTGTGATCTAAAATTCAGGAGATAGCACATGCTGAATGTGGAGCAAGGAGAACACTCCTCCATTGCTGGTGGGAATGAAAACTTGTATAACTACTCTGGAAATCAGTGAATAATATTGGTGGTTTCTCAGAAAACAGAGAATACTTCTATCTGAAGACCCAGCTACACTGTTCCTGGGCATATGCGCAAAAGATGCTCCAATATTCCACAAGGACACTTTATTTGTAATAGCTAGAAGCTGGAAACAACCTAGATGTCCCTCAACTGAAGAATGGATAAAGAAAATTTGCTGTATTTACACAATGGAATACTATTCAGATATTAAAAAAAAAAACCATTAAATCAGATGTGGATATATGCAGCCAAACCTCGGACCGAGCACGGAGACCCCAGTGGAGAAGTTAGGGTAAGGATTGAATGAGCTGAAGGGGTTTGCAACTCCATAGGAAGAACAATATCAATGGCCTAGACCCCTCCCCAAAGCTCCCAGGGACTAAATCACCAACCAAAGAGTACACATGGGGGGACCAATGGCTCCAGCTGGAAATGTAGCAGAGGATTGCCTTAGTGGGCATTGCTAGGATGGAAGCCCCTGTTCAGTGACCCAGGTTAGAGGAATGCTAGAGTACTGAGGCAGGAGTAGGTATGTGTTTGTAGGAGCACCCTCATAGAGACAGGGGAAAGGGGAGGGCAGGGGATGGGGGCTTGTGGAGGGGAACCTGGAAAGGGGGAATAACATTTGAAATGTAAATATATAAAATGACCAATAAAAAAAAATGAAAAGAGTATACAATGTGAGAGGAAAAATACATAGGATGATATGAATACTCCATTACACTCCATTGAAGAATTGATGACCTAAAGACAGCAGTATTGGTTATTCAGAAGAAAACACAGAGAGTAAACAGATCATAACTAAATAAATAGAAAAAATTATGAATTTTGCAGGCAAATAGATGGAACTAGAGAATATCCTGAGTTAACACAGTCCCAAAATGACATAACTGGTATGTAGTCACTTCTACATTGATATTAGCCATTAAGTACAGGGTATCCATACTATGCCCCATAAACCCAAAGAAACTAAACAAGAAGGCACACATAAGGATGCTTGACTCTCAGTTAAGAGGCAGATGGCAGGAGGGAGCTGGATATGAGAAGAGATGGGGAGGGGAATAGATGGCTAGGATCAGGAGTGGAGGATAGGGTAGATGGTTATGAGGATGAACAGAAATCTGCAAATGATGGAGATCAGGAAGTGGAAGGCATCTCCAGGATGACACAGACACTTGTGATAAAGGAGGCCCTTAAGAATTTATGGAAGTAGCCTTAGCTGTGACTCAAAACTTTGAGAATATAGAACCTGAAGAGGTCATCTCCTGTACCCAGGCAGGAATTCCAGTGGAACCCAAAATTTTAAATCACAAATTTCTCCTGTTTACAAGAAATGCAGGGATTGGGGATGAAGCAGAGACTGAAGAACTGTCTAGCCAATAACTGCCCAACTTGAGATCTATCCCATGAGCAAACACTAATCCCTGACACTAGCAATGACACTCAGTTATGCTTGCAAACAGGAGTCTAGCATGACTGTCGTCTGAGATGCTTAATCAAGCAACAGACTCAGACAGATGTAAACACACACAGCCAAATAGTGGATGGAGCCTGGAGACTCTTATGGAAGAATATGGTGAAGAATTTTGAGCCTGGATGGGGATAGGAACTCCACAGGAAGTCCAACAGAGTCTACCAGCCTGGACTCTTGGTGCTTTACCAATTGAAGAGTATATATGGGCTATACCTAGGCCTCCCAGCACATATATAGCAGATATTCATGTCTTTTTATGGGTTCAGATCAACTAGAGTGGGGTGGAGGATTTCCCAGAAACTACTGCTTGTCTCTGGGCTGTGTTCTTTTAGCTGGACTGCCTTGTCTGGCCTCAGTGAGAGAGGATGAGCATAGCCTTTCAGAGACTCGCTGCACCATGATAGGGGATACTCAGGGAGTCCCTGACTCACTCAGAAAAGAAGACTAGAGAGGATAGGGGGATTTGTGAGGGGGTGAAGAGTAGGGGGTACTGAGCAGAATGTAATGTGAGTAATCAATGAAAAGACTACATAGTCCCTGATAAATATAGAAGTCAACTACTCTCTAGTGGAATACAGTGCATTTAAGAATATTAGGCAACATAAATTGGTCTTAAATGTTAAAATCAGAAAACAAAAACCAAAAGTCTGAAAACAAAAAAACAAAACCAACATCTACAAGAATAAAAACCTTAATGTCTCAAAGTTTGGTTAGTATCAAAGGAAAGGTGGATCTGGGAAGAGTTAGAGAGAGAGTAAATTTCATTAGAACACAATATATAAAGTTCTCAAAGAAATAGTAATAATAAATATACATGGATTGGGCACTGCCACTTGACAGAAAGGAAAGTAAGTTTAATCAAATGAAATAATGATCCTGGAGTTAACAGTTGCAGTACCAGACTGCTGTGCTGACTGTAGGCAACAAGCTTTAATGTTGAACAAAACTCCCTGCTTATGAAAAATTCAAGGACACTTTGTTCGGGGACTGAATGACAAATCACCATGTTTAAAACAACAGAAAATGATTTATTAACTATCTCTGAAATGAATATTCCCTTTTCAGTTGGAGTTTAGTGTGAACAATGGATAATATATTTAATGGATGTTTCAATCCTATGTTAAATATATATATACATATGTGTGTGTGTGTGTGTGTGTGTGTGTGTGTGTGTAGCTCTTACTGTGTGTTTCTGTGTGTGTACATGTTTACACATTTATGTGCAAGTAAATAAATAAAACAGTTGTGCTGTTTAGCCTTGGGACACAACAAAATAGTATAAAACGATACATATTTATACTGAGTATAGCCTAAATTGTATTTTATAGTGCTATTGAATTCCTTAATGTTACAAATAAGTGGTAATATTTTTTTACCTGCTCTTGGTGTGCCCAGGACTCTCATCACCTTTATACACTTATCTTTTGTTTCTAACTTTTGAGAAAAACTGGCAAGAAACAATGTAAGCTACTTATGACACTCCATTGCCAATAAATAGTTCATTAAAATGATAAAAAAAAACCCAGCCTGATAATTAATGATAAAAGCCCATTTTCTTCTCATTATGGACATGCAGCTCTACTTGACACTAAGGCAAGATGCACACTCAGATGCCAAGGATGGATTACACAGGCATCAAGGAGAAAGCTGCATGTGAAAATTCAAACATAAATGCCCCCTCTTTCTACATCACAAATTCTAACAAGTATTCTTACATCCTACAGTTTGAATTACTTCCAAATGAAGAAATATGTTTCTATTTAATTTAATGAACAACAATCTGAGATTACAGATATGAAACAGATTACTCATGATGTTAAGATCATATCACTGAGTTTAGTGTTAATCTTCATTTTTGTTCCATTCAAGGTTGGCCATGTATTTAGAATGTTACATCTCCGTAGTTTACAATTTACAGCAATATATGTGCTTTAGAATAATAACAAGCAGGATAAAATGTTACACATAAATACTCAATTATTTAATTTAATAACATTATAAGAAACCATTACTTCATTAAGACACTTCAACTTAGTAAACTTTAATATTGCATTTTAGCCTTCAATAATTTGTCATTTTATAAGGGGTAAAACAATTTCATCTCAAATGCAGAGGAAATACATGTGTGTATGGACACATTAGGTAACATGAAAAAGATTTTTATCAATCATTATAATATATATAGAGGAATTTTAATCCAGCAACATGATTACTCATGCAAGAGATAACAACCAAAGACACTCTAGATCTGTATGATCTAGCTGTAATACAGACATGCCCTTAGTATACAACTTTAATTCCTAATGATGATGGAATGGTTAGTTTTTAGATGAAAACAGCCATGCTTGAAAGTGACCCTTATTTGAGGGGCAGAAAAAGTGATGTATCAGAGAAAGATTTGACAGAAGGAGTGAGAGTCAACTTTCAAGAGGACAAGAAAGAAAGAGAGAGAGGTGTGGTGTGTGCATGGCATGAGTTTATGGCATTTTTACTGAGACAGTTTGATAGAGACAGGCTGCAGAGAAAACAGGCTAGACACAGATGAAGATAGAATGAGCCAGAGAATGAGAAGGAACCAGAAGATTAGAACAGATTCTGTAAGTTAGTTATAAGCCCAAGCAGAGAAATTCTGTGAGAAGCCAAAGAGAATCTGGTTTAAATCAGTCAGTTTGGGGAGTAGGTTAATCCAGAAGTGCTGAGATGATCCAACCAGCCAGAGTTCAGAAAAGCTAGAAAGGGTGAATTTATTCAGCAGTAAGCCTCTGAGATGACAACGACATCTTTAAAGTAAAAGATACATTAATAATGGTGAACAAATATCTATCAGTATGTTCTTTAAAATGTTAATCTCAGAGTCTTACTAATTTTATATATACATATGGACTAATAGAATTATTTATATACATGCATAAATGTCTATTGTACACTCTTAACAACTTACATAATTACGTGTCAGAGATTTGTATAGATTATATACTTCAAGAATTCTAAGAAAAAATTATCAAGTGACACTAATATTTACTTCCACTGGAACAATATTTAAATTACCCAATAGAAACACAAGTATCTCTAAAAAATAGGCTACTCTGGTTATTTATTCTAGAAGCTCACGAATTTATTTAAAATGAAATGGTAAAGAGTCAAATACTGAATTGTTTAGCTTGTGGGTGATGCTTTCAGGGATACTAATAGTAGAAATTTCATTATAATATTTTAAATTTTATTAAAATTAATAATGAAATGTGGAAAATGAAATTTAACTCATAAATTCTATGCAAGAAAATGTAATGCAGATCATGGTCCTGAAATATACCAACTTGAGGGAGTCTACATTCATTTTAAAATTCTGGCACTTTATATAATTTACGTAAATAGCTTTCCATGGAGTAAAATGATATTAATAATGCTAAATTCATAGAATCTTCGTTAGTTTCCCTTGGAATGACCAAAGTCTTCTAGGAGTATGGTTAATAGCTGAAACGTAAAACACTCTTAATTATAGTTTATCCAAGAACTCTTCCAATTAAAAAAAATTAAAATATGCTAATTTATATAATATTACCTACTAAGAATATTTATCAGGATTGGCCCTAAAATTGGTAACCAGAGCTAACATCTGATAAATCCTTCAACTTCCAGCTTGACTGAAGCTCATTGACTTATTGAATCATCTTTTTTACATGTTTTAAATAGATGATTTTCTCAAGATTATTTTTTCTTATTCTATACTCATTTTACTGGATAAGTCTCAATAGTCAGAATCTAACAATATAGTTCATTGTATTTCCTCTACATATTAATATCTATGTAAATAATATACCGATTAAATATCAGAGAAACAAACACTACTCAATTCTCTCTTCTTGCTCATGTAAGGAGAAGCCCTTTTCACATGCTTTGAAAGGGTGACTGAGTTCAAGATAGAAGTTGCTGCCATGGCCCTTCTGTGCACTAGTCAAGCTGTGCTTCATCAATCAAGCTGCTACATGTGATAATTTATTCCATAGGATGAGACATGAAGAACAAGCCAGAAGCTGTTTATTCTAAGGGATAAGAGATAGGGTGGCAGACCTTCCCACTGCATACAATAGGAGCACCAATAAAGGGTCTAGGTAACTGTTACCTAGGGAAACCTAAGAACTGTTTATATTGTATCGAAATACCATGATGAGGTAGCCATCTCTAACATACCTTTCTCAACATTTTGGCTTGGACTCCTGAAAATGTATTACACACAAGGAATTGGTATGGTTTGTGTAAAGTGTATTCTGATCTCATTACTCTGAGTTAAGTTTTTCAATGTTTGTTCTAAGATTTTGTGTGTGTGTGTGTGTGTGTGTGTGTGTGTGTGTGTGTGTGTGTATGTGTGTGTGTGTGTGTGTTCACAGCTAAGATAATGCATGCTTTTCATTTTCTCAGACTTACTGCCTTCTCACTGTTCAGGTCAAAGCTTAAAATATGGCTTCTTCAGTCAGTCCTAAATGGGATGTCTTCATCACAGTGCTCCTCTCAGGATTCAAAGAACTTCGAAAAGAGGAAGCAGAAAGACAGCAAGAGTCTGAGGGAGTGTATAACAGCAAGAAACACATGTCTTCCAGGCACAACAGAGCTGGTCCACATGTAAACTCATAGAGACTGTGACAGGAAACACAGGGCCTGAAAATGTCCAAGGCAAATCTAGTTCCAGAACAGAGAGAAGAAAATGAACATGAACTCCATATCCTTAAACAAGAAGTTATGTCCAACTGATATCTGTTTGTAATAGAAAAAAAATTAGTTACTTCCAATGAAGTTTCACTGGGGATATTAGTCATACTTATATGTAGGTCCTTGCCCCTACATATAGAATGGCCAACACAAAATGAAGTCAATGCTATTAAACCTTTTATTTTGTCTTAATGATCTTTTGCTTTTGTATTATTATGGTTTATTTTTAAAATTGTTTATGATTCTTTGTGAATTTCACATCAGGTACCAAAGCCACTCATCTCCCTGTCACTTCATCACTGCCCTCTAACCTTTCAATATCCCCAAGCAAAATTGAATAAAATAAGATAGAAAAACAATATCTTATTGTGAAGCTGTACTGTGTCACAGTGACACCCAGTATACCCTTGTGTCCTCGCATCTTTACTGGCAAATGTTCATTGCATTAAATATTTGGTCCCTTTCAAGGCTTCTAGATTCTGCTATAGTATCAATACTGTATCCACATGGGGACTTCTTTTGGATATCTTGTTGTTGCCTTCTATAATGAAGATTCTACAGCTTTGGATATGTACAACTTGTTCTTCTTGTTCTTTCATGTGTTCTAGAAGATCATAAATGGGACGGGTGTTGGAATGGGCCAACGGAAAGCTCTAGATCTGGGCTAGAGGTAGCTGAGTTTGTCAGCCTGCCAGTTCTCCTTAGACTGCACCACCAGGGCAAGCTCTTTAGCATTGTTCTAGCTAGCTCACCCAGTTTCATAGCCTGTATGAGACTGGATCAGATTTCCTACTCTCATGTCCTCTAGGGCATGTCATAGATACCTTTACAACCATGGCCACCTGAGCTGTTTTGCACAGGCAAAATGCAGGGATCATTCTTCTGGGTGCTTTAAGTGATGAAAGAAAGAGGCAGCTCTCCTGCTTTCATGACCTCAGGGCCAGGTCAACCACTTGTGCCAGATTGTAAGGGATGAGGGGAATGGTATCTCTTCTACCCCAAGGCAGATGAGGGTCAGGGTCAGGTCTCCTATTCTTATGTGCTTGGGCTGGGTCACAGGCATCCCTGCTATTAGGGCCAGGCTAAATGTGATGCTCATAAGAAATTCAAGGCCAACTCTCTCAACTGTGGAGTCCAGTGAGGGGTTGGGCAGGTTAGCATAGTTTCCCAGGCATCAGTCCAGGTCAGGGTCATCTGCGTGAACTTTGGTGGTAGCACAGGCCTGGAACACCATCACAGATCCCAATGGCCATAGAACTTTGGATTCAGACATAGCTCCTGTCACCGGCATGGGCATGGATGTCCCCATAGCTTCAGATGGCCATGCAGACCACAGAGATAAGCATGTGCGTCCACAGCAGCATGGCACTCACACATCCACATGGTCTACAGTGGCAGCCCAGACCACAGACATCCTCTTGATCTTTTGTGATGACTCAGGACATAGACCTTGGCACTAACTCCAGATGTAGCAGAACCACATACCCAGATATGGCACTTGACACCAGTCTGCGCAAGGACCTTACCATGGTCTCTTCTTCTGTTTGTCACCACTGTGTAGTCTCCAGTTCCTTCTTTCTTCACAGCTTCACCTGCTTTCAATCTTTCTACCACATACTACTTCTTTCTCATCTCTCCAGCACAGATTTGCCAAACATTTTAGTGGTACCCACAGCAGGAGGTTGGGTGTGTTTCTTCAGGCGTCCGTGGGTTGGCGTGGACAGGAAGAACACTTGAGTTCTTTGTATTATGGCTTCTAACTTTAGATTTTTATAGGACTGTGACTGCAATTTTTTATTTGTAATTTGGTTTTTGGTGTATGTGTGTAGGTGAGTTTTGAGCTTTGTTTGTAGTTTTACTTCTTAAATCTGATTTATTTCCTTTGTTATCTGTTTATTTTTCAAGAAGAGAGAATAAGATTGTTGGGGGCCACAATCATTTATATATATATGTTTTATATATATATAATATATATGTATTAAAAAAAAAAATATATATATATATATATGTATTAAAAATAATTTTCATTAGAGGGAGAGAGAGAGACAGAGAGAGAGACAGAGACAGAGACAGAGAGAGAGAGAGAGAGAGAGAGAGAGAGAGAGAGAGAGAGAGAAACACAGCATTAACCTAGCCTTTTTTAATATTCTGGGTAATGAGATATTATGACCATTTTTATAACATACTTTATTCCAGTTGTCTTTTTGCTAGCCAATATCCCTTAGGAGAGTCTAAACTCTTTGAGAGATAGCTCTTTGTTTGTTAATTTGCCATTTAATTCGCTGAGTCTTTGACATATTCGAGGTTCAATAAATGTTTGTGGAATCAATAAATGTTTTTATAATCATTGTACTGCTCAGCTTTAATCTATATGTAGAGTCCTATTCATGGTGATGTGTATGATTTCCAGTCAATACACAATTGAAACTATGAAGAGTATTAAAATGATAAGCCAGCTTCTTTTATTAGAGATACTATAAGGCATTATGAAGATATTAAAGACATTACAAAGGTATTAAAAGCATCATTAAAATGATTAACAGGGGTTTTCTGTTCACTTCATTGATACAGGCTTTTAAAACTATTTCATGTTTCATTCTACTCTTTGTGTTTTCTGTCTGCACAAACAAAATAGACATGCATGCTTTGTTTAAATCTGATTTAGACTTTCATTCTTTCATCCAGCTTGAGATGCCCAAAATTCAAAGCAAAAATTCTGTCTCCTTTAGAAGACAATTCTCTTTAAAGTTACCTGGGTTTCCCTTGATCATAGACCCCTGCTGTGCATGCTTTCTAGATAATCAAACATAAAACTAATTTGAAGTTTTCAGTTTATTTGTAGGCAACTCACTATCTAGGAAGCTATTTTAAGGTTGACATGACCTATGGTAGGCTGGAGGTGTAAGTAATTGTGGGGTAGCTGCTTTGTGTGATCAAGGCAATGTGTTTAATACCTACAGCTTCCCACACACAGAAAAAAATGGGACTGAGCCAGTTTCTCCCCCTCTACCTGAATTCTCTTCTTTTCTTGTCCTCATTTTACATCCTCTCTCTCTCTCTCTCTGTCTCACACTCTCTCTTCTTTTATCTTCTTTTCTTTCCAGAATATAAGTAACAAATAATTAGAAGTCTGAATAAAATTGATGAAGTATAGATACGATAGTGAAGGCATTTAATCAACATATAGTGTAAAACACATGCACCAATGCTTCTAGAACTAGCAAGTGCTACTTTCTTTATATAGTTTAATTATTCAAGTGAATTCTTAAAAAGAATGTGTATGCATCAGGTACTGAATTTATTAAAGAATCCTTAAGTATTGATTTCCAAACTGATGTTGTAAAACATTTTACAACACTAGTAGAAATAGGTGTACATGAGAGAATAAGACTTGAAAATAAAGATCTAGAAACCAAAGTGGGATGCAGATATTCAAAGTTCTTTCTTGTGAGTATGATTATTTCATTTAATGATTTTTAAACAAACAGAACACCAAAATGAGTTATAAAGCAGAAATTTAGCCACTTTGTTTCAAACTAATTTTTTAAAGTTTCCAGTCTGTTTTTTATACATATATTTTTTCTTCTTCAACTTTATATTATAGCATAAATCATCCAAAAACATTTCAAACTTCCAATTTGAATATGAACTACATAAGAATTATGCAGCAATTGCTAAATGCCACCATAAAACAAAAAAGGTAGAGTTAGGTATGTGAAATAGAATAGTATTCAAATGCAGTTGTTCAAAGTTTCATACATTAAATGCAAAATTATGACTTACCAGTCATTCTTATAAGGCACATTTTATTTGACATTCTAAAAGATATTCCATAAGAGATAGTAATTTGAACAAACTCAATGCTTCAGTACATAGAATCCATATTGATTGTGGAAGGAGGCAAGCCTCTATTTTATACTTAGCAAAGCTTTCTCATTCTTAAAGTGGAATCTGGATTTTTTTTTAAGCTGGAAAGCAGCAAATGTGTGATTTATAACCACATTCTAGATTTTGTGGCTAATTGTTGAGTTCTTGTTGAGACATACTCTCACTTTATTCTTCTGTGTCAGGTGGGAAACAATTCAGAAAACCTTATTAAAATCTAGGAGACTCAGAGCTTAACAGCCCACTACTAATTCTTATCTTCCCTCTACTTCCACAGAAGACAATGAACATTTCTTTTTAGGTATATAAACAGTATCTGACCACAAATCACATGGTTCTAGAAAACAAAAATATTCCTAGAAGTTAAGAGACTTTTCTTATTTTGAGAGCATGTGGTAAGAATGCCAGTGGTTTCCTTGGTATCAATGGACTCAATCAATATTAGACTCAAATGGTAGCAAGCCTTTATTAATATTATAATTCAGTATCAATTGTGTCTTTAAGAAATCAATATAGAACCACTCCTTAGCATATTTCTTTTTCTGGTAAATTGGGGGAGTATCTGCCGGACAGACAGAATATTCTGGAACAGCTCCATGTCAAGCTATGATGAGAGAAAATAAGGGTTGAATTGTTAGAAAAAGGTTTCAATGTTTTTATTGAAATAGAATCATGTTACTCTCTGCTTCCTGTTCTTCTCCAGTTACCTTTCAGTACCCTCTTTATGTCCTCTCCCATGGCCCCTACTCACAAGCTAATACCCTCTTCTTTAATTATGTATGTTATAAATGTGCACATAT
The DNA here is from genome assembly GCA_030674055.1 of Rhabdomys pumilio. Taxonomy (NCBI): domain Eukaryota; kingdom Metazoa; phylum Chordata; class Mammalia; order Rodentia; family Muridae; genus Rhabdomys; species Rhabdomys pumilio. Next base: position 233,516,251 of record JANHMN010000001.1, on the reverse strand, counting down.
ATACACAAATCTAAACAAACAAAACTTTGAGTACAACGAACAAACAAAACTTTGATTTTTCTTGTGTGTGTATATGCATCTGTATTATATCTGTGTGTGTGTGTGTGTGTGTGTGCTTTCAGGGATGTCCACTCTACTTTGGACTATTACCATGAAGTTTCATCTTAGTGAAAGACCAATTATTCTTCTACTGTCCATCAATAGCTGTAATTCTTCATGATTCTTTGTCTAGAGCTGAAACCCTGTGAATTTTCCTCCCTTCTCCATGAATATCTCAATTGGCATCACTATTGTACTGAGCTTGTTTATGTGGCCATTTCTAAGAGAGGGTGTTTCACAGCAGACTACTGCTATTATGGATATTGCCATTTTCTGCTCCTCATCCAAGATATACCCTGAGCTACAGATGCAGAAGCACTGATATGGATGGACTTGTTGAAACCTTTTGATGAGAAGGCAAACCTATAAAAGACAAACTGTCCTTTAAAAACCAGGATTTGATGTTTTAACTACGTTATTTTGGAATCATAAAAGATAAACTACACAAGTTGACAAACATGGCAGTTATGAGTACTGGATATATACAGAATATATAGCATATGCCCAATTACTTCATTTTCATAAATATGCATGGATTTTAAAATCAATTGTACTTCAGATGCTTACTTAGATATTGAATAATACAAAACTGGATAATTTGTCAAAGATAGTTTTATATGCATATATACTGTCGATGTTAGGTTTTTCAAGTGCTGCTTTCCTGTACCGACTCATTTTTAGTCTTTCCACTTATACCACATTTTATCTTTTATGTTTCCATAATCTACAGCTTCCATATAAAGCTTATTGACTCAGCATGGACTAAGATAGGATCTTGATTGCAGATCAGTGGCTCTTTTGTATTTAAAGTGTTTATTGACAAAGAGGAAAATGCTTTGTTCTGTGACTTTCATCTTGCCATAGATTTTTTTTCCTACCTCCATCCTGCCTACATTTTAAGGGTTCTTAACCTCAAATATGTGAATAAATATAAAATGATGGCAAAATTGGCTGTGCTGGAACTTTGAACACTGAGTGTAGCAGTCATAATAAACTTTGGCTTTCTTTGATTGTTTTGCAATGAGCTAGACAGATGAAAATATATTGCAAGTGTTCACAACTAACACCATTATTACTAAGAAAAAATAAAAGGGTAAGGTTGTTACTGAGATGCTTCTGGAACCATGGTTAGGTAAAGAGATGGATGAGTAAGGAATCAATTTTAAAATGGAAGGGATAACAAATTTTCATTATTTGCTCTGGGGTTGTCTAGAAGGTTGTAAAAAATATATATATTCTTAGATGTATGCTTTGGTATAAATACAACTTTATAGCATAAGCTTCTGCTTTATATTTTAGCAATGAATAGTGAGTAGATTTTTTTCTTATTTTACATGTATTAAGGTACATATTATTGCCTAATTATTTTAATTGATTCATTTTAAATGTTTGTCTAGGCTAACTTTCAACTTTTTCTATCAACAACTTTCTTCAGTACAGCAACAAATAATAATTATTGACATCAACTCAGCAACAGGAAATTGACTAACACATGTTTAGATGTTCCTGCCTTGATTTTGTGGTGAGAGACAAAATATTTTAGCAATACAGAATAAGGACTCTGAGCATACACATCTTATGTGGCAACCAAATAAGCTTTCACCAAGCTCAAGAGCTGCTTAAAAAGTAAAGGACCAATATTGGACCGCTTGAGCATTGGGTACATAGATCTCTAATCACTTTAAGTAATCCTTCTGACAAAATATGTAAGTCTCATAATGATATTTTAGTGTTTAGAGCATGATGACAGGCAACCAAAACTGATGGGCTAGCATAAGATAGGAGATTCTCTAACTCAAAGAAGAAATTGTTTCCAGTTTCTAGTTAATACAAATAAAGCTGTTATGAACATAGTTGAGTAAGTGTCTTTGTGGGATGTAGGAGATCTTTTGGGCAGATGCCCAGGAGTGGTGTAGCTGGTTCTTGAGATAGAACTACTCCCAGTTTTCTAAAAAACAGCCAAATTGATTTCCAAAGTGGTTGTACAAGTTTTTACTCCCACTAGCAACGAAGAAGTGTTCCCTTTTCTCCACATCATCACCAGCATGTGCCATTTCTTGAGTTTTTGATCTTAGCCATTCTGATTCCATTAAGATGGAACCTCATAGTGGTTTTGATTTGCATTTCCCTGATGCCTAAAGGCTTTGAACTTTTCCTTAAGTGTTTCTTGCTCACTTGAAATTCTTCTGTTGAAAATTTTGTTTAAGTCTGTACCCCACTTTTTAATTGGGTTACTTGGTAGGTTGTTGGTGTATAACTTCTCAAGTCCTTTGTCAATTTTGGGTATTAGCTCTATGCCAGATGTAGGGTTGGTGAAGATCCTTTCCCAATCTAAAGGCTGCTGCTTTGTCCTATTGACAATGTTCTTTGCCAGACAGAAGCTTTGCAGTTTCATTAGTTCCCATTCATCAATTTTTGGTCTTAAAGACTGAGGTATCGGTGCTCTGTTCAGGAAATTGTCTCCAGTACTAATGTGTAACAGTATTTTCTACTTTCTCTTCTATGAAATTTTGTGTATCCATTTTTATGTTCCTCAACTGAAGAATGGATAAAGTAAATGTGGTACATTCACACAATTGAATATTATTCAACTATTAAAACCAAGACATCATGAATTTTGCAGGCAAACGGATGGAACTTAAGAATACCATGCTGAGTGAGGTAATCTAGTCCCAAACAGACATACATGGTATGTACTCATTTATAAGTGGATATTAGCTATAAAATACAGGTACCATGCTACACTCCACAGACAAAAGAAGCTAAACAAGAAGGAAGGCACAAGCAAGGGTACTAGACTCTCACAGAGAAGGGAAAATAAAATAGTTGTAAGAGGCAGGTGGAAAGAGGGAACTGAGAGGAAAGAGGGATGGAGAGGAGAATGGGGAGGTTCAGGATCAGGTGTGGGTAAGAACAGGATAGATGGCCAGATGACCAGATGAAAATAAATGGAAATCTGCAACTAACAGGGTTGAGGAGGTGATGGACATCTCCAAGATGAGACAGAGACCTATGATAAGAAAGGCACTCAAGTATCAATGAAGGTGCCCTTAGCTGCCACTCACAACCTTGGAGATATGAAACCTGAAGAGGCTACCACTTGTAGCCAGGCAGAAACCCAGTGGAACGATGAACACATCAACCACACACAAAACTTTCAACCCAAAATTTATCCTGATTATAAGAAATACAGGCATGGAGGATGGAGCAGTGACTGAGAAAATGGCCAACCAAAAACCAGGCCAACTTGAGACCCACCCCATAGACAAGCAACAATCCATAACACTATTAATGATACTCTGTTATGCTTGCAGACAAAGCTTGTTGTTCTCTGAGAGGCTCAAAGCAGCAGCTGTCTCAGAAAGATAGAAATGCTCAGAGTTAAACAGTGGATGGAGCTTGGGAACGTTTATGGAATATAATAGGAGGAAGGATTCCGTATGCTGAAGGGGATAAGAACTCCTCAGGAAGACCATCAGAGTCAACCAACCTGGAACCATGGTGCTCTTGGTGTCTGAACCACTACCAAAGAACATATACGGGCCAGACCTTGACATCCCAGCTCAAAGGTAGCTCATGCACAGCTTGGTTTTTATTTTGATCCTGAACAATCAGGAGAAGTTATCTTAAAATCGGTTGCCTGTCTTTGGGATATGTTCCTTTCTCTGGGCTGCTTTGTCTGACCTCAGTGGGAGCAAAACCACGTAGCCTTGCAGATCCTTGGAATACCAGAGTGGGGGGATACCCAGGGCTCCCACAACTGCTCAGAAGATATGGAGAAGGGGAATGAGGGGGAAATTATGTGAGAGAGTGAGTGAAATGTGAAGTAAGTAAAAAACTGAAATAAAATTTAAAAAGGAAGCAATTGTATTAAAATGAAGCAATCCATATAGATACAATGGTAATTTTGCCTTTATTAAAATGTTTGACTTTTATATTGGGAAAATGTTCAGTAACTTCAATTTCTCAACTGACAAGTTGGGAAAGCAACATGGCACAACGGGAAGAATATAATAAAGGACAATGCATCAGAAAAATGCTATTGATTCTTATTTTGTTTTTAGGGGTGACATTTCAGAAAGAGAGTGATATTTTAGATAATCTATTTTGTAAAACAAGCATATTAAAATCAACACTCTATTCACATTAGCAAGTTGGTTAAGATTAATTTTAGATAATCCATACATTTTAAAATAATATCACTTAATTCAGAGTAAGAGCCATTGTTTGGCTTTAGCTCAGGAGCAACATTAATTAAAGTTTTAATTGCTGGTCTATGTGATTTGGTAAAAGTAGAACAAAAAGCTTAGACGAAGGTTAAATATAGTTAGACTATTTGGAATAGTCTACATAATGCTACAATGATTCCAAATGTCCTTTCTTATACTTATTAATATTCAACATCATATACCTGGTACCAAGGGGATGAAGCCAAGCAAGAAGAAACTTCATCTCTTTGGCCTCAGCTGTGGTACTTATAATGAACATTATTCTTTTAATCACTCTCGTTGCTTGACAGAGCAACTTTTTCCCTCTTTGACATGTACAATACTTGATATCTTCCTAAAAAGTCTTTCCTGGTTTTCCAACAACTTTCTATTTTTATTAGAGATAAAAACACTGAGAAAAATAACATCACATATTTTTTCATTTGACAAAATAACTACATTTTTATATTTTTATTTCTTCTTCTAAATTTGTCACTTGTCGCTTAAGTATGTATAAACTTCAGTGCCAAATGATTTTGTTTATTATTTCACTTGATACATTCAGTGTATTACTATTTAGGAAGTATCCATTAAATTAATAGTTAATTTAGCCCAACCAAATGACTATGTAAACTAAAACTTGAAAATCTAATTTTGAAATTGTACTCTCAGTGAAAGAAGACAACATCATCATCATCATCATCATCATCATCATCATCATCATTTTAAATTCAACCCTATGTTCACATTAGCAAGTTGATTAAGATTAATTGTAGATAATCCACATATTTTACAATAGTATCACTTAATTCAGAGTGAGAACCATTGTTTGCCTAAATGAGTGATAGAATTATATTGTTACATCTAGGACAGCATAGATATTAATTCTGAATAAATGCTAACAATCATTCACTAGTTCTTCAATCTTTCATTAAATTTTTGCTTATGTTTATATGATTGCTTGATGTGCCACATATGTATAGGTTTCCACAGAAGCCAGAGAAAAGTGTTGGAACTTCTGGATCTGAAGTTGCAGGTGGCTGTCTTCTGTTTGAAAGTGATACTGGAAAGGTTATTTAGGTAAAATAGAAAAGCTATAAGCCCTGTGCTAAGACTCCCTTCACCCCCCCTTCATAGTTTTCATACGATTACTTGTGCACCTCTGAACCAGAGATTAGTAATGAATACATTAAAGTATTATACAGCTCACATAGTTATAATCTAGATACAAGTATTTCATGTAAGTATTTTAAAATTTAAAGGCAGTTTAGAGAATTTCTGGAAATATTGATGTCAAGGCTGTTTCCTCCTCAAAGGACAGGTAATAGGATGCAATTTCTGTCCGATAAACATACTAAATTTTTTTCTCTTCAACAGTCTCATATTTTGCTTCCCTTTTCCTTAAATGATTACTATATTTAAAGCACAATGCAGTGCCTGTATTCCATAGGATATCTGTAGATACACCAAGAAGCCAATAGAAAGATAGCAAGTAAGATAACACAGATGAGAACATAGAGATATATGTTTGAATATTTGGTCTAAACTGTGACCAGTATATTCCTCCCTTTGGCCAACATAAATATAATTTGATATTCTTGTCTACTTTATGAAAAAAATTGGGATTTTTGCCTATAAAAATATTTGGGTAATTGTCTTTGTGCTTTAAAATTCACAAAAAATACAAAGCAAGTACAGCAGAAACCTTTACAGGTTTTGCTTGTTAGTTTGTCTGAGGAGGTCTATTTTGTTCTCAGAATTTCTATATTACAGGACACACACAATCAAGGTCAATTTTTAGGGTTATGAAGACATGTAATTTGTATCACTAACATTGCATTGTAATGTATCATTATAAAAGTTAATAATGTAGTGAGCTTTTTATTGTGGTCATTGGTCTCATGGATCCACTATTTACCAAACTATTACCCGAGGCTACAGTGTTAAAATGCATTTACCTCATTAATCTTTTCACCTTATAAGACAGGATTCAAAGGTGGCAAATAAAAAAAATAGTAACAATATCAAATCATTCCTGAACTGAATTGAATGTTTTTATTTTAATCACAAAATTTGTTGAAGCACTGTAACAGCCTTATGTAGAACACTTATGTAGTACTTGATTGTCTTAGGGTTTTTCTTACTGTGAAGAGACATCATGGCCATGTCAACTCTTATAAGGAAAAACATTTAATTGGGGCTGGCTTTCAAAGAGGGAGACATGGTGCTGGAGAGGTAGCTGAGAGTTGTACCTCTGGATCAACAGACAGCAAGAAGAGAGTATCACCCTGGGTCTGGCATCGCAACCTCAAATCCACTCCCCCTCTGACTCTGCCTTCTTATGACATGCTGTCTCCAAGAAGATCACACAAACTCCAAGGCCACACTTCCTAATAGTGTCATTCCCTTTGACCATATATGGTCCCCTTTCATTCAAACAACCTCAACAATTAAGAGAAAAGAAATGTTGTAAATTTTAGCCAATTTTTCCATCATCACACACATTTTCTGCCTATGAGCATGATCTAGGTTAAGTATTTTCAGGTTTGTGCCACTTTATTAAAAGGGATTGAAATAAAATGTCACATGAATTTGAAATGTAGTAAGAAAACTTATTCAAAGATCAGAAATAAAAATATTGTCAATAGTGACAATGTGTGAGAGCCCCAATTATTATTCGTGCTTTCATTTACTCAAAAAAAAAAAAAAAAAAAGTACTTGGTTACTAAGTGCACAGTCTGATTGGTTTTTATCTTTTATTGACAGATTTCAGTTATATAAATTTTTTCTTCTCTGTGCATTGTCCTTCCCATAATTCACCTGAGGCTAATCATGTACACACCCAGTCACGCATAGATATTACATGATAAGTAAAGGATTCTTCTTAGTATTTCAGATAAACAATACAGTTTGCCCTATTGCCGTTTCAGTTATGTCCAGATTGGATCATCTCTATTTCAGGATGTATTCTGGTATATATTGTAGTTAAAGTTGGGCATTGTGAAGAGGGGTAAATTATTTTTTGTATTTAACCAACCAATATATGTTCAGCTTGATGTTTATAAGGATTCTTAATTGTGTAGAGATATGTACCTAAATAGTCAAGACAAATAGGGTCCTAATGTGCTAAAGACATTTCCTGCACTGTCTTGATTAGCAACCATCTGCTAATGAAGTAAAAAAAAAAAAATTAGCTCAAGTAATATAATCACTGCATTCTTACTTAGGGTTTCTATTACTGTGAAGAGATACCATGACCATGAAGGGAAATATCTAATAGGAGCTAGCTTACAGTTTCAAAGCTTTAGTCTGTTATCTTCATGGCAGGAAACAGTGGCATGAAGGAAGACTTAGTGCTAAAGATGGAACTGAGAGTTTTGTATTCTGATCCTCAGACAGCAGAAGGAAATTGAGTCACACTGATCAGACTTGAGCTTCTAAGATCTCAAAGCCCACCTCCATAATGACACATTTTCTCCAACAATGCTACTGTTATGATTTGTATATGCTTGGCTCAGGGAGTGGCACTACTATAAAGTGTGCCCAGTTGGAGTAGGTGTGGTTTTGTTGAAGTAGGTGTGTCACTGTGGGTGTGGGCTTTAAGACCCTTATCCGAGCTGCCTGAAAGCCAGTATTCTAACAGCCTTCAGATGAAGATGTAGAATTTTCAGCTTCTCCTGCATCATAACTACCTGGATGCTGCTATTTTCTCACCTTGATGATAATGGACGGAGCCTCTGAGCCTGTAAGCCAGCCCCAATTGAATATTGTCCCTATAAGAGTTGATGTTGTCATGGTGTCTGTTCACACCAGTAAAACTCTAAGACAGCCACACTTTCTTCAGCAAGACCACATGTCTTAATAGTGCCACTTTCTATGAGCCAAGCATTCACACACAGGAGTCTCTGGGGGACATTCCTATTCAAACCACCACACTTACTAAAGGTTATTCAAATATATTTAATCTAAATAAAAGAAAACCAACACCCATAGCTTTCAGTTAAGTGATACTTTTATTCTGATTGAAAATAAACTTTTTTTTCTAAGTAAATTTCAGTTTCTTTTTCTAACCAGGATCCAGGACTCAAAACAAGTAAAGTACATACAATGATACTTCATTGAGAAGGAAAAAAAAGAAAGGATGAAAGAAAGGGAAAAAGAAAGGAAGAAAGAAAGAAAAGTCAGATTTGTCAATTTCTTTGCTATTATCCCAAAACATTTGTCTTCCTCCCCTCCCCCCTGTAGTTCTATGGGCTGCACTGTTGTAAATTGTGTCTTTTGAATTTATGTTTCTTTGGAATTTTAATAGTCAGTATTTTTGACATTTTTTTTCATAAATAGATTATTTTTTAATTCAGTATTGTGGTATTGTTTATAGATTGCACTAGTCTGAAGATAATGAAAATGTCTTTTTTAAAAAAGTATCATTTCATGAAGCTGAAGGTGGGCTTTGTTCTTTTGATAACCTTGTGACATTGAGGCTGCCAAAGAAGATGGGTTTATATTTAGAGTGCTTTGAAGTTGGGACAGTTTAAATAAGAGAAATTTCAAATGTCTCATTGAAACACAGCAAATTCCTTCATTGCCTGAAGCAGATAAAGAAAAAAAAAAGTCTGACTCATTTAAGTTCTACTTTTAAAGCTATTTTAAATTTGTAATCATGGAGTATTCATATGTCAGGACCTTTAAGGTGTAGTAATATGATTAACTGAAAACTAAAGCATGAATACTATTAAAATAGCAACATTTTCACTGGAGTTTAGCTGCTTCAACTGTTCTTATACTGAAGTTTTAAAAACTGAGGCTTAAAAGGATATTACTTTACTCATGCAAAATTACATCTAGAGAGATAGTCTTAAAAAAAAAAAAACCCTTTTTGATATTTATCTCCTAAAGTTTTATGTAAGAAAATAAGGTAAAAACAGTACTCATAAGATATTTAAATAAATAAAAATATTCTAAGAAGATGCCTAAAGGAGAATGAATGGGAAGGGTATTGTCACAGTTTCTCTTACTGCACTTGCAGAATTGTAAATATCCTGACCTCTGGGTGATATAAGCATAACTTACAGCACTGTGATGCAAAGTACATCCAAATCTTCAAATAAAATTAAATGCTTTTTTTCTGTTTATAAATACTATTCTGGATCCCCTAATCATAGACCGCCATAAAACACCAGTAAACAAACCAAACCAAACCAAACCAAACCAAACCAAACCAAACCAAACCAAACCAAACAAAACAAAACCAAACAAAACCAAACAAAACCAAACAAAACAAAACAAAACAAAACTCCCCTGAATTACCAACATACAACCTTACATTCTAGGCTATGAGCAATAAGACAAAGTTTAAGGCAAAATTGATCTCACTGATTCCTACTGGAATTGGTGATGGCAGTAGCATGTTGTGGCTGAATACAGGACACATTCTTTTTCTTTACATTTTGACTAATTGTGGGGAGTCTATGTTAAAGACTACATTAAAAAAGGCTCCTCTGATGTCTGAAAGATGCATTATTTCATAGGCATAGAGATGTGGATTTACAGAGCAGTTTAATACTATAATAGTTAAGCAAAATATTCATCAGGTTGCCACGAGAGCCTGTGAACTCTCCAACTATAGGTTCTTGGGCAGATTTACAATGGTATAGTGCATGATCTTTCTTTCCTATTTAGTAGGCCTTCAATCTGATCACAAATCATTGGGTACTTTCTTAATGTTCACTCCATTATTGTACCCTTAGCACATCTTGGCACTTCCGTTCTTATTGTAGTTAAGAGTGTTCACCCTGGATAAAACTGTAGATCACTCCCTTCCTACAGCAGCCTATTTAGCACATGACAGTTTTGTGAAGGCCAGCATACATCGGATACATTTCATTGTCTCTAAGAAGTTGACTGTTCCATGACCTGTGATCAAAGTATGTCGTATTTTCAGCAACAAATTCTTAACTTATAATTCTGGTCCACTGACCAAAACTTCTAGAGAGGTACCTCACACTTGTCACTGCCATATTTTATTTCCTAAACAATTTATTCAGGATTAATTTTAACATGAATATATATATATGTGTGTGTGTGTGTGTGTGTGTGTGTGTGTGTATGTACATACATATTATATACACACTTATGAAGCTTATAAAATACCAGGTTATTTTTGAATATCCTTAAACTTTGTTAAATCTTCCCCCATTCTTGTCTTTAATCCATCATCCAATGCTCTCTTTAAATCCTCCCATTATTCACATTTTTTTTATCCCCGTAGTACATTAATATGATACATACATTTCCGGAGTTACATTTCTGTTATGCATCTGCATGTTTTTCTTCCAGAATTTAATATAGTGTAGAGTGAAGTCATACTCCTCTTCGGCTTAAATTGATTGAAGAGATGGGTTATGCAGAAGTTTAATTCTATATCAGATACTATTAATATCCATGAGAAATTTCACTTCTTCTATCATGATCTTTTCTTTTCTGCTATAACATTGTAAACATTGGCAAGTATAAAGGCAATCTGAACTCAAGTTTACTTATTCACTGTTTCTCTTAAATGCCTCTGCTCATTCATTGTGACATTTAAAAGCTCTGGTTCTTGCTTATGTTCTACAATTCATTTATGTAGTCATGTTCAGAGGAGCATTTTATACTTTTTCACTTTTTGCCTTCTACTTTAGTGGATTTATAGTTATGAATGACACTAATTTCTGCCCAAGTGCAGATATGTATGATAAAAGACAGTGTCTTTTTTTTGCCTCACAAGGTGGTATGGGTGCTCACAATAATTAAGATGATACAACTCTATGCTATCCATTCCATAGAGTCAGAGTTTAGTTTTGCTGTGGGCTAAACATATCTGTAAATGATTATAAGTGCTAAGTCATATCCAAAGGAGAGAAATTCACAGCTCTCCTCTCACTTCTCAGGTACTATAATATTTCTAATCCCTCTTTCACAATCTTTCCTGGAACATGTAGGACAGTTAGAAATGCCCTACCTATGGCTGATACACTTATTCTTAGTACTTTGACAGATTATAAATCTCTGCATCAACTATTACATTTGCTTACAGAAGTGTAGGTCCATGATGGGATGGCTGGTTTTGGTAGAAGCGCTGGCTGGAAAGCCCTGAGACCCAACAGGTGTCAATTGCCTGTGAGGGACGAACATCAATTCCGATGTTCTCCCAGAATCCAGGCTCATAACAGGAGGTGTGGAACTCCATTGACCTGCACTGTTCAGTCACATTCAGGGCAATTCAGCCCTGCCCAAAGAACACAGGTGTGACTACAGGCCTCAGGCCCTAGAGTGATTTACATACTAATGAGATGCCTGAAGGCCAGAGGGCAGAACCAATTAAGCATTCTTTCCCAGCCCCTGCCCCCTCTCTCCCTTCCTATTTAACTCAGGTCTGCCCCAAGTTTCAAGAGGGTACACATCCAGATTCAACCATCATCCATCATTTAATTTAATGTTAAAATAATATTATTTGGTGTCACAATTCTGAACTCACAGAGATTGAGTAGATAGTAAAATACTTTTCTCAAATTTTCCACAAACTTATGTACTAGACATTATGATATAAACCTAACTTCATATTCATCATTATTATCATTATTGTATATTGATTATTATACTACTAGAAAGAGCCTTTTAGTATACAAAAAGGGGAAAATGTAGGCTTAATGTTTTTGTACAGTGTATAAAGTTTGGTTATTCAAACACTGACTTCTCTGCTCTAATATCTTGCTTCCATTCGGACATGGCATTATAATGCTTATACCAAGAATCTCCTGTCCCAAGTTTGTGTAAACAATTCTTATTATTTATTCTTTGCCTTGTGAATAAATGCTGATGAGTCAATGGCTGTGCAGGATATCTGCCAGCCAAAGAAAAGAGAGAGAAAAGAAAAGAAGGAAGTCAACATGGGGTAGGTGGATCACACTGCCATGATGACCAGTCTACTCAAGTAGGAGAGCTAGGCAGAATATTACAAGTGATACCTTGGGGTTATTTACAGGGAAGTAGACAAAATAGCACAGGAGGTTGACATCTGCCCATCTCTAATGCTTTAAGACTTAATAGAAATATAAAGGTTTTGTGTCTTTTATTTGGGAACTAAATGATCTGAGGTGGGTTAGAAAATCCCAAATATTATTTACCATAACAAACTGGTTGTCAATGAAACATATAACCTAATTTATAAAAAATGTGGTATAAAACTAAACAGTGAGTTCTAAAAGGATAAAAGATGAATGACCAAGAAATGTGCAAGGAATGTTCAACAACATTAGCCATCAGGAAAGTGAAATTAATACCAATCTGAGGTTTCATTTTACCCAGTCAGAATGATCAGGATTATCCAAGTAAATATCAACAGCCACTTGTGAGGGTGCAGGGTAAGGGGGGCCTTTAATATTCATTGCTGGAAGTGCAAGCTGTACAGCCAATATAGAGATGAATTCTCCTCAATAGGATGAAAATATCTCCACTGTCAGATTCAGCTATAGCACACAGGAGCATGTACCCAAAAGACTCTACATCTTACTACAGACATACTTGCTTATTTATGTTTATTCACAATAGCTAGAAATTGTAACAGTGGAGATTCTCTCTGCTGATTAACAGATAATGAAAATGTGGTACAGTTACACAATGAAATATTATCCAGAGCTTACGAAATATAAAATTTGGAGGAAAATGTATAGAGCATCCTGATTGTGATAATCAAGAGCCAGAAACACAAATATTGGACTTCTTTCTTACACGGGAATAAAGCTGACAAATTTTAAACATGTACATTTCATTTAGAATATTAACCAAAGTTATAGAGTGCGAAAGAGACCAATAGGGAAAAGTATATCTTCCAAAGAAGGGAAAATATAAAGCGTAGAGATATAAATGGATAAAATAGAAACTAGAATGAGAACATAGTGTAAATGAGAAAATATAAGGAGGGATACTTAACATCAAAATATTTTTAAAAAGCTGTATTTATAACTATTATTCTAGAAGCTTTTTCAAGTATTTAAAGGAATTTAAATGCAGTTACCATATAAAGTGGGAGAGAATGCTCCAACTAGATAGCATACAACACTAAGTAAAATCCCCAGTATCAGGAATAAGTTACATAGTTTTCAACTCATTAAAGTGATCCCATGTTTATAGGACATTTTTAATTCTATTGGATGCCTCTCACAACCTGATGTGAAGGTAAGCCTTAGTGATTAAGTATCTAACGTTTTTGTCATGATCTGACAGAAATCAAGCTGGTGTCAACTACAAGTCTCACTTCTTTTGACTAGTGATCATAGTGCTGGAATGAGCTCTTAATGCCACTGGAGAAGAAAACTAATCTCCACTTTTACCCAGGTATGAATCTGGAAGGTGCCTAGAAAATATACTGGAGCAATAGAAACACAAATATTTTGGAAGTAACAAAGCCCAATGTTGGATAGAAGGCTCACTTCATGAGATGAATTATACATTTTATACAGTTAATGAGGACATGAACCTGATATTAGATAGGTAATTGGCACTATGGGGAAAACTTACTGCTATTGTTAAGTTATATAAATGTAGTAAAAAAGACTTATAATGCTACACTACTATCCCCGTAGGTCAATCTATCTCACAACTCTCATCAGAACAGTATCTCTTGCAGTACACAGGAATTAACTTAGAACCACAACTGGACAATGTACAGACCATAAAAGACATTGGATCACTCAGCTTTATATGGGATCAAAACTCTCACTTCAAAATTCAGGATTTCATGTCTCTTCACTCCCAAATATCTGTCAAATTATACAAAAGGAACAATAAGATGGTGACTCACTTGCCAATTCTGAAGTTCTGTCAACATAGAGACTTTATTTAAAATGAGCAGTACATATACAAGAACTTGTACGAGTACAAGAACTCGTGTGTAATTCAAGCCTTCTCAGTATCCAGTGCAAACACTCAACACAAAGCCTGCATATAGACTTATTTTTTTCTTAAATGTTTGTAAAACAAAAACACTGTTACTCATTTCCTCAATCTAAATGTTAAGCATAAAATATATCTGGAGATGATTTACTTGTCATTGTTAGTAGGATAACATATCATCCTCTTCTGTACAACAGACTATAAAGCACTCAGGAAAAGCACAAAAACGAGATAGTAAAGAAATATAGAATGTAATTCAGGAGAAAAATGAACAGTGCTAAGTGATGGTAAAGATTCCCTTGATTGTTCCACTTTATTTTCCCATAGAGATTTTAACTGTGAGGAAAATGCAGGTATTAATTGTTCTAAGCTAAGCTTCATCTTTCCTTCAGACATGCAGGATGCTTGCTGGGACACAAACTGCATCACTTCAAAATATTTATGCTACTCAAAAATTGTTTTGGAGTGAGTTCATCTCTGTTAGTCCTTTGATTTGTTGGAATTATAGTAAAGAGAAAAAAGAGAGAGAGCTTTCAAGCACCTTCTCTTGACCTTCCTCCCATGTGTCTTTGAAACAGTTTCTTTCAAAGACAATGGGTTCTCTGTGGTATGAGCCTAGTTGTGCTCCTAGCCTTTGAGGCAAGGATGGGGTTCTCCAGCCCTGTCTCAGTCTGCCTTCCTTTCATAGGAGTCACTTTGGCTGAATAACAATAACAGAATGAGAGATAGCACAGGGGATACCTGTGAAAAGAGGATGAAATAATAAGCCGATGGCTTGAAGGGCAGCCTGCGTTCCTCCATGGAAATCTCTTTCCAGTCTTGCAAAAAGTCTTTGAACAGCCTCTCTGGATCACTTGGGTACACAGGCAGACATTAGGTCAGGGTAGCATTTGTGCAGGTTAACGAAAACAAGTTCTTTGGAAGCACTACCTGGGTTCAATGTGTTCTCAGACATGACCTGCTATTGGCCAGAGGATGCCAGCACTATTATGGAGGCACTTCCGAGGAAAAGAAATTGTTAGACTGCTCCCACTGACAGCCATGCAGAGACTCTGCAGGCAAACTTCTGGATGAGCTCCAGTCATTACACGTTTGGAAAGAGTTTCCCACAAAGGTATTTTGTGCATGAATGGTCTGGAGGAATAGGTTTCTGGACCAACTGGTGTGTGGCTAATTTTGAAAAGTCAGTTTACCATAACAATTATTTTATGGGCTGTAGAGCAGATCTCATTAAAGAAGGGAGAGAATTGTAAATTAGAGCAGACGGAAAACACATTAATATGCTTAATCCCACTTTTCAGAACATGACCCTTACAAACAGAACCAAGAAAAACAACTTTAACTTATTCTTCTTTTATTTAAAAATTAAAAAAAAAAACATAGTGTCCAGTAGAGATTTTCAAATATGCTGTATCTCAATTTCTTTATTTGGTTATTCATAAACATTTACAAAATGCCTATTACAAATCTGTCCTAAAATCTCTCCAAAGGCATCCTAATTATTTCACCAGCTTACTTAATTTCGCCTCTTTTGTTTTGTAAAAATATTTAAAATTTCTGATGTATCAGTATTTTATTTCTCCAGTGGCTGCCCACTTTCCACTATAATCTTTGGAATTAAATCCCAGTGGCTTAAGGCTGATCTTAATAGCTATTAAAGAAAGTAAAATATGTATGCTCCTTTGCATATCATGCATAACAAGAAGAATCAGTATATTTGGTTTCCTTTTTATTTTTCTCTTTCTTTCCTTCTCCCCCCACCCCCCAGACAGGGTTTCTCTGTGTAGCCCTGGCTGTCTTGAAACTCATTCTGAAGACCAGGCTGGCCTTGAACTCAAAAATCTGCCTGACTCTGCCTCCCAAGTGCTGGGATTAAAGGAGTGTGCCATCACTCCCCTGTTTTTTTTTTTTTTTTTTTTTTTTTTTTTTTTTATTCCTTTAAAAATACAGACCATGTGTATTTGGAGAAGGTAGATAATTTTATAACATATATCTACTTTTGTTTGTCTCATTCTGTACCAAACTTTATCCAGTCACATATATTTGTGTTTTCTTTATTACAGAAATACAATAAATATCTATGCAACATACTAGTGCTATAAGTTAATAAGATATATTTTGTTATGAGGAGGCTATCAAAGATGACCACTCAGACACAATTTATAGCCAATTGAAAATCTTTATATTGAGACTATAGTCATGTAGTAAGCACCAAAATATAAAGCTTATAGTAAAATATTTTTAAAGGCAAAGACCACATTCTATTGTCTCACTGGCAACTGTAGGAGGAGATTTGATACAAGCAAGCACTATAACAGATAAGCCAAGTTTGTTGGTGCTTCTCAACCTTAATTTATTACAATAGAAATTGGTAATTATTCATGGGTTTCTCTGTAAAGGAGAACAAACTCTAATTAAACCTAAAATGGCCTTAACAAGAAGACAAGATGGAGAATCCTCTGCACTGTCTTCTCAACTTAGGCATTATCCAAGGTTAAGAGAGTTAAAAATGGTTTTTAAGGCCTCCTTACTTTATTTACTTACTAGTTCTGCAAACACTTTAACCAGATAACTACAATAAGCTTGATAGTTGTGGGAAGCCATGGCAAGGCCTTACTCTTGGCAAACATTCATCCTTGGCTCTCTTATCTTCTATTCTTTCTGCTTACTTTCCATGATTCACTTGTCAGTTCTCAGAACTTCAAACAAGGCCTCATAGCAACCCACCTTAGTAACCCTTCTACCTGATCTCTAGATTTAGACAACATCCTGCTAGATAGATGTTTTTAGAACCCCTGGTATTGGAAAGGCTTTGTAAGAATAACTTAGTTAGACCCCACAGATGCAGCTAGCTTCCTCCACCTTAAAAGCCCTCTTTCCTTTCCTACCCCTCCCCATATCCTGTTTTTAGAGTATATAACCGGTGTGAACAATAAAAATTTGCCAGCTTGATCAGACTTCTTGATGTGCTGTGCCTTTTTATTTTCTTATGCATCTCAGTCCTCTCCACAGGTTCTAAGGGTCCCACTTGACTGTCCAGCTGGCCTGGACAGGTAGTGATATATTCTAAGATCTTAGCAGTTGAGTTAATATTATATGAATGTGTCATTCATAAAAGACATAGGCTGACACAATCTATAAACTAAAAATGCTTTAAAAACATACTAAGCTATCCATCAGTTGGAGTTCTCCAAAATTTTGAAATGAACCTGTATAAGGAACTACAATGAAGCTAAAGAATTTTACTATCTTCAGGGAAAATTGGCCTTTATTTTTATGCAGTATAACTCTTTCTGTGAACTAGAGGCAAATAAGATATAATATGACCAAATTCATGAACTTGTGATCTAGAGAAAAATACTTCATGTCTATTAAACACATTAAAAACAAAAACTATTATTGATGTGTACCATGTGATACTTGATTCATACGTGTTTCTCTCTTCAACGCAGAGAAAACATATGCATACCTTCAATTTTTATCATTTTATAATAAAAATTCAAAATATATCTTCGAGCATCTTTTAGTATATTTATTATATATAGATGGATTGTACAAACTCATGATCTGCCATTGCTTACTGTAAAAAGTAACACCAGAACTTTTTTTCTAATATCATTTTTAACAAATTTTTTATTTATTTTCCCTCACCAATTTTTCTTTCATCCCTTTTCTTTCTGAGCTTTACTGTAGAGTGAAAAATTATAAAGACCATTTTATAAAATATATACAGGCTCATTAGTTCCAGGAAGGCGGAACTGAATGTAGGATTTCGGGCCTTCACTGCCCCATACATTCCTCAAGCCTCAGGGAAGAAAATCCACCTGTGGGTGGGGTAGGCCCAAAGCAGGAAGACAGATTCCTGGCCACAAAGAAAAATAAAAAGGCATGCCCAGACAAGTCCTAACTAGCCATCCTGCCACCTCTGCAAGTTGCTGATATTTGAAATAACCAATCATGTGTAACCGCGCCAAACTTTCCCGCCTTTCCCTACCCCTACCCATAAATAGCTCCCACCTCTGGGGTTCGGGGTCGAAATCCCTTGTCTCCTGCATGGGACGGGTTTCAACCCAAGGGCCCTTGTTATTAAACTACCTTATGCAAATGCATCAAGGAGGTCTCTCGTGTGTCCATGGGTGAGCGCCAGTCCAGACTTGAGATAGGGTCCCCTCGGGGGTCTTTCATTCCCTCTATTTTTATCTCAACTTCTATCAAAGTAACTAAGTTTCTAAATAAGTGTAAGATCATGTGATTTGTTTTTAATCTTTCTATATTTGGTTTATTTCATCTAACAATCTCTACTCCCCAACATGTTGTCACAAGTGGTTTTCAAGTTGATTGAGATTCTGTTGGGTATATGAATGAACAAGATTTTTTTTTTTTATTCACTTACCAGTTGATAGACACCAGTGGTAATGTAGCAAAGTTGTTCTCTTTAGCAATTGATTTTATTCACCTCACTTATATATCAAAAGGTAAGATTTTTCAGATGATCTAACAATTCTCTTTTTAATTATGTGAAGAATGTCTATGTTGTTTTTAAAATATCTGTATTAGTTTTCATTTAGTGAGAAAATATGTGAAGCGGTCTGGTGCTCAATGAACATGTTGATTCTTGTGCTGCTCTGACGGATCTTTCACTAGACTCAACTCTTTAATTTTTTTGTTCTTTTACCGATGTTTTAATGGTGTTTTCTTAAGCCCTAACCAAATTCTTACTTTTCTCATTATAACATATAGTAGACAATCTCATGCCAGACTCAGTTAGAATGTAACACAATCCAGTGTCAACTATGTTCACTGGCAGCTGATCATAACACTCCATATTGCAAACTCTTAAGAAATAGAACTGTGAGTTACCATCCAACTTCATAGCTATATAAAGTAAATTTTTATTTAAATAAGCAGTGGAAATAAGACATACTCATAATCACATATTGAAGGCTTTATGATCTATGTCATAATGCAACAGGAATTCTGGCTATCATTAAATTCCTCCAAAAATAACTAAGAGTTTTCAAAGGCAAATAAGAAAGTTATTCTTGAAAATAACTCCTTGACTCCTGAGACAATTCCTTCAAAACATGGACTTGCTGTTTTATCTTTGGTAATTGCTATTGCCAAAGACCACAACTCTTGTGCCAACATAATTTTGATGCCTTATGAAGTCTACACTAAACCCATCATGCTAAAGGTGATTTTTAGAGAAAAATAAATCAGAACCAAAAGAAATACCAAAAATTCCATGAGGCAAGTAAATCATATTTCAGCACAGAAGGAATTTATACACAAGTCCTATAAAAGAACAGTATCTCGCAAATCAGAAAATCTACAAGGTAAAAAGCTAGAAACTCATCATTTCTATCATCACTCTGCCATTTTGTTTATGTAATACAACATAAGAAAGATTGCTAGTATATAGAGACAACAAAAACTTTCATGCGCTGGAGAGATGGCTCAGTGGTTAAGAACACTTATTGCTCTTCCAGAGGTCCTGAGTTCAATTCCCAGAAACCACATGGTGGCTCACAACCATCTGTAATCTCTTCTGGTGTGTCTGAGGACAGCTACAGCGTACTCATATGCATGAAATAAATAAATCTTTAAAAAAGAAGAAGTTTATTAGATTAGTTGTAAATGCCATGAGTAGACAACAGATGACAGGGACTTTGAGGAGCTCAGAATCCTTAAAAAAAAAAAAAAAAAAAACTTTCATGAATGCCTGGGTACCTACTGTCTTTAGACTCTTTGAATTAATCTGTTAAATTTGCTTCACCATGTCTATTCATGTATCCATCTGTAATCCTACTCTTCATATAATTCAAAATATATTTTCCCAAATTGTTTTAAATTGTGTATATTTTGGGAAGTGACGTTAGGCCTTTTTATCCGGTCTTTCAACTCTCCCGGTAAAACGTCAGATTGAACTCTTCACTAATATGATAAGATAAGACAGATATCCCTTTTGGAAAATGTGATATATTTCTAAAGCCTTTGTCCTCTCACCAGAAGAGTTTTGCTTAAATTTCAAAGTACTATGATAATAGAAGAGTGCCTGGAAGTCAATTTGAGGCAGTGTTGCTGGATATGACTTCATGCTCACTATATTGAAAAGATCCTGTACTCAATGATGTGATCACCAGTTGCTTGTACCCCATCAGTATCTCTGCTCATGCTAGTTGTTAACTAACCAATACTTCTACAGTTGTCCATCTCCTGATTTTTCTCTCCAGCTTCTTATGTATTTGCATCAAAATTTTATATCTTGTA
The DNA here is from genome assembly GCA_030674055.1 of Rhabdomys pumilio. Taxonomy (NCBI): domain Eukaryota; kingdom Metazoa; phylum Chordata; class Mammalia; order Rodentia; family Muridae; genus Rhabdomys; species Rhabdomys pumilio. The sequence continues at coordinate 233,495,741 of JANHMN010000001.1, read as the reverse complement.
ATGGTTTTATATTAAAAACCTATGAATATCTTCTGAACATCTTACACACCTATAAATGTATCATCCAGTTGCACATGCTCTTAGACTCCCAATTCTTGTGTATATCCATATATAAGACTAAGTTGAGCCAGATACTTGAGGGTGGCTCACTGGCATGTAGATGATTATAATAGGCCTGTGACAATGTCCTTACAGGTGAGAACACATTTGCTGCTATTATTCATAGGAATAGGCCTTATAGAGGGAACTCACTAATCTTGCATGAATAGATCAATTTATATAAGTGTCCAATCAGACAATCTATTTGTCAAGGCTGTCATGAATAGGCCTCATATTTTTGGACAACATGTAAAATGTAAAAATATTTTATAAGAAAATACCAATGACATTACCTATTTCAAACCTCTGCTGGATCTCTTTTGACTAGACTTAGTATTAGCCAATGTGGCATTTCCAAGGAGTGCTAAGAGGACATTTTCATACTTTGGTAAGGATATTTCCTTTTTCAGTTTCTCTCGGACTTAACAAACTAAGGGTTGTCATATGGAAAACTGCCAGGTGTTGTAATTCTAATAGAATTATTCTATTCTAATAAAAGTTCTGTGGAATTATATTATATAGTTCCTTCCATATCTGTTATTCCCACAGTGACTACTCTGCATCTGCTAGAACACCTTTTCTTTCTTAACTGAGGCATTCATAAAGTGAGGATTCTGAATAATCCAGTCATCAGTAAATGTCATCACAGGCTACTCTTTCAACCCTTTTGCCAGCCATGTGTTAATCTGTGTTCATTTGTATTGCTACAGCTACCCATTCATTTTTTTCTCTTTTATTTTTCTTGGATATTTTATTTATTTACATTTCAGATGTCATCTCCTTTCCCCATTTACCTTCTCTAGAACCCCCTCCAGCATCCCCTCTCCTCGTTTTTTCTTTTATGCCATTTTAATTACATGCAAGTATTAAGGTCAGTTTTAGATTGAGGAACTAGCAATACAATAATACAAATAGTCAAAGAATAAGCAAGAAAAAAAACACAAATAGTATAAGAACAAGCAAGTCATGATTGTTATGCTCAGATCCAGGGGTCCCCAAAGAACACCAGGAGTTGAACTCACTATGTGGAAGCAAAGAATGTTTATTCAAGTTTGACCTCAGAACCTCAAGCCTGTGTGACGCAGTGGGGTAGTCTGGAAGTCCCTGGGCACCTAAGGTTCCATATTTTTATGGAGATTACAGCAGGGTGAGGGCCTATCAATTTGGCAGTTACATGGTTGACTAACAATGATTTCAATTGGCTTAAGCAATCTATCTGTATTTATCTATAGCCTCTGGAATGTTAAATTTTCTCCTGCTGGTGGTTCATGCCCAGGGTAGATCTTTCCTGGAACAGTTTGCAATAGGGCCTATTGTATAAAATGAAGACCTGGTTACAAAATAGATTTTGTCTTGTCAAATTGGGACCCTTCAATGATATCATTGTACCTTGTACCTACAGGGGTGGGTACTGACCCTTTCAGCATCTTGTCTGGCTTAGTTGTTAATTCAATTACTGGAGGATAGTCAGTGATATATTTTAAAAATAAAATTGGTCCAAAGACAACATACAAGGTATTGTCAATGAGGCTTGCTCTAAATGACCACTTCTTCTTTGTGGAGTTTAACTGTTTGGTATGCAAAAAAAATATTTTTTTCAGGCAATCTACAATTCACTCTTTGTTAGATGAGATATTTCTAAAGTTACTAAGGAAAAATCAGTTATGAAGTCTACCAGTGGCAGTGTTTTACTTGTGTCTGACAGTTATTGTTCTAGTTCCTGATATAGATTTTCTGACCCTTTCCATGAATGAACAGAACCTTTATTATAACTGTACCAAGGACCAGTTTACTCTTGGAGAGGGTTTCTGAGGAAGAGGTGTCTGGGAGCATCAAAAACAAAGGACTCAAATTCAAATTGTGGGTCTAAACTCTATTGAAGACAGATTTCCAACTACTTGCTCTTTGTTCTGCTTTCTTTCTCTTTGATCTGATTTTTTCTGGAGATCTCTAGACAGTTCTGTATATTGAGACAGTTCACTAAGCAGTTCTCTTTTGCTGTTCTAAAACGTTCTCTGTATATCTCATCCCTTGCAGTCTTTTATTTTACATATCAATCCTGTCATTTACTCCAGGTTTCATTTGAATTATATTATGAGTCAGTATCCTATGACCCCAGCCCATTAATTCTTAGGATTCAGCAGCACACATTTTCTTTTAACATTTCAAAAGATTTCAGAAGTCTGCTTGCCTCTGTTAAGCACAGACAGTAAGCTAGCTGGATGGGATCCCTTCCTGAAAGCATCACATTTCTACCACATTGGGCCTAATCTTACCTTTCTTTGTCGCAGACTGACCCTGAATTCAGGAATTTGTCTTTCAAACCAAAAAAAAAAAAAAAAAAAAGAAATCAAAAAACAAAAACAATCAACCCACAAAATACAAAAATCAAAACAAACAAACAAAAAAGCAACTTAGCTGGTTGGGAGCTCCTGGCATCATCACACCCTAAATTTCTTCATCTTCTTCTTAGTATCTTTCTGACCAGTTGGCCCATACTGTAGCTGCCTCTGTTCCTTTAGATCTCTGAATCTCCTTATAGAATTCATATTGCATCCTTTTATTTTCGAATAGTTGAGAAATTATATATTTCCTAACTCTTGTGTTTAGAGTTCTTTTCTACAGCCTTAAGGATTGTCCTGACAGTCCCAGTGTTTACTATTTTGCTGAGACACTAGCCACAGCTTTGCCTCCTGGACTTGTGCTGTCTCAGATTATCATGGAGTCATTAATGTTAACAGGGAGGACATTTCTTGAATGAGGAAGGTAAAATATGTACAGGATTGTACAAGCAATCTCTAGTCCAGAGCTGCTATTGACATTAGTGGAGGCCCACACCCACTGGCCCCGTCCTAGGGCCAGGAACTATCATTATATCCTCACGAAGACCATGCTAGACTCAACAAAACTATTTGATCAGGACATTTTGCCATAGACCCTTATGCTATATTACAAGAATCTTATCTGGCTCAAATTTTTTCTAATCCAACTGCCCCTAGAGGTTTTGCAGATATGACTGCTGTGTCTCTTATATTCAAGTTGGTGGCAGGGAAGAGAGAAGATATGTCTACATTTACTATTCTACCTATGAGCATCTGAATCATTAGTATCCCAACATTCCATGAATAAAGCTAGCCAGATATGACCATCAGTCATGACTAAGTTGACCCCTGATTACTGCCATAATGCAGTAATGAGAACACACAGAACAAAACAGGGTATGTGGTCAACACGTCCTTGAGTCAAGTCACTGTCAATGACTGGAAGGCATGTTAGAACAACAATATGAAATAGCTAACTGGCATGGAAAAAATGGCTATAGTTATTCTGGAGAGTAGGGGGTGGTATCAGAACATAACAGTGACAGGCATCATGATAGAAGAAGAGCTGAGTCTGTTCTTTACCAGCTACAGCAGTCAGAAGTGCAGGCTCTACCCCTCATGTGAGCAGCACAGTAGAACTGAGCCTGATATGGGCACAATTGGGAGGGTGAGCCAGCTTCCAGGATATGAGTATGGGAGTGATGGTCTTGTAACTTTTCTGCCTTTAGGCATTATGGGCAAAGAAGAGATGCTTACCCTATCCTTCCCTTTGCTACCTACAGCACATGGAAGAGCTGGTCCCTGGGTTCATGAGAGCAAGAGAGCTGAGCTTGACTCTTACTTGGTGCTGCACTCTGGAGAACAGGTCCAGCACCTTGCCCTCGATGTGGTGGTTGCAGATGAGTTTGTCCTGAGAGTGTGAGCACAGGAATGTTTGCCCTACTTTTTGGCTGCTGGATTGTTGCATTCGTGAAGGAGCGATACCCTCCTCTCCTCCCTCATTGCTTAACATCTAGTGCAACACTTGGTAGAGCAAGCCTGATTCCTCATTTGGATAACAGGGTAGAGCTGGCCCTACCTTCGAGAGGTTGCTGGTGAGCTGACCCCAGGGATGTGAGACTGGAAGAGCACACTACCTCAGATTCCTCTCAGGCTCAGATCCAAGGCTTTAAATTGGTCCATTCCAGCATCTACTCCATGGATGACTACAGGAATTCATGAAGGGACTGATCCTATAGATCCAAAACTAGAGGGTCTCCATGACAGAGGGCAATAATAGAATATCCAAGAGAAGTCCCAGCGAGGACACAATATTGACAAAGTGACATAGCGGAAAGGAAAGATCTAAGACCAGAGCAACAAGTCATTTGCAATGAACATCTATAAGTAAAGAAGTGTGGACAAAGGGTATACTGTGGAACACCATGGGACTCACTACAGATTCTACAACAAATGTTTTTTTCTCTGTTGGAGCAGGTGAGGTTTCAAGGGTAGGTTCCAAGAAATGGGAAGATGAGTAGAATTGTGGTACATGATGTTAAATTCACAAAGAAGCAATAAAAAGTAAACAAAACAAAACAAAAAAAAGACCAATTTCCTGAAACTTTCTGTCTCTAATCCCACCAGGCATAAATTATTTTCTAAGTTTTACAGAGAATAAACAATGTGGTATTATAGTGAATGAAAATTTATCAAAATCCTGTGTGTCACACAAATATCTGGTTTTTTTCCATTGTGAGATGTAGTATTTTGTAGGAATTTTCTTAATGAAATTATGAAGTTTTAGTTTATTAAGGTAACAAGTTTTACTGAGTCATAGTACAACAGTGAATTTTATACCTGGGTCTTGTACCTTGTGTGTGTTAGTCTTCCATACTCATTCCCCTAATTGTATGTATATGTGTTCTATATACTTTGCTAATTTTGCAAAACACTCAGAGTTTAGCATTGTCATCCATGTAATGAAACATTTTTATAGTGGGTAGACAGTGTAATAAATCAAAGTCCTGAACCACCATCACAGGAGAAACTGTAGGCCTCTGAAGGTGACCTTAGCAAATACAATGAGGGTATAAGGTTGAACATTACCAGTGAGTACAAATTGGTGTTTGAATTTTGCAGCTCAGGTGTATTAGTCGTTGCTTTATTGCTGGCTGTGAAGAGATACCATAACCAATGTAATGCTTATAAAAGGAAACATTAACTGGGGGCTTGTTTCCAGCTTCAGTGTTATAGGACAGTATCACCATGAAAGTAGAAAGCATGGCGGCACACATGCACACAGGGCACTAGAGCAGTAACTGAGAGCTACAACCTGATCTGCAAACACACACACACACACACACACACACACACACACACACAGAGAGAGAGAGAGACAGAGAGAGAGAGAGACAGAGAGAGAGAGAGAGAGAGAGAGAGAGAGAGAGAGAGAGAGAAAGAGAAAGAGTATCTGGGCTAGGTGTAGGACCATAAATCTCTAAGCTAATCCCAGTGCCACACTTTATCCAATAAGGCCACATCTACAACAAGGTCATATCTATTAATCCTTTTCAAACAATACCAATCCTAGATGACGAAACACCAGATATATAAGGCAGTGGGGGTCATTCTTATTCAAAGCAACATACTAGGGAATACTTAAAAATGTAATAACATAATCTAATACTGCATAGAACGATTTCATTGATAGGATCAATTGTTAGTGATTAAAATGACATTGGTACAGCTTCACGAATGAATGAATTATCATAGTTAGCTCCCCATAATCTGATGATATTTTGCAGGATCCAGTGTCTTCTCTAGAGATGATACTAGTCTTTTGAGAGAGCTCTGGGGTGGGTAAGTAGTCACTACCTTTTCTAGTTCCTTTATGGTTTGATAATTTCATCACATCTTCAGGAAGTCTATGTTGTTAGAAATTTACCTCCTTACTAAGAAAAGACAGTATTACTGCTTCACACTTTGTCCAACTACATCTTTACAGTTTCAGTTCTTAGGCAACATGGTCCAATGTGGCATACAGTATGGACTTCAATAATACATCTGTCCCTAGAATGTTCTCTTGTAGAAGGGAAATCCATAACCTATTCTCTTGGATAGGCTAATGACCCGTATCTATGAGAAGTATAGTTCTTTTAACTTGTACTGTTTTATCAACATATTCATGCACTGTTGGCAATTGTCAATGATGACTTTGTGGTTTGCCATGAATTGAGGCATATTCTGGTCTAGAAGTTACCAAAGATCAAGTTGCTTTCTATATTTGCAGGGAAAAAAAAAAAAAAAGAAATCTGTAACTTTACCTGGGGCCTTCAGTGACCATATTTGTCCTCCATTCTCAGACAACTTTTTCCATTACATCAAAAATTAGCTGAGGTAGATACCACCCCAGTTGACCTCTTTTTTTTTTTTTTTTTTTTTTTTTTTTTTTTTTTTTTTTTTTTTTTTCTTTTTTTTTTGTAGAAAGAATTAATTTCACTTTCCTGCATTCTACTTCTTTTACTCTTGTGGTCAATTTCGTCCAGGATTTAATGTTTTACAAAGACTCACAGAGTGGCATTTGGCTTTTTATCTGTTTTCACAGTAGGGATTCTGGCATAGTGTAAATATGGCCTCATTTGTTTTTAGGTAAGGCAGGTGGGATCTATGATGAGTGGTTACTTTAAAAAGAAGACAAATTTTAAAGACAAGTACATCACCAAAAGCCCATCTCAAAATGGGTGACACCAGGAACACACTGCATAAGTAGTTAGCATCTCAACAGATTCAGGCTGCTTTTCTAGCTAGCTCTGTTGTTCTGATCTGGTTATCTGGGACTGATCCTCTTCTAGGTAGATAAGCTATCTCTGCTTCTTTCAGACAGCAGCTTGGCTTCTCTGAGTCTTCCTCAACAATTCTTAAATCCTGTCACCTTCAGGGACTTCTGGAAGCTATTTCACTGTTTCTTTCATGAGCTTAGCCTGCTTTCATACAAGAGAGACTGTGCAATGAAACTGGTTTTGCGTCCCTGTGGAATATATAGTGAATTACTGAGATTCCCTCAAAGATGAGATTTTTAATCTAGGAAGAAATTTCTATACAACACAGAAACAAAAATTCTAATAACACAAAACCTACAACATTTGAAGAATAAATATCATCTATCTATTGTATGTCTCTCTTCTGCCTATCATGTTCTTAAATACATGATTTCCACATTTATTAGGGTGTTTACTATTAAGAATAATCTGACTCCAGAATTACGTCAAGTCAAATTTCATTAATACAATGTGTAGATCCCAGAAAAATGAATGGACTACTCTGTCTTGAAGGTTTGCAAATACTTTCAGCATCTGTTTTCACCTTTACCCTTCCACCAAGGAAAGCTCTAAAATATATTTCCTGGATTTCAGCAATTGTCACATTTTAAATGGATGAAAATATTTAAGTGATTCTGATTTTTTTAAAAAAATAAACTGACTTTAATACATGAATTATTGTTAATATTGATAGATGTTCTAAATTTCCATAAAATGGATATAATTTTCTTAATTTTGTTGTGCTATAGAAATAAGCTTTTGGTATTTATGTATAAAATGGACATGGCATACCCAACATCACTAGATAGTTTGAATTTAGCTATGTGACATGTCTGATCACAGAACAATTCATTTTAGTTTCTCTTCCAATTGGTCTATTCTTTTGATTCCACATACACAACTGACTGGTTTATGAGCAGTGAGTCTTTATGCACAACATGCTTTACAGTAAAATGAAAGATATTTATTTTGCAACTCAATATTCATAAAATAAATGGGTGCCACATGACAAATCCATTTTAGAATTTCTTTTCTTTAAATTGTTTCTATTTCCTAAAAATAATAACATGCTTCTTTTCCACAAAGTAAAATAGAACGAAGACTGTCAAAATGCTTAGAATTTACAGTTGAAGTTATTGTATAATAATTGTAACTATATTCTTTTCACGGGCTTGTTTTATTCCTTGTAATGTTGCTTTGATTTTTCTATTTTAATAATCTTTTATTTCAATACTCAACATTTTCAGAAACATATAGATATTCATAGGGAAATAAAAAGGAAATAACTAATTCTGTTTTCAAATTACAGTACATACCTTGAAGCATTTTCATTCTAAATGTGCAAAATCAGTTTAGATTAAAAACAAGTAGAAGAAAAACACTGAGCTTGATAATGACATTTCAAAATATGAAGGATGACTGTGATGAAAGGATCTATTATTTTAAATTCTACTGATATTAACAAAATACATTCCGGCATTAAAATGTGCTGTCAAATGAATTTTATTTGAACTGCAAAACTCTTGTGTGAGAAGTAATAACAAAATCTCAGTTAGTTCCTCCTTCCCCACAGATTTCAGAAACCTCAAAATACCACAAAAGTGTATTTTATGATCTGATCATTTTGCACATAAAGAAGCAACATATAAATTTCTTGATCACCGAGTTGCATTGAAATTCTTATCTCACATCTCATCTATCTGTGAACTGTTACAACATTCCCTAGATTGTGGTGGTTCATTTTCTTAACCTATAAAATTAAGATAATAGAGCACCTATGGCATAATGTCAGGAAATGAATGACACAATCCAGATTCAAAATATGACCATTTAATACACAATTGACGTCCAATATTTTAACCACTCATCTTAGCAAGAATGATTCTCAGTTGGCAATGAGTGCCAAGGATACCAAATGGAAATATAGTTTATTGTATGTACTCTACAATTTTGCTGAAGGCAAAAGATCTAATTTGAGAGGTATGTTGCCACCCTATGTTGGCTTTGAGGCAATAAGTAATATTGTAAAGGTTGATAAATAAATTGCATGTGTGATTTATATGAAGTAACAAAATAATGACATCTTGAAGATCCCTAGTAAAACCTCTCAAAGTCTTGTAGATGTGTAGATGTATCTTCAGATTACTATTTGTTATTAGGTATTGAACAGGTTTGATATCTTTATGTTTAGGAATATATACACACATAGGCATCTGTGCTTACATATACATACATACATATGCACACACAAATACATATACAGATATACACACAAATATATATAATATTAATTCATATATATATATATACATACACACATACTCACACATATACATATATATGTGTGCATGTATACATTCATAAATATATATGTGAATGCAATGGTCAGTGAAGCCATATATATCACAGGGACCTGAAAAGGGTAATGATAAACAGAGACACAAAACTCTCAGTTTTTCTCAGAAATTAGCAAATTTTATTTTTCCACTGTTGTTTATATACTATTTAGGAAGCTACTAGAGTGGTATTGCAAGCAGAGCTTGGTCAAACACTATAATGGACAACCCCAAGCCCATCTGAATAATTTATTCCCCACTTCTATGCAAGGAATAGCTTTTATTCCCTTGTCTGAGTTTATCTTTATGCACATTCACATGTTTTTGTTTTTATTTTGTTATTGAGCACATTCTTTCTAGCTTTTATCTTCTGCTTGGAGTTTTCCACAGTCACTGGGCATCAAACATGTTGACTTATATTACATAAACTGTTTTGTATAGATATCCAAGAACAATAGATTTTAGAACATAATATAATTAGTGTTATTAATATATCATCAGTTAAATATTATTATTACATTATGACTATAATATTTGGACAGGATCCAAATATTATATTTAAATAAAACTCCAAAAAAAAAAAACCATGCTGTATTTGTAGTTTAGGCTGCCAAGGATTAACTCCAAATTATCTCCCAAATTTAGAGGTTTTGTCATAAATTTTATATTTCACAGTTTAGGATTGTAATATATTTTGTGTAATGTCTTAGTTAGGGCTTTACTGTTATCATCAGAAACCATGACCAAGGCAAGTCTTATAAAGGACAACATTTAATTTTGGCTGGCTTACAGGTTCACAGGTTAAGTCTAGTATCATCAAGGCAGAAACATGGCAGCATTCAGGCTGACATGGTACCAGAAGAGCTGAGAGTTCTACATCTTTATTTGAAGGCTGCTAGCAGAATACTGGCTTCCAGGCAGCTAGGATGAGGGTCTTAAAGCCCCCAGACATAGTGACACACCTACTCCAACACTGCCACACCTTCTAATAATGTCACAACCCGGGTCAAGCATATACAAACCATCACATATAACAATAATTATTTTGAAATAAACCTCAATTAATTTCCAAGGTCTTGTTTTGTCTTCACTTTGCACTTTGCTTCAGGAAACCCATGCTAGAAGACATGGATAAAGCAGGCAGAAACACAGCCAAGAATCTGAAACCTCAAGTTTAAATCTTTAATTCAAAACTTTAACAATGGCTTCTGAGACAAATGACCATGATCCAACAGAGTCTCTCTGTCCTAGTTTGTACAGTAGAGATTACAGCCCAGGTCTAAAATGGTCTGCTGTGTATTTTCAAGTTGTCGTTTCCTCAACTGAATTATTTTAGAATAATTGACAAAAGAAGCATGGAGTCTATTATCTTAGTGGCCTTGGGAAAACTAATAGATTACCTCAATGAAGCACCCTTCATTTAATAAAATAGGATTATTAATCCTTATTGATAAGGGAAAGGCTGAATGGGTGTTGAACAAAATAATCTGTGCAAACAGCTGAACGTGCACTTGACACATAGTAGGTTCTCAATGGATGCTTCGCATTCTTTTTATTAAGTTACTAGTGGAAACTCTTAAACAATTCTATCAATGCATTTATGTTGAAGGTAAATTTTATACTGGGTTTTCACTCCATTCCCCTACCCAAAATAAAGGGTCCAGGGAGAGAGTAAGTCAGTACTGAGAGGGGGAAATGGACACGGGGAATTACTCTTAACCTAGAAAGTACTTGTGTTGATACCTGCTCACAAAGGGAAAAATCAGTTTTCTACAATGGAATGGCATTGGGTATACACTGGGTATATCAACCACACTTTGAGTTTGGCACATTTCATTTCCTATAATTGCTCATTTTCCTCTTTTAGGTCACTGGAACTGAAACTAACATCAAACTTGTCAATCTTCTACCCAATATATAATCTATGACATCAAATTTTATTCCTATGATAATACTTCTGAAATATTAAAGCCATTATCCCTCTTTATGTCATGAAAGACACTAACACTTATGATTTCAATCATTAGATATTAGATCTACCATCTGACCATTCTTTAAATCAACATTGTACGAGTGTTGTTATATTATTCTTTTTCCCTTTACCACATGGAATGTTTCTCAAAACTGTCTTCAATTTATAATATTTCTAACCCTTAGTTAGAATCTTTACATTATGTCTAATCATGTAATGTGCTCTAGTTTCCTTGATTTTGTCTTCTCGGTACATTCTCTACACAGGAGTCAGAATTGTTTATTTATAACAGTTACCATATCACATGGCAAATGAGATTCAGATTTCATACTGGCTCTACATGTTCCTTAGCTTGCTTGGAAAGCTTTCATTTGCATGACTTTCCCTAAATTGCCCTAGTTTTTTTACTCTTAAAGCCTTTTTATGTAACATTGATTGTGTCCTTTTGCTCTAAAATGTCTTTGGGGTGTGATAAAACTCAGATGTGTGCTGAAGACAAATGATAACACGAGCCTGTGGTTTTATACATTCTTTTATAGATGGGTAGATAAATACTGTGTGAGATGTTCATCACAGGGCTGTAATGAATCCCCGCCATAACAATTGAACTGGCAGTTTCGCTGAGGCATGCAACTATTCATTAGGAATGAGGGCCTCTGAGTTGATTAAGAAGAGATTTCAAGTAAATCTCTAAGTGTTTATTATTAAGTTCAAAAGGGCGGTGGAAAATGTGAAATGGGTGTGGTAGACAGAAAAATAATAGCTCAAAAATACATTTGCCCTTAATTCTGTGAGTTTGTGAAACTTTTGTACATGTGATTAAACTAAGAATGTTGGAATGAACAAATTAGGTTGAATTATCCCAGTGGGCCCAATCTAATTACATAGGTCTTCACAGAGATGGAGACATTGTTCTGAGCTGCAGTCAGTCAGAGAGAGAGAGGTGACCAGAAAAGGATGGGCAGAAAAAGAATCTTCGGTTTTGAAGATATAGGACATTCACTTGAAATAATAAATATACATCTTTTTTAGAGGCTGGAACAGCAAATGGAGTTATTATTTTCCAACAGTCACCAAAACTGAGCCTAGGTATGATGACACTATGAATTTAGACCAGGGAAATATACATCAGACTGGTGAAAAGTGGTAAAGTAATAAATTTAAGAAACTGGTTACAGGATGGTATAAATTTATAACAATGAAAAAAAAGCAGAATTAGAATGTTCTTGCACCATATCTACTAAGAAAATCATCTTAATAAATTTAACATCTTTGAGTATAAACATTTTATTTTTTCATCCTAGGGTATAGCAGTATACATAGTTGGATCAACACACCTGATGCTTAGATTTCTTTGCTCCATCACCAAGGAAGGACCCATTGACCCTATTATAAGAACACTGCTAATAACACCTCACTATCTTGAAGTAATTCTTAAGAGTGATGATGTGTTGAAGCACAGGACGCAGTATCATTTTTTCTGTATCTGTTTTACATAAATGATATTAATTTACACTCTGAGCACATAGGGATTTGGTCTTCTCATGACCATGTCTTTTCTTATTGCAGGCAATAACTGAAATCTACCAAGGCTTCGAGTTTTCATAACAAAACCCTTTTTAAGTTGAGTTTCCATAATACCATAGAATAATTACAAACACTAGAAATTCAACCTCATAGGCATAAATAATAAGGGATCTACCTATGCTGGAGACCACATTGTTGGTATAAGGATAACAAGAGTCCTCATACATATGGCATGAGAAAATATAAAAAACTAAATGACTCTCATGTATTCTCTTGGATATTTTTCAAAGTGTCTTCGTGTCAGGATGCATATTTTTCTTTGTACCTGATACTCTTTATGAAGCATCATTAATCCTCATATGATTTCAGACTCAGTGAATCAAATGTTTGCATGATTTGCTACTAATAAATATTGATAACATTCTCTAGAAATTATTTTTAGTTTAGACATTTTCTCCATGTTTTCCAAATCCAATAATCTAATGAATAAGGCATTGGCCTCCTAAGAAAATATTTAAAGTGAATTTTAAGATGCGATTTTCTTATCAGTTGATGTAAAGGGTGTCTAGACAGGAGCCACAACCATTTGTTAGTCTTCTCCTCAGTTCTACCTCATTAACACAAGATATTAAAAGAGCCCATCTGTATATAACACTTGTACCAATTCAACATCTTCTTTTTACTGAAAAATAAAGATTACATAAATTTACAGTGTATAATTTTTTGAATTATCAATTATCTTCACAGAATGCTGCTTTATTTTGCTTGACAGTCTCCTATATTGTTGGTGACATTATTTCCCTTCTATCTGTAGAAAAAATAATTCTTCCATTTAAAAGTAAGATATTAGATAAGTAGAATTTAAACAATAACAGTTTGTAGATGATATTGAGGTAGGAGGTTATTGAGAGAAAATATGCAGCAAACATTTAACAGATGAGTTATAAATAATTTTTCCCAAGTTTCTTAAGGGAAGCAAAAAGTTCCCAGGACCCCAACAGGGATGACAAAGGGGAGATAGAACCTGTTGAGACCATATCCAGTAGATAAGCATGGCCCCCAGTTGAGGAATGGGGCCACCCACCGATCTAAAAAATTTTAACACAGAATGGTTCCTGTCTAAAGGAAACACAGGGACAAAGACTGGAACAAAGACCAAAGAAAAGGCCACCCAAAGACTGCCCCACATATGGATCCATCCCATCCGCAGACACCAAACCCAGACACTATTGATGATGCCAAGAAACAGTTGTTGTCTGATATAGTTGTCTTCTGAGAGACTCTGCCTGAGCCTGATAAATCCAGATGTGGATGCTTGTCAACCATCAGACTGAGCATGGGGACCCCAATGGAAGAGATAGGGCAATGATTGAAGGAGCTGAGGGGGTTTGCAAGCACATAGGAAGAACAACAATATCAACTAACCAGACACCCCAGAGCTCCCAGGGACTAATCCACCAACCAAAAAGTACATATACATGGAGGGACCCATGGCGCCACCTGCATATGTTACAGAGGTTGGACTTATCTGGCATCAATGGGAGGGGAGGCTCTTAATCCTTTAGAGGCTCAATGCCCCAGCGTAGGGAGATGCCAGGGCAATGAGATGGGAGTGGGTGGGTGGAGAGCACCCACATAGAGGCAGGGGGAGTGGACAGAGATATGGAGTTTGGAGAGGGGAAAAAGGAAAGAGGAGAACATCTGGAATGTAAATTAAAAAAAACAATGAAATTTTTAAAAAATAGTGTGTGTGTCTGTGTGTCTCTGTGTGTGTATGTCTGTTTGTGCATATATGGAGGTGAAGTCAACCAATGGTGCTTTTTATTATTGCTGTCTATCATACTGTTGAGAAAAGGACTCTGTAGACCTCACCTTTTTATTGAGACTTGCTAGTCATTGAGGCCCAGGATCTACCTATTTCGCCACTCACACCACAGGGATTAAATTATATCTGGATTTTATATAAGTGTTGCCGATCTGAATCTTGGCCTACATGCTTCCATAGAAAGCATTTCACCAACTGAGCCATCTTCAGCCCTTTCTTTTATTTAATGTGTTCTCTCTTCTATTTAATTTTTTATTGGTTATTTTATTTTATTTATTTACATTTTGAGTGTTGTCCCCCTTCATCTTCCCACTTCTAAGGTTTGTTCCTGTGATTGCCTTTTTGGGTGTCTTAGTACATAAGAGTTGGGTTCAAGTCTCTGAATAAAGAAACTGAAGATCTCAGAAGATGGAAAGATCTCCCATGCTCATTGGCAGGATAAATATAGTAAAAATGGCCATCGTGTTGAAAGTAATCTATGAATTCCATGCAATCCCCATCAAAATTCCCACTCAATTCTTCAAAGAGATAGAAAGAGCAATCTATAAATTTACTTGCAGTAACAAAAAAACCCAGGATAGAGAAAATTATTTTCAATAATAAAAGAACCTCTGGGAGAATCACCATTCCTGACCTCAAGCTGTACTACAGAGCAATAGTGATAAAAACTGCATGGTATTGGTACAGAGACAAGCAAAACGATCTATGGAATAGAATTGAAGACCCAGAAATGAACCCATACACCTATGGTCACTTGATCTTTGACAAAAGGAGCTAAAACCATCCAGTGGGGAAAAAAAGACAGTATTTTCAACAAATGGTGCTGGTTCAACTGGAGGTCAGCATGTAGAAGAATACAAACCAATCCATTTTCATCTTCTTGTAGAAGGCTCAAGTCCAAGTGCATCAAGGACCTACAAATAAAACCAGATTAACTGAAACTAACAGAAAAGAAAATAGGGAAGCGTCTCGAATACTTGGTCACAGTAGAAAATTTCCTGAACAGAATAGCTTACACTCTAAGATCAAGAATTAGCAAAGGGAACTTCATAAAATTGCAAAGCTTCTGTTAAACAAAAGGACACTGTAAATAGGACAATATAGCAACCAAGAGATTCGGAAAGGATATTTACCAATCCTACATCTAATAGAGGGCTAATATCTACTATATACAAAGAACTCCAGAAATTAGACTACAATCAAATAACCCTATTAAAAATGGGGTATAGAGCTAAACAAAGAATTCTCAACTGACGAAATTGAAATGGTCAAGAAGCATCTAAAGAAATGTTCCCCAGCAAATCAAAAACAATCCTGAGATTCCACTTTACACCCAGCTAAGATCAAAAACTAAGATAATAGCAGATGCTGGCAAGAGAAAGAGAAACATCCCTCCATTTTTGGTGTGTTTGCAAGCTGGTACAGCCACTCTGGAAATCATTCTGGTGGTTCCTCAGAAAATTGGACATAGTATTACCTGAGGACTCGGCTATACCTGGGAATATACCCAAAAGATGCTCCAACATATAACAAGGACACATGTTCCATTATGTTCATAGCAGCCTTATTTATAATAACCAGAAGCTGAAAAGAACCCAGTTGTCCTTCAACAGAGGAATGGATACAAAAAATGTGGTACATTTACATAATGGAGTATTACTCAGCTATTAAAAACACTGAATTCATGACATTTTTAGGCAAATGGAACTAGGAAATATCATCCTGAGTGAGGTAACCCAATCACAAAAAACACACATGGTGTGCACTCTCTGATACGTGGATATTAGCCCAAAAGCTTACAATACCCAAGATATAACTCCCAGACCACATGAAGCTCATGAAGAAAGAATACTAAAGTGTGGGTGCTTTGGTTCTTTTTAGAAAAAGTAACAAAATATCTATGGGAGCAAGTATGGGGACAAAGTGTAGAGCAGAGACTGGAGGAGGGGCTGTCAAGAGACTGCACCACCTGGGGATCCATCCCATGTCTACTCACCAACCTCAGACACTGTTGTGGATGGAAGGAAGTGCATGCTGACAAGAACCTGATGTAGATGTCTCCTGAGAGGCTCGGCCAGAGTGTGACATATACAGAGGCAGATGCTGGCAGCTAATCATGGGGTTTCAAATGGAGGAGTTAGAGAGTTAAAGAGAAGATTGAAGGAGTTGGAGAGGTTGCGGCCCCATGGATAGAGTCACAATACCAACCAACCAGAGTTCCTAGGGTCTATACTGTCAGCAGGGAACACACATGGTGGGACTCATCACTCCAGCTGTTTATATGGTAGAGGATGGCCTTGTTGCATCTGTGAGAGAGGAGGATTTTGGTGCTGTGAAGGCTGGATTCCCAGGTGTGGGAAAATTCAAGGACAGAGAGGTGGGAGGGAGTGGGTGGGTGGGTGGGTGCACACCCTCATAGAACTGGGAGGATGAGGGATGGGAAAGGGGGTTTCTGTGGGAAAATGTAGAAAGAAGATAATATCTAAAATGTAATTAAATACAATATCCAATAAAAAAGTAATTAAAAAAGGAGTGAGGTGTTCTGGTTTTCTTCTTCTTTTTTTTAATCCTGTCACTATTTTGTCTTGCAAGAAAGCCAGGTAGTACTGGTGGGTTAATGTGAATGAAAAGAGGTCAGCACCTAAGATATTGTTATAAACTTGAAACTCCAGCTTTCAACAGGACATAACAAAGCAGACAGAGAACATGAGTAGTATTACCATGTGCTACTTTTCCTATGTCATATAAGCAATATTCCTTTAGAATGCAAATTCTTCATACCAGTGCTATTGGTGCTATGACAATAAACACAGAGGCAATCACATTTCTGGATCCAATTTCTGTCAATTCCTCACGGAAAAAATAGGGTTGGATCCTCTCACTTTCTGTCTGCTTTCAGTCCTCACAGTTGTGACTTTCTCCTCGGATTCACACCACACAGTTCACCCACTCTTACATTCTACTCTTGGTACCTGGTCAGACAAATAAGAATTACTTAATAATCGTAATAAAAAGATGGTAGAGATAAAATAATATTTTGTTTATTATCTCTGGCCCTAGAGACAGTTACAATCTTTCAAATAAAGATATTGTTCCAACAGCTAATTCTGTTCTACATGTTGTACCTCAGAGTCTTGCAGGCAAGATCAAGCACTTTCTATGATGTAATTTTGCTTTATAAACTATGTTCTGTCTCAGAAAAGATACTCCCTTGTCAACAGATTTATGGTATTAGGCTTTTCAATCAGACTTTCTCCTCGACATTACCGCATCATCATCCATTTCTATCGCCATTCCTTACGTTTATAAAGATTTCAAATTCAATCACCAATGGCTAAATAAATAAATCCTCAAAATTGTTTGACCTCAAATTCAATGACTTTTATTCTCAATAAAATTGGACTTGTTTTTTATCCAGTTCTTATAGTTCTACAAGGTGAGTGTGTGTGTGTGTGTGTGTGTGTGTGTGTGTGTGTGTGTGCATGTGTGTGTGTGTGTAAGAAATCACTTGACAATAAAAAAATTAACTTTCTAATTTGAATCAGTTCCCAAAACTCACCATTATTAACAATTCGTTGCAGGAAATTTTAACTACCCTAATTCTTTCTTATTCATACATCCCTTACAAGATTCAAAGTCTGCCCAATTCCTATTTGCTTTTGTGATAACAATCTCTAAAGAGCTGAGTACAATTAGAGAAAAAGATGACTCTCAATTTTAGTGAATCCTCTATATTTATTTTTTCTACTTAATTTTTTTCAAAGTTTCTCCACTTAGTCCAACATTACTATGTCCAAGTCTACCATACTGTATGATGTCAACTTTACCCTTAAAACAACTGAGATGATGTATGTCCTAGGGAAAAAAATGCATTCTTTCTCTTCTTAACCCAAACTGTAAATAAAATATTTTGGATTTACTGTCCATAATCTTGTGCCTGGCACCTCATACATTTTCTCATTTTACTTTTGCAAAAAGTCAGTTTGGTTGTTTCTTTTATTAGTGCACTAAATAAATTTGAGGAGCATGAAGATGAAAAACAATGAGTCTATAAATGAAGCCAGGTGGTATAGTTCTGCTACTTATAGCTCAACCTGAAACCTGAGATTATGTTGCTATGAACATTAATTTCAAATGCATAAGTGAGTATTGTGTGTGTGTGTTTTAAGTAGTAAAATGTCTACTCACTAATGGCTTGAATATATATATATATATATATATATATATATATATATATATATTATATATATATATTGTGTGTGTGTGTGTGTGTGTCAGAGACAGAGACGACACAGAGAGGAGGATGGAGAGGGAGAAGGAGAAGTAGAGAAAGGATATTGTAAATAATAACAGTCAACTTTTTTTGTTCCAAATACAATTTATTCTTTAAGAGATTGACATTAATATTTACGATTTATATTTAACTAAGGTGGTCATCTTGAGTCATTTCATTATTGCTGCTAGGTCTTTAAAATAAATTATTTAATTATTTATTATTTGTTTGTGTGTGTGCACGTGCGTGTGAGTGGGGGGGGGCTTATCCTTGCATGCACATGCTACTGCATGTGTGTAGAGAATAGAGAACAGACTGCATAAGTCAGTTCTATCATTGCACTGTGGGAATCCGGGGGATAGAACTCACGTCATCAGCTTGATTACAGTGGTCTTTCTACAATGTGCCATTCTGCTTTCCTGAAGTAGAAATTTTCATGAGGAACATTCTGTACAAAAACACTTCCTAGCTTTAACATAGTAGGATTTTTATTAACTGGATGTTACATTCATTAATTCAATACATTCCTTACCACTTAGCCCTTCACTGTAGTATTCCCTTCTTTGAAGACACCATATACTTGAGACACAATATTTGGAGAAATCAAGTTGATATAGACCTGGAAGGATCACTAATACTAATTAGATTTTATAAGTTTGGAAGAGAAAAGTAATTATCAATAATATTAGCTGTGATTCCAAAAAAACACAATGACAAAAGTGCTGGTGAGACATGCACACTTCTGCAAGAGTGGCATGAACATCAATGAAATAAGCAAATGATTTCTTATTGCATGTAAGTCAGGTTCCATGTGATGAAACCCACACTGGGAACCTTATTCATACGAGTATGTGTAGTGAGATGGTCCTAAGTCCTAGAGGAGAACTGGGATTTTTCTAAATGGATATAACATTTACTGACCCCAATGACTTATTACCTGTAGAAAAATACTTCTCTCAACACTCATCTAAGAAGCTTCTATTTGTAGCAGATGATTATTAACATGGAAGAGCATAACTGGTCAACATGTAGAAAATGAGGCACTGATGAATGAAGTATACATGATGCACTACCTCATCTAGGGCTCCAAGAATATTGCACACAATGTTTCACAGAGAAAGTAAAATTCAGAGATGGTTGATGACTACAACCTAACAGTGTCTGGACTCATCAGGACAGTTGCACATGTGAACTCACAATGGTTGTGACATCATGCACAAAGCCTGTGCAAGTTCATGCCAAACCAACTTTCAACATGAAATCTGCATTGTTCTTGAAGTCTAATTCCTAGATGAGGAGTTTATTAGGAATTATTAGCTGCATGACAGAGATACAACGTCCCCTAAGAAAGTAGTCCTAGGTAATTAAGTCTCCACTTGAAGATGCCTCTAAGAATATTTAGGCAAAACAATTTGATCATGCATCTTCTTTTTATAAAGGTATAAAATTTATGTAGATAGCTTGAGTTATTCTGGGAAGATTTGGGGTAATAGTAGATTGAATATTAAAACATGCATAAGACTCGTGAAGACCTTAAAAAAGTGATCAAATGCTTAAATGTGTGTATGTTCTTCCTTCTTGAACTTGAGCAGGGACCATGAGTACTTTAACAGTATGTATAAAGTTTTATAATTCTATATTATATTAATGAAACATTTGTGCTCATCTCAGCCACAGTTTGAAAATCAATATGCGATTGTCTGGGTCACATGGAGAGAGCCATGAGAACACATGGGCAGGAGAGTATTCTTCTTGAGGACTCAACAGTTCCTGCCATAGAACACAAGTAAAGCCATTGTGAATACTTTAGGAAAGATTAGTAGCCAGCTGAATTCACTAAACCCATTTGATGCCATTTAGCATCAAAATGCCATCTATTTAAGGTGTTGCTGAAAATTTATTCTTCAAATTGTAATTCTAGTGATTCGTGAATTTCTCTAACAAATTTTGCTCAGTGACATAGATTTCGAGGAAATTCTTGTTCTGTTCACGGGGGTTTGCACTTGAAATTTGTTTCCCTGTCAACAGAAATTGCAGGGAGAATGAAACAACAATGCACCATGTGAGTACTCAAACCTTCCAATTCAAAGAGGCAAACCTGTTTGCTTCTGGAAATGGAAATGTAGATCCTCAGGACCTCTCTGGAGATGCATTGGCCCTATAATGAGTGTCCTGAAGTGAAAGCTGTTAGCAATTAAATGGGAATACAAAGAAGTCACTGGCTGAAACTAAAGAGAGCTCATAAATAGGGATTTCTTTCAGGATTACGGTTGGAGAACATGAGATTTCTGTCATCCAGTTTAGTGTATACCAAACCAACATCATCAACACATTTTCCCTTCAGTCCCTCCTTTCTTTAATGAGGAACTTTGCTACTTTAACCATGAAAACAACCAAACAAACAACAAATAATCAGAGTCTACCCCGACGGTGGCTGCATCAAATTAAATAGATTGATGCCTCATTTATGGAGGTTATGACAACTTAATTTCTGCCAGTCAGTAGTACTGAACAGCACAACATTCCTCATACAAGAAATTAAAGAACCGAGAGTGTCCCTCCTAATCTATACTAAAATTTTCCTAGAGAGAAGACCTGAGCTAGTGAAAACAAAAAATACAAGTAACAAGTTGTGTGATCAGGGATCAAAGATGCTGTTGAGGGAGCAGGATGAAGCAAATTTATCTGATTATGAAGGAGGATCTTCTCCAATCAGGCGCAGAGGTCCTTCTTTGTATAGTTAATCTCAAGTGCACAGAATAAACTCAGGTTGATTTGCCCAAGATCTTAAGAAAAAGACTAGAGAAGAGGTACTGATACCTCCCTGAGTACTCTCAAGGAAGAGACAGTGACAGCCTTTTAGCACTCTCAGACTAGAGAAGAACAAGGGCACTATGGGGGGGTTGAATAAAAACAGCTCCGCTCAGCTCATAAGAAGTGGCACTATTAGGAGGTCTGGTCTTGGCAAAGTAGGTGTACAGTTGTTGAAAAAGGATGTCCCTTGAGGTCTCAGATGCTCAAGCCTGGCCTATCAGTCTCATTCTCTTCCTGCTGCTTGTGGCTCCAGGCGTTGAACTTCCAGCTACATCTCCAGCAACCTGTCTGCCTGCATGCTTCCCGCCATGATGATAATGGACTAAAGCCCTGAAGTAGTGAGCCTGCCCCAGCTCAAAGTTTTCTTTATAAGAGTTGCTGTGGTTATGGTGTCTCTTCCCAAAGACAGAAATTCTAACCAAGACAGCCACTGATAGGCACTCTCAGACTAGAGACTATCATGGCCACTGACAGTCTTTGGACACTTCAGACAGTTTATCTGACTGCAGTGATAACCCTAGTGAATGGCTCTTTCCTCATTATCTCCAATTATTTCACAATTCTCCAATATCTCCTAATTATTTCACAATTTTTCTTTTAACTTAAGCTCTTTTAGAACTTGAATTTCTAGCAAAAGTATTTCTCAGTTTTAATCCAATTAAACCAACACAATCCAGATCCGTGCTTCATACATAGTTTAGGAATTCTAAAGAAAAGTGACTATTATCTTTTTCTATTTTTTCAGTCTGCGTGGTATGTCACAAATGAAAATCAGGAAAGAAAGAGACATGCCTCAGTTAGCTTTTGATGCAGAAGTGCTGATTTAGAAATTCATCATTTGGCAGGATATTCCAGGGAGCCCAAGTCAAATTCTCTCATCCTCAGTAACATCTTGTGTGGATTATGCTTCCCTTATTTGTTACAAAATTTCCTCTTACGTGAGGGCTCCTCACTATAATTCAAGATTTTCAGAGAGGTTTTGTGAAGAAAGAAAAGATTCAAACTTGAGAATTTTATTCAATCTTGAGGCATCTCTATTCAAAGTATTTATATATGTATTTGATGACTAGGAAGATTTGAATATGAAACACCCCATGAGCTCATGTTTTGGAGTTCTTGTTTCTTAGTTTTTGACTCAGTTGCACAAAACTGTGTGACTTGTGGGATATAAAACCTATGCAGATGTCATAGGTTATGGTTAGGTAGGAGTGGGGTGTTTTGAGGATAATATCACATTTCTTTATTTCTGGATTAGACTATCTTTTTTTTTTCTGTCCACCTTTACCATATGACCAGTTTCCTGAGGTTTTTACTGTCAGAAACTAGTTCTGCTGTAATGTCTTTCCCATTATAGTATGTACTTTAAGTTGCTTGTGTTGGGTATTTGTTCACAGCCAGGGGACAGGAACACACAGAGAGCCCTCATATAACATACTCTAAGTGCTTCAGATCTGGCTCCATATAGCACCCATTTCTGGCCTGGGGAATTAAATAGATACACTTTGTTCCAAAATGCCACTTTGCAATAACTCTGATCAGAGAATTTCAGAGATTATAAACATTCAAAGATTTTAGCATTATCTAAATCTGAGCCCGCAAGTGAATAACAAGATGAGTTTAGTGAGGATGCCAAAAGAGCACAATATCTCAGAGATTCAGGAAGGGACAAAGACTAATTCTGGATGAACTACACATTTTTCTACTGAGTATCAACAGATATCATTTTTAACACTTAAAGTGTTCTCCCAAGTTCAACTTAACCTAAACCTAAAGGATAAACAGTATTACTTTCTATGGGCCAGAAGCTAAAAACAAAAAAAACAAGCATACAAAAAAAAGTTCAAAGGTATGCGTGTATATTTAGGGTGGGGAGTATTTATTCAAAAAAAAATAAAATGGGCACTAATTGATAAGGAAACATATGAAAGCTTAAAAAAAATTGAGAACACCTAAAATTTTACAGAAAGCCATGCAAATGTTCAATTTGGAGATATATGAACTTTCAGCCTCTTATTGCACCTGCAATTCAGTGGTCTACTTGGACATATGAAGCATCCTTGCCACCGCTTCTAAGGTATAATGGATGTGGTACCAAGTAGCATCATAGGCAAAATTCTACCTTCCTGTTCTATAGTTTGAAACAGTTCTTTTTCTTCAGTTGTTCTCCTACATAATGTAGTGTTTTTCATGGCATCGAGTCTATCTTTAGAGAGAATGTAAATCTTCCTAAAGGAACTGGAATCATTTTTTTAAGCCTTAGTTAGCTATAGCATGATCCAAGCAGAGACAGTAACTCCCTCATGAGTGATCCTTAGTTTTGACTTAGAGATTTTGGCTCTGTAGGAGACATTTCTTTGCCTGTGCTCAAGCAGTCCAAAGCTTCCCTGATGAGATTGATAGAAAAGGCATTGACTTGCATCAATTGTGATGATAGGTTTTATGACTGGACTGAGATCAGAAATTCATTTTACAGACCACTGAACAATTGCTAAATGTCTGCTCACCTCAGTTTCCAACCATTTACTAATAATTTTAGTTCTGGGTTGGATTTTTATAAATGCTGATCCAGCGATACAAGGCTAAGAGTTTAAATTATCAGAGGGGGGAATGGTAAGATTTTTATTTAACTTATAGTGTCATTGTCTTCTGATTGTTTTTATACAATTTATTTAGTGCATAGTTTTCTATTCATTAAAGCAGCAATTTCACATATTATAATTTTTAGTACCATCTTAAAATAAGGCATTTATAAGGAATTTAGCTAAGATGCAAATTCAAATTAACTCACCGTAACATTTGTACCTTCTCTACTCTGGTATTTCTTCCTTTACGTGTTTAGGCAGTTAAATGTCAATCATTTCCTTATATGATTTAATAGCTATATTTTACATATAACATCTCATAAATAAGTCATATTATTAAATCATTAACATTAAAATTACTATTTTCATATGCAAAATTTGAAGCTTTATATGAATTGGGTGTATTTGCTTGGCTAGCAGTTCAGAGTTGTAAACTGTTTCAGCTACCTCTGGTCCTTCAGGATTTCATAAAACCTGAACAAGACCAACTAAGTGAAAATTGTGGAGAATAAGCTGTATTCCAGGAAGTTTGATGGGGCATTTTAGGACAACATAAGGCATTTAATAACAGGAGAATTCACAGATGGCAAGGCATGTATAAAAGAAAAAGAAGTATACATGACTCATGGTTTCAGTTGACAAAGATTTAATTTAAAATTCTAAATGTAAAGGAGAGTTTTTGGCTACTGGATCTAATGTCTTAAGGAGTAGATAAGTTTCTTTTACTGGTGGAATTAAGGGCTAAAGGAGGATCAGAAATATTCAAAATTTTACCATTGCCAAACAAGGAGATTTACTCTTTTCTGGCTCAACTGGAGGGGCTCGGGCAGTGGTATCCAGTAGTGTTAAGACTCCATCTTCATAGTGTCTAGAACAGCATGACAAAAATATTGTTCATACTACTTTTCAAGACTACTACCGTATTCTCCACATTTAATTCTAAATGATTGTCTCTAGTTCTCACACTCGTCATTGAAATTAAGGAATATTTTTTAGTGAATAAGAACTACCCAAGAAAAAAATGACACAGTCCTAAGATGGTAGGATGGATTTATGTGCCATGAAGCCATAATCAGCAAATATTGTAATATTATGAAGGCAAATTTATATTTGTGATATGGCTTGTTAATCCTTTTAGGTGAAGATGATCCAGTTATCAGTCTTCTGAATACTGGATTTGTAAGCACACACTCTATGCCTTGCAATTTTCTCCTAATCATAAAACAAATGATCCTTATCATAAATGAGATTTTTTTTTTACTTTACAAGTCAAATTTCCTTATAAAATTTTATGATTTTCAAATTACAATTTATTCTGTATTAAAAATCCTTATAAATTATATTTGGATTTCTAACGTATTATTCTCCAGCATCTATTCCTAATCTGTACAGATTTTTCCCAGAATTGAAGATGTTAAGGCTTTTTATTTGTGGATAAGAGAGGTTCTGATAGCTTAATTTGTAGTTAAAGTAACATTAATTTCTTACTGTGGTCTGGTGACACCCTAATGGCCACGATTACAATAGAGGCTAAAAATCGTCTAAAGGATGATTGCGACACCAAGGCCTGTAATATGGAAAGATGACTCACATTATAAGGCAGCTACTGCATCAGGTATGGAGGATTCTCTTTCTTCATAGAACTTTTCACTTGAATTTTTACTATTTTCCCATCAAAGAAAAATAGGAGCAAAAACTTAACTATTTACAGAGAGGTGATAAATTCCCTTTACTCCCCTGAACTACAGAAGCTTTTAATAGAGCTTTCTGGTAGAATTCCATCTTGCTGCAATTTTCTTTCTCAATACTATAATGAGGATTATCTATCAGAATTAAGTAAATAACATGTAGAAATAAAATCACTCTAGATTCTGACAGAAAGCATAAATTACATAGTGAATTAATGATGAAATTTGTTTCAGTTTAGCTAGTATTAATGAATTATAATGATTTTGGAATAAAAGTTTATTCTAAGTTGTAAATTTAAAAGTAGAAAAAGTAAGCAAGTATGTTGCATATGTATTACATATTCTTATGAAGAAACATGTATTCTTCACAAAGAAACCCTTAGTTGATACTTACACATTTTATTATTTTTATTAAGATTTTAAATTTAGAAAGTGATATCTTTAAACTTCAAATTTATTAGCATTTCATTAGTTGGAGACTAAAATTTTTTTCATTCATTTCTTTTTCAACAGTAAGTACAGTTATGATCCTCTGTTAAGGAATGCAATTCTACTGTATGAAATTCTCATTTTCCCTCCTGCCAGGCAGCTATTATTATTATTATTATTATTATTATTATTATTATTATTATTATTATTA
>JANHMN010000001.1:233416092-233461459 GCA_030674055.1 Rhabdomys pumilio | reverse complement strand
TCTCTCTCTCTCTCTCTCTCTCTCTCTCTCTCTCTCTCTCTCTCTCCCTCTCTCTCTCTGTGTGTGTGTGTGTCAGTAAGATAAACATTGATAGTTTATATATGCTTGACCCAGAGTTTGACACTATTAGATGGGTGTGGCCCTTTTGGAGTAGATGTGTCACTGTGGGTGTGGGATTTAAGACTCTCATTCTAGCTGTCTGGAAGTCAGTATTCTGCTATAAGCCTCCAAATGAAGATGTAGAACTCTCAGCTACACCTATACCATGCCTGCCTGGATGCTGTCTTGATGATACTGAATTGAACCTCTGAACCTGTAAGCCAGCCCCAATTAAAAGTCCTTTATGTGACTTGCATACAATTTTCATTCTAGATGAACTTCCAGTCTCAAAATCTTTCAGCATTTTTTCAAAAGCCATTGTAAGGTAACTTTCATACACTTCTCACACCAGTAGGAAGTTTTTAATTGTTTAATCATAGCACATATCTATGAAGATTGAGTTTAACACCAATAACTTGATCACTAACTGACTTCAGTGACATGTCAAAAATAGAAGGTGGAAGAACAACACGAACTGCTTTTCTATGCTGGTTTACATGAGTCAGCCTGTTTCCTCCTCCGTGTCTTCTTTTCTGTTTTCCAAAACATTAAGCTAGAACACCGATGATATAATTTCATTGCCATCATTGTCCTGCAGTTACTGCCTGGATTATTTACAGATAGATTGCACAGAAAGATACCTGAATATAAGCAACTCTTCTGGCACATGACACTTGAGCCTTCCCATTATGCATACCAAGCATGTGATTTTTCCAATTTTATTGGAGAAAGCACAGGTTTGAACATGACAGGCAAGAAATCTAAAACAGAGGATTTCATAATGCCAACACAGGTTAAAGTCAAGTGTACTGCTATCATTAAATAACACCTGAACCAGATTTCTCTCCTGCAGCCTCTAACATTTGCTTGCTATGTAACTGAAAGGGTGATTCTCAGTACACAAAGGGTGATTCTCATTTCAGTCTTCTCATATGTAGAATTATAATGATAATATTTAGTTCTTAAGAATGTTCTGAAGAATAAATATTATAATGGATAAAGATAAAAGTGCTTTCTATTTTTATTGTTAGGATGGAAAATATTTGATTTTTGAGTTATAAATTCATTATCTATTTTAGCCTGAACTGATTCCTTTACAAATAACAGTAAACCCAGAGAAGCAGCAATATTCCTTGTCATTATTTGAGGATTCTGTGGTATTCTTTGAGGATGTCATAAATACCTGAGTTTTAGTGTGTGTGTGTGTGTGTGTGTGTGTGTGTGTGTGTGTGTGTGTGTGTATGCATGTACGTGTGTGCAAAGTACATGTGTGGTTGTATTCTCATGCATATGGAATCTAGAGCACAGACTACATTGTCATTCCTTAGGAGCCATCTACATTGGTGTCTCATTGTGACAGCGTATTGCCAATTAAGCTAGTTCAGCTGACCAGTAGGACCCAGGCATCAACCTGATTCTGCGTCTTCTTTATTAGCATTACAGAAATGGCATCCGTATCCCAAGCTCTTTCTTTCCTTTTCTTTTTCTTTTCTCTCATGCACTACGTCCTGACTACATCTTCCCCTCTATCCATTCCTCCAAATTCCATGACACTCAGACTCCCTTTCCTTCACTTCTCCAAGTTACCGTCCAACTCCTTGTAAATTATATTCTTAGTACAAATATAAGCAGTAAATTAATTATTTGGATGTATTCCTTTACCTTGTGCTATTTCTCAATAAAAACACAGAAAAAAATTAGGTTAACACAAAACTGGAGGTCAATAGCTGAAGAATTCCATGATCTGGCTACCTCCTAAACCCATTCCAAGATGCTTGCATATTATTATTGATCTGGCTCTTTGGACCCCTATTTCACGGCTCCAGTTGCTCTATACTGGTAGCTGATCTGAATCTCCATCTCTTTCTCTTTCTCTTTCTCTTTCTCTTTCTCTTTCTCTTTCTCTTTCTCTTTCTCTTTCTCTCTCTCTCTCTCTCTCTCTCTCTCTCTCTCTCTCTCTCTCTCTTTCTCTTTCTCTTTTTCTCTCTCTTTTGATAGGGCAGAGAATGAATGGTAAGAAGTGTTTACAGAAACTTGTGACAAGAGATTCTCGGTATACACATTACAATGTCATGTCCAGATTGAAATGAGATATGAGGTCACAGAAATCCACATTTGGATAACCCAAGACTAAACTTTACACAGTGTACAAAACATTATACCCACATCTCCTCTCTCTCCAAGACTTACTGCTCCTCCATTTCCCTTCAGAGAGGGGCAGTCTTCCCAGTGATATCCACTCAATACTGCATAACAAGATAAGATAAGACTAGGTATAAACTCTCTCATCAAGTCTTGACAAGGCAACCCTGTAAGAGGGAAGGAGTGCCAAGAGGAAGCAAATAATTTAGAAGCATCTCTCTGTCCACCTCTAGATATCCTGGCAAAAAAAAATAAAACCTAGCTAAATAACCAGAACATGTAATTCAGAGTACCTGGGACAGAACCCTGCAGGGCATTTGAGCCTCTGTGAGCCTCTATGAGCCCTGCTTATTTGATTCTGTGAGCACTGTTCTCCTGAAGCTCTCAACTCCTTTGGCTAGAATAATCTTTCTCCCATTCTGTTACAGGTTCCTGGAGTTCTTCGTAATGATTGGGTGGACCTGTTCTCATCAACTGCCAGAACAAGCCTCTCTGATGATGTTGGGCTAAGAAATAATTTTATTGACTTTTATTTTTTCAGTCCTGTTTGGTTCTCTGAGACATCCACATTCCTGTTCCTGATCATTCATTCATAATTGATTGATTGGTCACTCCCAAAACCTCTGAGACATCATTGCCCCAGAATGTCTTGCAAGCAGGGCAGGTTTGAGCAGATGGTTTTGTGGTTGTGTAGGTGTCTGTCCTAGTCCCAATACTGTGAGCATTACAGTTACAGAGTATGACTGCTTCAGGTTCCATATTCTCCATTACGTCAAGTCTTTTCTCTTCACAGGTCATCTCCTCAGGTTCCAGGAAGTTTCCACTATACTAAGATTACACACCTTCCCCTCAATGCCCTCCTATTCTAATTGTTGCTCCCTGAGTTCCACTCTCTCCTACCCTATCACTCTTGTTTCCATCCACACCCAAACTGTTCCCTGCAGATTGTTTCTCATTTCCTCTTTCCCAAAGAGAGCCATGCATCCTCCCCAGACCTCCATCCTCTAAGGCCCTGTGGACTGTAGTACGCATATCTTTTACTTAACAGCTAATATCCACTTATAAGTGAGTACATATCAAATTTATCTTTCTCCTTCTGAGTTGGCTTCCTTAGGATGATTATTTTTAATTTCTTCAATATGCATACAATTTTTCTGATGTTATTTTTTTTTCTGACAGCCAAGTATAAGCAGCATTGTATATTTACCACATTTTCTTATTTTTCTTTCTTTTTTTACTTTTTATTGGATATTTTCTTTCTTTACATATCAAATGTTATTCCCTTTCCCGGTACCCACCCCTGAAAGTCCCTATCCCATCCTCCCTCCCCCAGTTTCTATGAGGATGTTCTGGAACTCACCCATCCACTCCCGCCTCCCTGCCCTTGATTTCTCCTACACTGGAGCATCCAGGCTAAGAGGCTCTGACACATTTTCTTTGTACATTTTTTGGTCGAGGGACATCTAGGTTTGTTTCTACTTTCTGAGTGTTATGAGTAAAGGCACTGTGAACATAATTGAGCAAGTACACTTGTGGTAGAATGGAGTATCTTTTGAGTATAGACCAAGAGCAGTATGGCTGGGTCTTTTAGTAGATCAATTCCTAATATTTTTTCTGAGTAAACACCATCGATTTCAGAAATAGCTGTTTAAGTTTTCACTCCTACCAAAAATGAAGGAGTGCATTTGTTCCACATCCTGACCAGGATAAGCTATCACTTGGGTTATTGATCATAGCCATTCTGACAGTGTAACATGGAATCCCAAAAATAGTTTTGACTTACATTTCTCTTGTGGCTAAGGATTTCAACATTTAAGTTTTTCAGGTACTTGCTATTCCTTTAATGAGAATTCTGTTTAGATCTGTACCTCACTTTTAATTGAATTGTTTGGTTTATTGATGCCTAATATCTTGAGTTCTTATACATTTTGTATAATAGCCCTCTATCAGATCTGGTGATGGTAAAAACCTTTTTCCTCTTTGATTCTATTGATAGTGTTCTTCACTTTTACTTTCGTGAGGTTCTATTCATTAACAGTCAATCTTAGTTCTTGCCCTATCGATGTCCTGTTTCCAGGACTACTGGGTTTTTTTTTTCTATCATGTTCAGTGTGTCTGGTTTAAGGTTGAGATTTTAATTCACTTGATTGTGACTTTGAGGTGGGGTGATAGATATGGATCTCTTTGCATTCTGCTATATGATGACATCTAGCTAGACTAGAACCACTTGTTGAACAGGCTGTCTTTTTTTATTGTGCATTTCTGGATTCTTTATCAAAAGTCAGGTGCCCGTGGGTGTGTGAATATATGTCTTACTACTCAATTAGATTGTCTTGAAGAAAATGTCTGCTTTTTTGTAAATATGTATATTTTTCTATTACTATAGCACTGTAATAGAACTTTAAGTCAGGGATGGTGATGAATTTGGAAATTCTACTGTTTTAGCTCTCCTGGAGGGTTTGCTGTTGTTGTTGATGATGATAATGGTGGTACTTGTTTGTTTGTTTGGGGTTTTTGTTGTTGATTTTTTTTTCTTGAAGGTCTGTAAGGAATTGAGTTGAAATTTTGATAAGGGTTGTGTTGAATCTATAGATGGTCCTTTTTACTGTAATAATTTTACTGTTCCATGAGTATGGGAGATCTTTCCATATTCTGATATTTTCTTTAGTATCTTTCTTTAAAAAAGTAAAAATAGTCTCCTGCAACTCTTTCACCTGGTTGGTTAAAGTTAGCCCAAGATGTTCTAGATTGTTTCAGGCTATTGTTAACGGTGTTATTTCCTTTATTTTTTTTCTCAGTCTGTGTGTGATTTATATATATATAAGGACTACTGGGTTTTTTGTTTGTTTGTTTGTTTTTGTTTTGTTTTGTTTCTTACTTAATATTTTATCCAGCCAATTTGTTGGAAGTGCTTATCAGCTGTAGAGATTCCCCAGTGAAATAACTTTGGTCACCTTTGTGTACTATCAAACGATGTGCAAATAACAGTATTTTGACTTCTTTCTTTCTGACTTCTATTCTATTACTCTTCTTCAGGTGTCATATTGCTCTACCTAAAAGTTCAAGTACTATATTGAATCAATATGGAGAGTAGACAGTTTTGTCTCATTTCCAAGTTTAGTGAAATTGCTTTGGGTTTCTTTTCATTTAATCTTAGCTTTGCATATCCTTGCTACAACTTCCTTTTATTGTGTCTGGGTATATACTTTATACCCTAATATCTCTAAGACTTTTCTCATGAAGGGGTGTGGGATTTTGTCAAAGGCATTTGGCATTTGTGGAGATGATCATATGATGTTATTTATTTCAGGTTTTTTTATGGTGGTTTACTTTAACAAATTTTGGTATATTGAACCATCCCTACATCTCTGAGATGAAGCCTTCCTGATTATGTTGAAAGATCTTTTGCTGATTTTCTATTTAGTTTGGAATTAGTTTATTGAGTATTTTAACATTTATGTTCATAAGGGAAATGGGTCTATAATTTTTTCACTTTGTTGAATCTTTATGTGGTTTGAGTGTCAGGGTGACTGTGGCCTTCTAAGAAGAATTAGGCAATTCTTCTGTTTCTATTTAGTGGCACAATTTGGGGTATACTGGTTTTAAGTTATCTTTGAATGTCTGGACTTCTGGCATTTGTGCTTGAGCAGGCCGTTTTCACCTGAGATGGGATCTGGACATTTGATGATCAATTCGGTCTCTTGTTGAGCATGACATCTCTTCCTGAGCTGGGAGCAGACATTCTGGTTGCCTGAAAGGCATCTGATCTAGCAAGGAGTCTCTACCTAAGCTATAGGCTAGCCAATTGGGGAATAACACCCAAATGACCCAAATACACTTTATCATTGCATGATATGGGATTTACAAATTTCACATTTATCAGAAAGTCATTAATGTTCTCATTTTTTCTAAGATACCTAAGAGTTTATCACTTAGAGATAATGTACATGTACGGAAATCAATTCTCTATTGTAATTTATCTTTTCCCACGGTCAGTAAAGGTTTTAACACTTAACTGCTTCCTTCCATGATTCAGTTAAGAAAAATCATCTTTACAAGAAACAAACATACTCTAAAGTGAAGGCAGTGAAGAATTTGAGGACTCTTGTATTATCCATGCCCTTTACACTGATAACAGTTTGCAAATCTAAAACCAGTTTTATCTTCTGCAACTTACTCTGTGATTGTATGCTGTCTTAAAGACCCTACTGCTTAACGATTTTTCTTTGCTCTCTAATAAAGACCTTTCATACCAAAATCACAGCAAATTATAAAGCCAACGGAATCTCAGCATTGCCTTTAAAAAAAATCTACCAACTGATATGATTCAAGTTAGTAGATATTGTTGGCAGCACACTGGATGCTCAAACCTAATAGATATCTTCTCAGCCAATCGTGACACACTCATGCTCCCACAGGGATTTTGAGCACTGTAAAGAGAAGTTTAAAGTACTTCTTGTGATTTAACACATCATTACAAGTCCTCCAAAAGACCCAAAGTTATAGAAGGAAAAAAAATCAGTTTATACTCTAAATTTCTCCATCTATTTTTTCCATTTTTTTTGTTGCTGTTTACAGTTATATCACCTCTGAACTCACAGATATTCATACATTACATACATCCACCTCTAACAAGTGACTTTGTCCATTGCGTATAGAAAAAAAATTATTAGTAGTGTGGAGTATTTTTCTTCAGAAGCATATTTTTCTGTGATGATGCATGATTCACATGTCTGGATTAATAATTTAGTCAATGAGCCACTCCTTCCATCACTCAACAGATTACTAAGAACTACTAAATCTAAATTTCTCTCTACATTTTCTTACTCACCCTGACATTTAAATACAAATTTGATTATCAAGAAAACCTCAAGTTGGTAGAAAATTAAGATCCTGTTCTATTTAAAAGAAAAATGTTTTCTTCATTCTTGGCATTTCTAAGAGAAAGAACCTAAATTTGATGAAATTTATAGTTTAGGAAAATGGTGTAATCCGTGTTTTATCCCCTTCTCTTTAAGAGTGAAATACAAGGATTATAACCATTTATATTTGCTTTTTGTTCTGTTTTATTGCTTATTTGAAAAGTGTTCCTACTCTATAGTCCTGGATAATTTAGAACTGCATACTATGCTGGCCTCAAACTCAGAGATATGGTAGACTCTCTCACTGGTGCATGTATAAGATCAGAGCAAGATCCAACCAGACAAATCACTGCTATGGATGAGAGTTGTAGTCATAAAATCCCATTCTTAGCTGAGAGGCTATGAGTAAATTGTGGTTG
Source organism: Rhabdomys pumilio (assembly GCA_030674055.1). NCBI lineage: Eukaryota > Metazoa > Chordata > Mammalia > Rodentia > Muridae > Rhabdomys > Rhabdomys pumilio. The sequence continues at coordinate 233,453,937 of JANHMN010000001.1, read as the reverse complement.
CTGGGCAGAGTCAGTTTTTTCAAGGGCACAGTTTGTGAGAAGTTACTCATGCTTAGTAGATGACTTTATACCTGTGTACATGCTAGCAACACTACATGGATTTGGTGCTTTAAAATAAACAGTTTCACAGGAGCCCCCATACTGATTTCTACAGTGTCAATATAAGTTTACACTTCTATAAGAAGTAAAATAGTATTGTCTATGTTCCCCCATCCTTATCAGCATGAGCTGTCAGTTAGGTTATTATTCTTAGCCATTCTGACTGTTGTATGAGACAATCTCAAATTAGTATTGAGTTGCATTTTACTGGTGCCTAAAGATGTTGCACATTTCTTTAAGTGTTTCTCAGCTATTTGCAGTTCCTTTAATGAGAATTTGTTTTTTTAGATCTATACCCTGTTTTTGAATTGGATTGTTTAGTTTATTGATATTTAATTTCTATGTTCTTACATATTTTGCATATTATCATTCTGTCAGATACAGAGTTGGTAAAAAAAAATAAAATAAAATAAAGTCTTTTCCCATTCTGTGGGCAACTGTTTTTTTCCTTCAGTTTACAAAAGATTTTCAGGTTTATGAGCTCCCATTTATCAGTCATTGATTTTAGTGGATATACTGTAGTTGTTATATTTAGGAAGTTATTTCCTGTGCCAGTTAGCTCAAGTCTGTTCCCCATTTCTTCTTCTTGAAGGTTCAGTGTGTCTTGATTAAAGTTGAAGAAATTGGTGACCCTGAAGTTGAGATTTGTACAGGGTGATAAATATGGTTAAACACTTGCATTCTCTGCATGAAAATATCCAGTTAAATGATCATTTGTTGATGATGCTGTCTTTTTCCATTGTGTATGAATCAATTCTTTATCAAAAGTCAGGCATTCATAGACATGTGGATTTATATCTGGTTCTTCAATTAGATTTCCCTGACCAAATTGCTGATTCTTATGCCAATACCATGTAGATTGAATTTAAATAGATGTACAGTATTACAGATTTTAAAGTTAGAGTTAGTGATACCTCAAGAAGTTGTTTTATTTTTGGAGGTTGCCTTAGTTATCCTGATTTGTTTTATTTTGGTTTTGTTTTTGTTGTTGGTTTTGGTTTTACATTTCTTTATAAAAGTAAAAATTGTCCTTTCAAGGTCTATAGTGGTTGAGTTGGAATTTTGATGTGGTTTGCACTGCAACTAATTAAAGATTACTTTTGGTAGAATTGATGTTTGTACTATGAAGATCTTCCCATCTTTTGGTATCATCTTCAATGTTATTCTTAAAAGACTTGAAGTTTTATCAGGCAAGTATTTCACCTTGAGATAAAGTTACACCAAGATATTCTACATGTTTTCAGATTATTATGAATGGTGTTATTGCCCTCATTTTTTCTCTCTGTTTGTATATAGAAAAAATATTCACATATTTCTATATAGGAGGACTACTGTATTTGTTAATTTGATTTTGAATCAAGCCACTGTGCCAAAGCTGTTTATCAGTGATAGAGATTTTCTCATTATTATTTTTGGTCACTTATATATAATATTAAATCATCTGCAAAGAAAGATGCATTGATGTCTTCTTTTTGAATTTCTATCATCTTGATATCCTTCAGTTGTCATATTGCTCTAACTAAAACTTCATGTGCTATACTGAATCAACATGGAAAGAGTGGACAACTTTGCTTTATTTCTGATTTTAATGGAATTTGTTTGGGTTTTTTCCAATTAATTTTATGTTGGTTATTCAGTTCCTGTGTATTACCTTTATTATTATTTATTTATTTATTTATTTTATTATTTATTATTTATTTATTATGTTTAGTGATGTTCCTTGTATTCCTAAGATCATCATATTTTTATCAGGAAGGGATGTTGAGTTTGTTAAAGGCTTTATTTGCTTCTATGTGGATGAGCAAGCAAGATTTTCTTTCAGTTTCTTTAAATAGTAGATTACATTGACAGATTATTTTGTGTGTAATCCATCCCTGCATTTATGGTATGGAACTTTCTTATTCATGTTGGACATTCATTTTGATATGTTCTTACATTTGGTTTGTAATTATTTTATTGAGTGTTTTTTGCATGTATGTTTGTAAGGGATATGGGTTTTTAATTTACTTTTGGTGAATTTTTATGTAGTTTGGGTATCAGTATAAATGTGTTATCATAAAATGTATTAGGCAATGCTTCTCTTTTGTTTTTTGGGGGATAATTTGAAGAGTATTGGCATTAAGTTTTCTTTGTACTTATGGTAGAATCTTGTTCTAATCCTGTCTGTACCTGGGAATTTTTGTTGTTGATGATATTGTTGACAATCTTTTAATGAATTCTTATATTTCACCAGGAATTACAGCTCTATCTATCTATCTATCTATCTATCTATCTATCTATCTATCTATCTATCATCTATCTATCTATACTGTGTTCTTATATATTGTATTTGGAGTAATTGATGGTAGTAACAATTAATAGGTAGTCTTACTGTCTCTTTCCTTTGTTAAAATGCATTGTCCTTCCCCATCTCTTTAGATGAAGATAGTTTTGAAGTCTGTTTTGTTAGATATTAAATTGAGTACAACTTTCTTCTTAGGTACATTTTTTTTTTGTTTTCATGTGTGCATCTAACTTTTTTGGTTTTAATTTTTCCTCCTAGTACATCTACAGAGTTGCATTTGTAGATAAATATCATTTAAGTTTGACTTTAATCTTGTGATTTCTTATTTTCTCCATTTATGGTAATTTAAAATATTGATGAGTAAGGTAATTTGGGCTGGCATGTTTGGTCTTTTACAGTTTGAAGCCCATCTGTCAAAGCCCTGCTGGTTTTGAGTATCTCCATGAGAAGTCAAGTCTAATTCTAATAGTTCTGCCTTTACATATTACTTGGTCTTTTCCTTTTCAGCTTCTAATATGCTTTCTTTGGCCTTCATGGTTAGTGTTTTGTTTATTATGTGGTGAGAGGGCTTTCTTTTCTGGTACAGTCTATTTGATATTCTTGGTCCTTTTTGTACCATTTTGTTAAAAATTTGAAATTGTTGAAAATATTTTCAGGGTTGTTGATTTGTATTCTTCTCCTTCCTCTATTTTTTATTACTTATAAAGTTAATGTTTTCAAAATGTCCAAAACTTCTTGAAGCCCCCCCACCCAGTAAGGCAATGTAGTTTGGATGTTTCTGTGGTTCTAACTTAATTTTTAGATTTTACCAGGGTTCTACTTCACCAGGACTGGTTATTTGGGAGGCATCAAGTGCGTGCTTCATTACTGCACTGCAGCAAACTATGAAGACCAGTTGCAGTTACCCCAGAATTATGTACCATATTTCTGGCAGGTGCATACCACATGAAAACTGTATTAGTGGAGTCACAGAACAGTCAAGGTTTTCAAAAAAGCTAGTTATAACACCTTGAAGAGAAAGAGTGCTATATTCTCCTGGGCACTTCTATGCCATCTTTGTTAGCATTTCTCATCTTGGCAACTCTAACACTTCCATCATATTTCAAACTGTGGGCCATTTTGTGAACATGATAGTGATGATTCACTTCTTTCTTCCTCTCTCTCTCTCTCTCTCTCTCTCTATCTCTCTCTCTCTCTTTCTTTCTCTCTTTTACTTCATTCATTTTATATCCTGCTCACTGACCCACTCTTGGTCACCCCTCCTACAATCCTTTCCCCCCATTCTCTCCTCCCCTTCTCTGAATGGGTTGGAGCTACCCTGGGTATACTCCCACCTTTGCATATCCTCACCCACTGAGGGGTCTCCCACTGAGGTCCAATGAGAAGAACATATCCCACATACAGGCAATGGCTAAATGCTAAATGTCAGATAATTTTAGATTTAACATTTATTTTGACCAGAGTATCCATTTCTTCTATAATGCCTTCAATGTTAGTGAAGTTTGCCTCTGTATTTCTCATATGATTTCCAACTTTTTTTTTCTAAGATTCATTCAGTTTGTATTTTTTTTTCATTGCTTTTCTTTTCATTTTCAGGTCTTGAACAGTTTTATAGTTTCCTGCAGGTTTATTTATTTATTTGTGTTTTTTTCTTGATTTCTTCATGAGATTCATTAATTCTTTTTTTTAAGGACCTTTTTTATTTGGTGATTATGGTGGTGGTAGTGGTGGTGGTGGTGGTGTCTCTTCATTTCTGTTTGCTCTCTGGATTTTAGAGATTGTATTGGCTGACTGTTTTCTGTTTTATTTGCCTGCTATCTTGACATGTCACCTGAAATGCTTGTTGGCATTCTGGACCAGGGGAAGAGGAAGCCAGAAGAAGTTAGTCTCAGGGGTTTGCAGGAAGCATGGGAGAGGGGGTGGGAGAAAGGAGGAACTGCCAGTGGTGTTCTATTACTGTCCTAGTGACAATTCTGAAAATTGTGTCTGGGGTAACAGAGAGACTAAGGATATATATATATATATATATATATATATATATATATATATACACACACATGCGCAGTGGGATGTTTCTCTGATTCTCTTGTCTGCTTTGAGACTTTTATTCCTATTGGGTTCCTGTCCAGCCTTTGCAGGAGGAATTTTACATTATCTTATTGTACCATGTTTTATCCTGCTTGTCTGTTGTCTTATGGAGGCTTGTTCTTTTCTGAAGAGGAAAAATATAGGGTCTAGATGAAGCAGAAAGAGGAGATGAGGTATGTGGAAAGAATAGAGAGAGGGAAACTATGGTTAGAATATATTGTATGAGAGTAGAATCTATTTTTCAATTAAAAAACAAATACAAACATACAAATTTGAGAGAGCAGAGTAGTAAAGGGAGGTCATCACAACACATCACCTATGCATGTATGAATATCTCAAACAAATATATAAAAAAAATGAGATAGGACCTAGGCATATTAGCCCACAACTCTAATCCCAGTTACTGAGAAGACTGAATCAGATTAACCATAATTATGATATGACTCCCAGGCTTCATAGCAAATTCTAAGCCAATATGATGTTGATGTTTTTTCAAAAGCAGGTTTGCGATGTTTGTAGAGAGTAGAATAGTCCCAAGAAATAGTGTAAAAGAAAGTCATATCTTGAACTGTGTTGTGAGTTTAGGTGGAAAAGATTTTAAAACCTACTGAGTTTAGATTATAAAAACAGTGGAAAATAGATTTTAAAGTATTGTAAAACTTTTTTAAAGATGGAGAATTAATTCAGCTATTCAACAGCAAAGTGATGTCTAAAAATGAATACGGATATGAAGAGAGTCTCAGAAGGACTGTGGATATAGCCAGATTTTAGTGTGCTTATCTAGCAAATGTGAAGCTCTAGGCTCCATTGCCAGCAGTGCATAAATGGAGCCTGGTGATTCAATGAGATCCGCTGAGATATACATGGTTAAGACAATGCTGAACATTGATGTTGGAACTTTACTAATTTATTTTTTTCATTTTATAGTGTTGTCTTTCTTTATAAAACAGCCTTTAGAGTCTGAAAGTTTAAAGAAGAGAACAGTTGTCAAAGAAACGACAGCTACCAGAATAAATGGAACAAGTTTGTAACAGTAGTGCATTCCAGTGCAGACTTTAGAGAGATGTGTGAACATGAAAATAGCTACTTCTAGGCTAAAGCAAATTTCAAGAGTATTTTTTCTTAATGATTTTAATTTGTTTGTTTGTTTGCTTGCTTTTGCTATGATAGGAAATGTTCAGTCAAGAATTTTGGATTTTTCTCTGGGTAACAGCCATGCCATGTCCGGAGGCCAGTTTTATAGAGTTGCCTTCCTCATTCTACACCTTTTACCTATTTTTCTTCATGCTCCATCTTCTCTGATGTATCACATATGAATATGAACTCAGACTATCTATGACTACTCATGCGAGATCTTCATAAATTCAACAGGTTAAAAAACAAATCTCATGGAAGGATGAGATTGAGAGTGGTTCTGAATGTGTCATCTGTGACTGAGAAGGTTTCGACAGTTGATGTCTACTGGGAGAAAGAGAAGCTTTTAAGGTGTGGCCATTGGTAAATTATCTATGATGTTAAAGGGGAACTAACAAGCATATGAGAATACTGGTAGCACTAATTAGACTTAGTGGAGTGAGAGACAAATGTGAGAGAGAGCTGGAGAGACAGAAGCAATGATAGATGTGACCAATCTACATTGTATACACTTTTCAAGTGAATATATTTTAATCCAAGGTTTGATGTACAGACACACTTAGAAGCTATTTAAATTTAAAAAATTCCAAACTGAACTCACAATTACTCACCTCTACCCATATTTCTTAATAACTGATTCACTTATAACAATTCCCAGAATTACCCTTCATATTCCCTTCTCTAGATGAGGTCACCAAGTTTGAATACTTTTAAACTTTCTGTCTTTTCAACTTTCTATGTATCATTCTAATTCTCACTTGCTCTTATGATGGTATGATGTTTTTGCCCCACTGCACACATTCCTATGTAAAAGACATAGTCACAGACAAAAGAGTCTGAAGAGATCTTTGGGAGGTATTTATGTTAGGTGTTAATGTACCTACAAATGTTGAGAGCTGGGGGAATTTTAGGGGAAGGAAAGAGAGGTAAGCAGAGAAGTTGGAAGAACCTTAAAGGCAATGCCAGGGTGCAATAGATCTGATAAACACATCAATTATTAGAATGCGAAGATAACCTTATAGGTGTAGTAGGGACATGCATAACTTGGTGTTAACCAAATGCTCTCTAATTGAACTTAAGACCTGCCATGGCCCACGGGGATTCAACGAGACCCTAGGGAAGGGGGCAAAGGAGTGAAGGGACAAGAGACCCAAAGACTGAGATCTAGTCTGGGGTTCTGATCAAGCTCTGAAACTTTAATTTCAGGTGCAGGTTATAAAGACACAGCAAAATGGGAAGTTTAGGTGAGGGTCATTGCTTAGGGCTATCACACTATTGAATTTTCATTGTCTAAGAACATCCCACTGTCTTAACCTTATTGCCCAAGACCATCCCACTGTCATATCTTTATTGCCCAAGACCATCCCACTATCATAACCTACTCCCAGGAAATACTAGATGTTCTTTAAGTTCCTGGGGCCTGAAACCCACAAACATCCTTTCTTAACCTTGAACTAACTAGGCTTTCCAGAACAGCAGGTAATTTTCTGGGTTTGGCTCTCAGCAAAGTCCTGCCCAACAAGATGGAAATCATGACTGGTACTAGCTAACTACTCAGTATTAGTGAAGTGACTGTTACTAGAGGAGTGTCTATAACTACTCACTCACTAAATTGGCACAACCTTTACAAGAAGTCTATGAACATTTGTTCGTATACTCACAGATAAACGTAGTCCTCACCCCTCATTAAGGAGATTTATCTTTGTAATAGACAGACACAACCACAGAAACCCACAACCAATTATAATGTAGAGTTGTGGAGCCCAGTCACAATGGGTACATCTACAAATCACTCCTCTATTTGAGGCTGGAGAAAATTTCTATAGAGAAGAGAGAAAAATGTTAAGAGCCAGAAGACCAGAAAGCTCACTCTAAGAATGCCTCCTAGTACCATCAGAATATACACTCATACTGTTTCATCAATGTGGCTGCCTAAACCTGAGCTGAAAAGGAATAACACCAATGAATGGGTAAAGCCCAGGGGCCCCAACCCTACAAAAATTATAGGTAAATGAGAAAACTTAGGAGTGGGAGAAGTGTTCTTCCCTGGGGAAGAGAATACCAGTTTGCTTTCCAGTGCCAAATAGTCAGTCCTGAGTATTACATATATCAAAGGATTATATTTAACAATACATAAAACAAATCAAAACAAAAAATAACTGCAACTATGGGTTGCAGTTATAACCCATAGTTGCAGTTATAACTCACCAATTAATAGTGATTCTTTAATCTCCACAGGAATTACACATACATAATACACACACACACTCACCCCTGAAAGAGGAGGAGGAGGAGCAAGATGAGCAGGACAAAGAGGACAAGGAGGACAAGGATGAGGTTGAGAATGAGGAGAAAGCAGAGGCAGAGGAGGAAAAACGAGATGTTTTTCTTGCTGTATCTCTAAGGAAAGTCTGTTGACTGACATAACCAGGACTCCATAGGACCATTATATCACCATGGAGCTGATTCCCAGCCTCCAGGATGATGGAAAGAGTTAGTACATAGTATTTGCCTTGGTGCTTTCTGCAGCATCCCAGAGTAAGATATCTCTATTCGTCATTTAATCCTAAACTTTTTGCCAACTCTCTTATTTTGGTTCCTTTTTGAATCATTTTCTGCTGTCTTTTATGGTTGCCTTTCTGCAAAACAAACTATATTGTCTTTTTCTCAGTACTGATTTGATGCTTTAAGTTCCAAATCTGTGCCAGCTTCTTGCTTTGTTCTTTGCCTTTGTATATTACCTAATTCACTATAACAATGCTGTGAAGTAGAGATTTTCTGTGCACCAGCCGTAAACAGTGCCTTTCAGCAGAAAGAAGTAACTTTTTTGACTGGTGTTAGATTGATTACAAGATGAGTCAAAATTCAAACTCCTATGTCCTGTCAGATTCCCACAGATCTTACAATGATTACCTGTGAAATTCCTCCCACTAATTACTTGTCTGTCCGTTGTCTCAGTTCTGCTTACCAGTTTATATGCCAGGACATAGGATTTTCTGTATCTCTGAAACCAACTCATCTAGTCAATTTTCCACCAAACTCTCTGAAGTTCATTATAAGTGTCATTTTCAGCAAGAAATCAACAATCATCCACTCCCACACACATACCTCCTCAATGATAATTAGTTTCCTATGACTTTGCTTGTCTCTTTCTTCCATTGCTTGTCTCTTACCACACTGATTATTATTGAGATTTTTTCTCCTGGCATTCCAATGGCTTATTAGTTTTGAATCTGGAAACTGGGCTTTTCATACTATACATATTTATTGAATGAATTGGGTTCTATGCTTATTGTTTCTTAATTGTAGAACCCGTAATTTTGTAATCCTATCTGTTCCCAGTCACCCCACTTACCAAAAGCTCAATATTTCCCATGTTTTTCCTCTCCTAAGAACTGCTTCAGCAGTACAGAGCGTGATATGCTTTTTTACATTTTAAGTAACAGTGGGTATTTTTTGGGAGCCTACTTTGCCTAAGCCTCAAGGCTTCAGCATGTGGAACTTACAGAAAATTTCATTCTACTATTAAACTTCGAAATGCAATTTTCAAAGTGCAAACAGAATCCAGTAGTTATATTTAGTTTCTAAATTGGCATTTAGTTGGAGCATAGTATGAAAATTGTCTTTCAATTTCCTGTTAGCTTGTCAGTTGGTATGTGTTCAATGACTTCAAGAGATAATATCTGCTACCAGAGTAGCCTAAATACCTCAGAAATGATCTGTGACTGGTAGAATTAAATTCTGTATAGAGCAGGTGTCTTCTTATATAATAATGTTCATAAAAATCTGTTACTTTCTACTATAACTACAATAAGAGAAATCATAATTTTTTTCATTCTTAGAGAATAAGGAGGCTAACAAAAGGCCTTGGGTTTGTGGTGTATTAATAGATAACAATGTATTCATTTTCTCTATCTAAATGATAATTAAATATTTTATAGGTTCAACCATAAGCCTAAGAAAACCTAGTCAGTAACAATACCCAGAATCATGTATTTTTCATTTGTCACTAATTAAAACATGTTAAGTATAAGACAGGCTGCTTAAATAAAGACAATTTTTGGCTGTTAAACTTCATACCTGTTTATAAAACAGTAGGCACTTTAAATTTCCTAAGTCATGTCTCATAATGTTAGTTATAAAGATCAAATATCTATGAATCTGTGAATAATTATTTAATAAAGAAATACTAAAGCTACTGCACCTTTTTAGTTTTTTCTGTTATGTTCTGCAGTGTTTTTAAAATGACATCTCATTCACCTTTCTGAAATTTTATTCATAATGTCTTTAGAAACTATATAGTTGTTTTTTCTTTCTGCTTGTAGTATAATGCTGAAACTAGCCTTTCTTTTGCTACTTTTTGTTAGAATTTTTCATCTTCAAGAAGATCGTACTTGTATTAAAGTAAGTAAAAGGTTTATAGAGAAGTAACACTACCAGTATTATTAAGAATGAACCTAAATTCAGAATTCATGACATTTCTTTTCAAAAACATTCAGAAAATCAAGTTATCTGTTTTAAATTCTTCAATAGATAAGAAATAATGTGTTTATTTATTTATTTAATAATCTATTTATTTATGCTGAAAGATCCCAGAGAGAGGAGTCCCTTACTCAAGTTTCAGGATGTCATGGCCACCCAATAATTCACAAAACATCTAGATGCAATCAGCAAGAGGTATATTTTGGGATCAAACAGCTGATGGTCAATTCATAACTTACACGGGAGCAGAGAAATTGACAAGACAGCTTGGTTAGTGGTGGTCTTATATAGGGGAACCCACAAACAGGGGGAGTGTGAAGGGGTAATTAAGGAAACATGACATAAAAACAATGGAAAGTCTCAGAAAAGTCCCAACTTGTAATTCAGTCAGAGTCATGTGGAAACATCCTGTACACACATCTTTCCCAAGAATGTAACCTTGCCCAACCATCTGTGCTTTGGGCTTTGGGTCTTCCCCACCAGCAGGTGGGTTTTCTTCTCTGAGGTCTGAGGAATGTTAATTAGCCTCTCCTTTCCTCTCCTGAATGTTAATCCAGCAAGTGTCCTCTGACTCAGAAATAATGTACCCCTCCCCGGAATGTAGAATGTATCCCGGGGCAGTGAAGACCTAAAATCTCACATTTAATTCTGCTTTCTTGGTGGAACTAGTGAACAGGCTAGCCTTATTCTTTTGCTCAGCTCTAGGGGTCATAAAAATTGTCTATAGTTTTCATAAGTTTTCTATACCTTTCAATGCTATTTCAACATCATGGTCCTGTTAATATTAAAGATGCTTCTCTAGTGGGATCATAACAATGTATAGAGATTATCTAAGACTCCAAATATGCTGACACTTCTCAGGAATTGGTCAGTTGTTGAAGTACACAAGTGAATACTTAAGAGACACTGTAATTTGATCAAATAACCCTTATCGTATTATTTTATTATTTTGAAATTGAAACAGCTTTTATGTTTATGATTTGTATATTTCTCTGTTGAAAGAGTAATAGTGAAGACACTGTTTCTATATGTACATGATTGTATACATTATAGAATAAACAGTGAAGACACTGTTTACCATAAGGGAAAAGAGGAATATGCCTTTAAATAAAAAAGAATATAATGGTTCTAACTGTAAACTTGAATGATATAACTGGTTAAGGCTAATTTCCCAGAAAAGTGATGGAAAACTGTACACATATAAGATTTCTTGTTTATGAAATAGAAAATGTAATAGACAATTGGTTTTTTATTAAACTTCTAAAATGTGTTCACTTTATAGCACATTTTAACTCAGGTCATTATAAAATGGGTGATTATCTATTTACTTAGTAATTGAATTAAATATCTTCCAGCAAAAGTGATGACAATAGCTGGTTCATTCAAGCAGTGTATGCAAGTTGAGCTTTATGTGACTTAAAGTTGTTCATTTGCTGCTTGTGATATAAAGACATTAAGGAATGGCTAGAAAAGACAAATATTTCAGGTTTTCACCTTCTTCTGACAAATAGACAAAACCATCCTAATTTGGGGACTTTAACTGGGGAGAAGGTAGATAGGCAATACAGGGCAGAGGGAGATGTGGTAGATAACAAAATTTTTAAAAGTCACTGGGAATCATTTTATGTTTCCTTTAAATTTAATATATATATATATATATATATATATATATATATATATATATATAGTCATGCCACCTGGGGTAGAATAATGCTCCCACAAGTCACACACTAGTAAAAATCCTTTCACCAAGCAATGGAAACCCCCTTTTCATTTATTGTTCAAGGGGTCCAAGATACTTTCCAAGCAATAGAGGCAATTTTTCATTAAACTTTGTTGCTTTGCAGACATTGAAGTTAAGCATCTAATGTTGCACAAACTTTAGACACATGGCTCAGAAGACTCAAGGATAGTCTTGTGCCCTCCACTCAGCCTTGAGCAGGCCAAAAACACCTTGTTTACCACAATAGACCAAATAATAGGACCTGGGTGGAGTTTTCCACTTTGGCTGCACATACAACCTGCTACAGGAACTTGGAAGAATTGACTGCCTACTGAGCTTGCCTTGAGACATCTCAGCTGTAACAAAGGATGTAACAAAGTTTCCTCACCCATCTCAGGCTATGACAAAGGATGGGTTCCCCCACCCATCTCTGGTTGAAACAAGAATAGGGTTGGTGGGGCTTTCACTTTAAATTAGAAGAGCTGAATATTAAACTTTGAGCCTTGATCAGAAGAAAACTTTTTCTTGGCTTTTCTCGCCTCTCCATTCCCCCTTTTTTATTTCCAGCCCCCCATCAGGTGAACCCCGTTTGTCAGTGGCCACAGGCAGCAACAAATTCTGAGATAGAAGAAAGCCTCCTTTCTTAAGAAGTAACTGCAGCAATACCTTAAGATACTATGCATTCTGCCAGAGGTCAGGAAACAAAGGAAAAGAACAATAAACAGTACTACCTCTCAGACTGTAAATCCTGTGAATCACAGCATTAAACAGAACTGTAAGGTATCCAAAAATGTGAGAGTGACTCTTACATCTTAGAGAAATCTATTAGCTGTTCTTATCATTCTTAAAGGGTTGCCACAACATCACTATTTTTAGTTAATATTTATTCTCTTTTATTTATAAATTTATTCTTTGTGTATGGATGCTTTGCCTGCATTTATGTCTATAGCTCACATCCTGTGAGCACAGAGTCCAGATGATGCTCTGCAACTGAAGTTACCTGATTGTGAGCCTACCAGTGAAGACGTCCAAACTCGGGAGACCCTTACTCAAGTCTCGGGAAAACACAAAATCACAAGACACCGTATCTGGATGCAATCAGCAGAGGTTTATGAGGGAGAGTTGGCTAGCCAAGGTTCACTCACCCAGGAGTTGAATTGACAAAGCCAGTCAGTCTAAGAAGGGTTTTTAAAGGGGGAAACCACAAACCTGGAGAGTGAGGAGGAGGTGAAAGGTTGTTAAGGAAATATAACATAAAAATAGTGGAACATTCCAGAGCAGCCCAAACCTAAATGATTCAGGATTATGTGGAAAGCACTCTGCACACCCATTCCTCACAAAATGTGGTCTTGCCAAGTTACTTGTTCAACTATTTCTCAGTTGTCACCCTGTCACTTGCCCTGTCATTGTGGCTACTAGCTTCCCAGCCCCAACTAGATGACTTGCATCATTTTGTGGTCTGGAATGTGTCTTCCTGCTTTGGTCCTTCCCCACCCACAGGTGGGTTCTCTTCCCTGAGGCTTGAGGAATGTTAGCAAGTGTCCTCTGACTCAGGGATAATGTACTCTTCCTGGAATGTATCCCGGGGCAGTGAAGGCCTGAAATCTTACATTCAGTTCCGTTTTCTGGAAACTGCATTCTTTTTTCTCAGGCCTAGGGGTTAAAAAAAAAAAGCCTTTATATATTTTATAAAATGATCTTTATAATTTTTCACTCTATATCAGCTGTGTTCAGAGAATGAAACCCAGGTCTTCTGGTAGAAAAGAGACCACTCTTAGCCATGATCCATCTTTCTAGGCACCTATTAATTCGTTTTATAATTTTAAACATATATTGCTCTCTTTTAGCTCTGTATGCTCATTAATGAATGACATTTTAATAAATTATAAATAATTTATTGGAACTGAGAAGATTGCTCAGCATTTAAGCACATATATTTCTCTTTCAGAGGATCTGGGTATGGTTGCTTCCACCCAGTTCAGATAGCGAACAACATTTAGCTCCAAGAGATCTGAAAGCTTCTCTCACTTCTACAGAGAATAGATAACTGGAAATTTATTTTGATGGGAGCAAATTCATGCTGGTGAATTATCCATTGACAAGTACTCTAAGATCTTTATGTATGTTCATGACAGCATGCTTCAAATTTAAAGACAAATGCCAAAACACCACAGTAAAAACTAGGAGGGGAAGTAATTTGTATTGAGTCAATAGAAGGAAATAAAATGCTTCCTATAAAATGTGTTCCAAACTGCAGTGTTTTAATTCTATCATATAGATGATCTAAGTTTGGAAAGATTGATTCTGAGATTAACCTCCATTATAAAATGTTATATTCAGTACAAACTATCTCAGATAGTAAGTAGAGTCAAGCCAGAGTTCATACCCCAGGGTCTGTGAATCAGATAAACTTGGCATATCTCCGAGTTCTATGTCCCGAATCTTCATAAGGTTTCAAGAAAGATGTGTGCCACCTAGAATATGCTTTAAATAGTAAAAAGGAGATAATAGCACATTTTACAGATGATTTAAGCTTTCAGTATATTTCATTTCCTCTCTTTCTTTCACATGCTGTTGGAAGATTCTCTTAGGCTTTAGATACCATGCTGACATTTCTATTAAATCATGTTTGTGATGTTTGTGTAGAGTGTTTACAGCATGTGTGACTGCTTGCCCCTTTGAAGCAAGCAATAGAATCTATTTTCTTTCTTCTAAAACAGAAGCTCTTGTCTTAAAATGTAGTCATAAAATGATATTTTACATTAATTAGAATAGAAGCAAAGGTCTTCTCAACCTCTACAGGAGCATGTGACCCAATAGATTTACAAGAAAATATCAAGAGAGAGAATATGGCAATGAGCAGAATACCTATCTTGAAGAGAGATGACACAGGTATTATTTACTGTTTTACTAGCAAATCCAATTTTCCTATGCCATATCAGATCTACAGAATTTCAAAGGGGGACTCAGGAGTGGGTCTGTAATTCAGTTTTGAGGCTAATGTTCTCCAGGTGATTTCAGTATGTACTAACTTGTGAGATACAGAGACTAAGCTGCAGTAACCTGTTACCCTAAGAGGAAGGCTTGATGTTCCTTCTGATATTTGGAGAATAGTTCCTAAAATTAGATTATCTTCTCTAAAATTAACAGAACTTGTAGTGGGAAAAGAGACCAAAAAAAAAAAAAAAAAAAAAAGAATAAGTATGTGAGTTTATTTTTAAGCAGTTAATAAGGACACCAGTATGTAATTTGAGGATTTGGGAGAATTGGTAGTCAAAGGAATTCTTGAGCTAAATTAAAGGAAGACACAGTCAATTGATCTGTTTTATGTATTTTCAAAGCCTGGCTCATGTATTAGTGGTACAACTGGGGAGTAGGTGATGGATCTTGCTGTTTTATCTGGAAAGAATCTATTGAACGTAACAACAATGGACTGATTATATTCACATTTATAGGACAGATGGAGAAATCAGTAAAACCAGTGTTAAAAGCAGGAGGAAGAAATATGAAAGTGGTACCTTGTGAGCTTCAGAAAAGGAGACTTGAGAAACAAGATGTACTCTAGACTGCTACACATCTCAGTATGACTGTTTTTAGGATGTTTTCCTTAGTGAATTCAATAAATCTAAAAAAGCTTTTTAACATAATAAATATTGTTAAACATATGTTCTGCAATCATTGTGCTGATCTATCTAGATAACCACGGAAAGTATCTCTCTTTGTCTCTGTCCCTCTTTCCCCCTCTTCTTTCTCTTTTCCCTTTCTATCCTACAATCCTCATTCCTCTTGAAAATTCTAGCCTATTCTTATACATTTGGTGAGAAGACATCAAATATTTTTTTTCTACCAGGTGTATAAATTCTGGACAAGGCTATGACTTTTACCAAATAGCAAATTATGATCCTATTGGAGTACTGATGCTACCCTAAGAAGAAAGCCTTCATGAATCAGAGCCCATGACTCAGTTTCCAGATTTCTTGCCTAGACACCAAGTTATCTATTTGAATGCTATCAATGCCACTTCCTGAGCTTTCTAAAAATTTTCTTTCATGTTAGGTCACTAGTCAAAAACCACAGAACTATTTGTAACCTTCTGTGGGTATCCTTGGAAAAGAATACACTTAGATGTTTTACAGTTGGGAGAGGAATGAAGAAGTTTGGCTCCCTTGTAAATATATGTCAAACTTGTTAGCATGTTGTGGAAGAGAAAGGGGCACCAAGGAACATCTTGCAGACCAACTCTGCTTGACTTCTACATTCCAACAGAAAATTCAGAGGAGCCCAAGATCTTCAAATGTCTCGTCCTGCAGGCAAAGTTATTACAGGGTCCCTGAGTAGCCACCACCTGAAAGAGATACGGGTGGGAGAGAGAAAGGAGACCAAGCGGCGAAGAATGAGAGAGTCAGTCTAGCTGATGTCAAGGTCTCATTTACTAGAGGCAAGGCTTGCAGTATATAAGCAAAATTAAAACAGGGTAGTAAAAACACCCATCCCTGCCCAGTGTTCTTAGTCCGGTTATCTATGGCTTTCGGCTGTTGCTTATCTTCATCATCGCAACATTCTGAGGTCGGGCTGGAACATAACTGGAACTGTGACGGTTGAGCCTTTTCTGGGAAGCCATCTGTCCTTTGGCTGACCCAGGCAGCCTCGGGGTCTCTGGTCTCCAACATTCAAAGTTGGTTTTCCAGTTCAGTATGTTTTCTGTCTCAAAGTAGGCAACTGGTTTGTATTTTGTCCACTTTTAGTTTGATATATAAATTTAAATATTAAATAGTTCATATATAAACAGCTTTTCCTTCATTGCTATGAGCAGACTGAATATCTTTAAGGGGTGAGATAAAATAGGTTGCAATTACAGTTGATTTTGTTATAAATTAATTTGAAACATTTTATACTATGCTAGAAATTGCTAAGCCTTTGAAATTTTATGTACTAATTTCATTGTAGTTTTTCCTTATGAAAAAAAAATTCATGTCAAGTTTTATCTGTTTTCACTCTTCACTTTTTATTTTTAAAGTGTAGTGAATTCTAATCTTAACAAGCCATATAAAACCAATGCGTTGCTAGACAATATGTTGACCTTGAAAGCAAGTCAATGATATTTTTAAGGGATTCCTAAGCAATTTGATTTTTTTCTTATCTATGTCTTTGTTGATTAGCTTATTTGTTGTGTTCTCTTTTAAAAAAAAGAGATAATTTTTTGCCAATTGTGCTTTCTTTTCATGTTGCAAAACTTTGTGTTTAAAAAAATTTTTTTAGATGTTAGAATAATATCAGAATTATATGTAATCTTTACATGGGGAAGGATAATTTTACAGTTTCAAGCCTTTATATTTTAATGAGATATTTAAACTTTCCAAGTTATCTCACTTTTATTCATTTTATGAGGGAATCAGCACTGATAGAGATTTACCGAGTTTGAGTTATTTAACATCTGTACGGATTAAGTCGACAGAGTTATGATATAATTAATGCCTCCTTATTCTTTGGCACATGGAGATTTAAATAATTTACATTTTGATCATCATCCCTACTCTTCAATACACACAGTTGTGGCTCCTCATAAAAAATATCAAATTATTTAGAAATAGCCTATAAATCTCTTTTTAGAGTGTGGTTATGTAAATAATAGCTCAAAATAAATACTTATGTACAACAGTTTTGGCAAAAAGATGACAGTGAAATTCAAAGCATCCAAATGTGGAAATCAAGAGAACAAAACCGTGTGAGTTTAATTCCTGGTTTTCTTCCTTACTGAATTTGTGACACGAATTGATTTTCTGCTTTCTCTTAGAGACAGTTTCTTGATATAATATGGTTTCAGTAAATACTTGTTTAGAACTGACTCATAAAATGGCAAACAAAATGTATAGCATGTAAGAGGTCTTTATGAATGATTTCCTTTTTAATTTTATTCTTCTGAACAAAAACAAAGAAAAACTACAAACTGATGGTCATTTTATGATTGGCTGTTTCTTGGTTGGTAGTATTCGTTGTTTCATATACTGGAGAATATTAAGTTTTCATGTCATCCTATGCAAACATACCATTTAATATATGTGAAATAATTAATGTTTTAAAAACTTCCTTGAGGTATTTTTGCTTTAAGTGTCTTGTTGAATTTTCTGGTTACCATCTGAGTAATTCATGGCAGTTTAAAGTCTTGTTGGAGATATAATATATGTAAATGCAACAGAAACTATTAATGGATGTCTTCAAATATATTTGACCCCCAATTAACTGAATAGTGAAAATGAAAGCAGAGTATTTTATGAAAACAAATGTTTCTATAGGTTTCTGTGCATACAATCATGTATAGTCACATAAACACACACCTATGTAGTGATAACTATACAAATGCACACACATACATGCACATACACATACATTTATATTTCTCTCACTTAAAAAAAGTTGAGGATGTTTTATGTTGGACATAATATATCTATGTTTTCTAGTATATTCCAGAGACCCAAAGGAGAAAAGAAGAAAGTGTCCCTGCTGGACTAGCCACCAAGAATAATTGGCATTACTTGGGTCATTCTGTCAACAATTTCAGTTTTAGACAGCATAAAGCCTTTCATATCTTCTCTTTGTCCTGAGGACATAGAAAAACATTCGTCATGTTAGTGTCAAGGAGAACCTTTTTTGAGAACTTGAAGCTTGAACATAACCAGATCAGGATGGTAGTTTTGGACTGAGTGGGCACAAATGTCAGTGCATGGCCTGAGGGAACTGCCTGAGCAACTCAGACTCCTTGTGCTCAGCTCTTTGGTTTCACGGAAATGGCTCTTATTCAATTTCTCTACAACCATCACAGGCTTTGATTATGAATCTCTGAAGTTCTTTACAGAGTTGCCTGAACGTAGACTCTAGAGTGAATAGTTGCTATTCAGTGCTAAGTAGAGGAATTTGACAGCAAGTAGCAAGATGAAGAGGCACTGTACAGAAAATTAAGAAATAGTGAGACTTAAACCTATTTATGTTAGGTATATTTTATGTAATTGCTAAATGAAAAATGACATGTTGGATAGTAAAAATATAGTATTTTCCTGTTTCTAGAATCTGTTTTCATTCTATGATAAGCCAATATGTATAATAGAAATATGAGTCTATTCTATATTAATTATTTGTACCATTTGTGTGAAAAGCATTAGTAACAGCTTTATTTCAGAAAGCAAACAACCTCATTCTGAATGGAAGGATTTCAACTCTGAGTCTTCTAAATGGTCTTGGCTTTGGGTGTTTATAGGGCCTCTGAGTCTTTTTCTTTCCCATCGGTCCTATTTAGATTCCCACTGCACAGTCTTCCCCTGCCATTTCTTCTAGAAATTTCTGTTATTCTTCTTTAATATCTTAGTAGTATTGGATCATACTCTTAATGCTATATTTAGTAGCTCTTCATACAGATTTCGTTTCTATGGTTTCTCTATGTTCCTTTGCTATGCGAATGATCACATTCTATTTTTTATATTGTACTCCAAAGATATAATTTTTCATTGCTTGTTTTTACTTTCATCTTTTTGTCTTGGGAAAAGAGTAAACAGCAAGAAACTCATTATGTAATGAATCTCATCATATAAAATTATGAGAAAATGTATTTGTTTACAAATTCTTGAGCATAAATAGGGGATGTAGATACAAACACCCGGAAAACTCTTTTGTTTCTGTCATACTGTTCAACCTCTTAGTAATTGTTTAAGCCACTTTCATTGATTAGTTAATTATTATAGAATCTTAGGCAGAGCCTTATATTAATATGACTATTAATTTAGATTAGTATTTCTTAAGGACAAAGTGTTATAATTTGGGCAACAATGAAAATGCATGTTATGTCCACTCTGACACACTGGTTAAAAAAGAAATGCCAGTTATTTATACTTTCCTGTGACCATATACTTGCAATATAACCTCTTTGATATTCTCAGCAAGGAAAATCTGATGTCACATTCGTGATAGACTTGGCACTAGTTTTACAATTAGAATGTTTACATATGCTCACTCCTGTCTTTCATGATTTTGATATTTCCCTGTGATTAGGCTTACTCTAAACTGATTAATTATGAATGATACGTTTACTATGGCAGGCACACAAGCCAATAGGCAATCAATCACTACAACATTAAGTTCCTCAAGTAAGCTATCAGATGGTAACAAGGACAGAAGCAAAGCCAGATAATATTAGCAACACCTGGCTCATAACAACAAAGTTTCTTGGCTCATCAGAAAACTCAGAATAAACAACAAAAATATGCTATTTATATTTTGGTATGACTTATTATACAATAACATAGAACCAATATATTTGTATGAAATTAATTATTATAGCACATCCACACTCATTCATAAATTTTGCAAAACTATATCTACATATTTTTACAAACACACATGAATGTGGTTTTAAACCATAAATGTACAAACATGTATACATTTATATTAATTGAGGAGAAAAGAAGAAATTGAAAAACACATTATTTTGATCTCCCAGACAAACAAGGATAAACTGTAATTCTGACTTTAATTTCATACTCATTGTGCTATTGTAAATCTTTTTTCTGTTAGTATTGTTCTTTTTTCCCTCATTATACCATCCTGCTTGGCCCAGAACTCACTATGTAGAACAAGTTGAAATTGATCTCACAGAGATTTTTTTGCCTATTTCTGGAATTTTGGGATTATAAGTGTGTATCACCATACCCAGCCAACATACTCTTAAACAACTGTAATCCTAGTAGTTATCTCTCAATTGATATGTCAAAGGCAAAAAATAAGAATCAAATGAAAGAACTCCAAATCTATATGGAAGCTTCCTGGAACAGGACCAAATGCCTTGTAGTTCGACTACCAATATTTCTTGAAAGCAGTGGAAACTTCAGCAAAACTTTGATATATCGTGGTTTTAGACATTACATTGAGAAAAATGGATATGTTAAACTTGTCAAATTGTTATCTAAAAGTACATGCAAACCATTCCCCTATTTTCAGCATTCCATCCTTGAATTCTAATATTTTATTTTCAAATTTAATTAAAAATATCAAATACTTTTGATATTAAATAACTTAAATTTTAAATTTATGGGCCTGTGGGAAGCCTAATTCTTAGTGTTTTCCTTTTGTTTTGGTTTTTATTCATGAAATGAAGAAGATGTTCATGTTTCTGGGTTGGTAAAAATGAAACATCATGGAGAACAAATAATCTCAGAAGAAAACATGAGGTATTAAACAAAATGAGTATCATAATTCTTCAATAATGAAAAACAGAATTACTATATGACCTGTAAGTACCTTTCCGGGATATGGACAAAAACAAATAAATTAGAAACTTGAAGAGTTATTAGTAACTATAGCAAAGACATGAAAACAAACTATGTATGCTTTAATGTATGACTAGATAAACAGTTGTGGTGATTTTTATTCATCTACAAAAAGAAAGAGATTTATCATTTTCTAACAGAATAAATAAATCTGGAGGACATTGCGCTGTTCACAATTAACTAGAGCCAGAAAGAAAACTAATGAATAATTACATTTATATATGAATCTGTTAAATGGTAAGTACATAGAAATATTGGTGGAATGATGATTACAGCTATGTCAAGCTAGTAAGTCCATTCTACATAAAATGTGGACTAGTAGTTTGCTAGAAACATGGAGGTAAAGGTGAGTGTTCTGGTTTTTGTTCTGTGATTGTTATAAAATGTCAAGTCCCTCCCCTTACAGACCAGCTGAAAAAGGACAGATTGTTCATCCTACTTTCAGATTTGAAAAAGTGCTGAAATGATCAATTGCTGAGATTCTCAGATTATCAAGACTGAAGTTATGTGAGATCAACTCATCAATGGATCTTCATAAAAATATTTAGACCGTTAAGTTTGAGGGTCAGAAAATTTTTTGTGTTGTAAAGATAAACTGTGTATAATTTTTAACTTAAACAGAAAGGGGGGAAATGCAGATGAGTTTTAATCCAGCGACCTGGCTGCTCTTACAAAGGAACACATTCAAAGACTTGGATCGTAGTATGATCTGGCTGCAATACAGTCATACTCTTAGTATATACGTTTACTGCCTAATAATGAAAGTAAGGCTAGTTTGTAAAAGGAAGTAGTCAAATGACATCTAGTTGAGGAGCAGAAAAAGTGACAAATCAAAGAAAGATTTGATAAAACGAGACAGAGTTTTATTGAGACAGTTTTAAAGATACAGGTTGCACCAGAGAATGAGAAGATTAGAATAGATTGCCAGAATCAGTCTGGGTTCAAGCAGAGCAATTCATTCAGAAGCGAAGAGTAGCCAGTTTGAATCATTCATTGTGGAGGAGAGTTTGAACCAGAAAAGCTGAGTTGAACCAACCAACCAGGGTTCAGAAAAAGCTAGAATGGGCAAGCTTACTCAGCAGTAAGTTTTTGAGGCAGAAACATTCTAGGCCTAGGTTGGCAGACAGATTCTGGAAGATTATACAGAGGCTAGAAGCTTCTAGTCCTAGGCCTATGAACAGTTGGAAAAGAGACAGAAATGCTGTAGGCTCAGTCCAAGACATGTATTAGTAAAGCTTGGGAATGGTTCTTATCTCATCTCATCCACTGAGGTCATGAAAGCAACATTTACATTTACAGTCATGGAATATTATGAAAAAGAAGATAGAAAATACGTAAGAGTAATAACATATAGAGAACTTCAAGAAAACAAGTGTCTCTAAATCAACATGAACAAAGCTCCTTTGAACTCATAGACACTGAAAGACCATGCAGAGGTCCTGCATTACATCTGAACCAGGTCCTTTGTAAATATATTTTTTTCCAGTTTAGTGTGTTTATAGGATTCCTGAGTGTACAAATGAGTGGATCTCTGATATTTGTGTCTCTTTTTTAGGGGGGTGGGGCACTTTACCTTTGTTTGTTTCTATTGTCTAATTCTGATATGTTAGATTTTATGTTATCTTATTTTAATATTTTAAAAAACACTCTAAACCAAAGCAACTTACAGGAAGAAAGGATTTATTCTGTTTACATATCTAGACTACTTTATCATTTTAGAAAGCTAGGGTAAAAAACTCAATGCAGAACCTGGAAACAAACCATGAAAAATGTGCCATGCTGCCTTGCTTACAGGATAATAGTTAGATATCTTTCTTATAGAATCCTGGACCAACTGTTAAGGGAATTGCTTCAGCCAGTGGGCTTGGTACTTTTATGTCAATTAATAACCAAAGCAGTCTCACATAGATGTATTCATGGGCCAATATAACTGGGGCAATCACATGATTGGTTTCATCACGTGAATCTAGGGTGCATAAAGTTGAGCAGAAAAGTTTAGTAGGTCAGTGCTTTTGACTTATTAGGAAGTATTATGTTAATGATATATTAATTTTCTTGATGAAGTTATTAATTTCATTATGTATGATTATATAAAACTAAATTTTTGTAAACCTTATATACAATAAAATGGCTGCCCATGTGGAAGTAGAAAGGTTAATGGGCTTATAATAATAATTAAAAAAAGGAAAGCAAGAATGAAAAACAGATGACATCTATATAACAGGAAGCTAATTTGGGATTCAAATTGAGAAAAAGAAACAGAAAAATTTTGCTAGTCCCCAACCATCTTCCAATTATATAACACCAAGCATATATACAAGAAGTGTTTATCAATCATCCATCAATGTCTGTCTTAAATAATGAATGCTGTAGAGAACATAGGGAAGAAAATATCTCTATGGGGTTATTATTTCATTTTCTTTGTCTATGGACCATGAGGAAGATTTCTAGATTAATATAATTCTTACCCTTTATGTTTTCAAATATTCTTATTTATTGTTTTGAATTGACACGTACACATTTCTCATATACAATATGGCCAGAAGTATATGTTGATTAGTGTTTCTGTGTGGATGATACTCTGCATTTATTCTCATAACATTTTCCCATGAATATTATTATTAAAAACTGTATTCACCTCAGGATATAATAGATTCCTCAAACATGGTCTTAATATTTTGCAACCTTTAAAATACTCTTTCTATAACAAAATCAGTGCTGAGAATCACACAGCCTATGATATCATGATACTATTCTACATATATGAGATTAATCTTGTACATTTCACATGTGAATAAATTTGTGCAATATTAAATTTTTTAAGCCTGATAGTTTTAGATAACAGAGTATCCTTAAAGTATATCTTATCTGTTATGAATAACATAGGTTTTTTTTTCCTTTTTTACAGCACAGTAGTCTACTATGCATTTAATCCATTTTTTCATTATACATTCAATTGTTAATGAATATTCATGTTCATTCTACCTCTTGGCTTTTCTGAACAAAACACATTCAGCACAGATCTCTCTATATCATATTGATTTAATTTTCTTTGGATATGTTCCCAAATGGGCATTGCTAGATTATATGCTAGTTCTTTTTTGAACTTTAAATAAATAAATAAATAAATACTTTCATTCGATGTTTCATCAATTTCTATTCCCTAATATAGAATGGATATCCCTTTGCTCTGAAGATTACAGACACTTATTTCTTGCCTTTTCAATGTTATGATTCCTCTGCTACATTTTCTTGAATATTTTAGTTAGTACAGATTTGTGTGTTCGGGATATTTTGTGTACTTAATTTTGATGGATAATTATTAGTTCATTAACTTCTTAAAATACAAAGAAAGACCATCATCAAATGCTTTACATTTTATCCTACATGGAAAAATATATCCTAGTCATATATTTTTTCATAGCAAGACAAGACAATGCAGGTCCAAAAAATAACTAAAACAAAACAACAAACAATCCAAAAGACTACTACAAATCATTGTACTACATAGAAATCCTCAAGAACTTTGCTGGTAGTTGCTGGTAGAAAAGAACATAATTGTAGGTCTTTATATCCAACTAAAATTAGCAAATGCTATTTTTCTACTGTGGAAAAAAAAAAAGCATCTAATAGCAGTTTACTGAAACTCCATCACTGCAAAATGTCTCCACTAAAAGAAAAAATATAATCAGGGAAACACTATGTTTAGCTCATTTCTCCAGCTTATCAAGCCCCAAATTCCAGAGACTTTTAAGTGTGACTACAGAAATAAATTACTTAGTTCTGAATAATATCATTCACTACTCTGGGGTTTGATTCATTCAATGTCACTTACTGGTTGTAACAACCATGTAAAAATATCTTTATAAAAATTTTAGCCAGAAAATATAAATATATAACACATTGTGTAAAAATGGAGAAAAAACATGCTTCCCTGGTTTAAAATTAAATTCACAAATATATATTGATGGCAGGAAAATTTAACATTACTTATAGAATTTAGGTTAAATGAGTTATGCAATCATATTTTAAGTTATTTATAGTAAGTACTTATTATGACAGTTACTAATTTATTATTTTTAGCCACAAATCAGGCAATGTTGCTGTATCCTATGATACGAGATATGCCTTTTCTACAAACACTTTTTGTTTATATATCTAGTGCAAATTGTTTATTAGTTGACATAAAAATGTACTAGATATAAAATAGAAACATTTTTTTTCTGTATTCTGATGTGATTTATACTTGTTTCTGATTGTCAATAGCTTGAAAAAACAAATTTATTTTCTTCAACTGCTTTTTGATGGTTATTCATCAATGTCAAATTGACATGATTAGCATTTCCATAGAAGACACACCTCAAATAGTGTCTTTGAAGGTGTTTCAGAAGGGATTTAAGCAAACATCCATTTTGAATGTGGACAGCATAATTCCATGCACTGGGTTCCTGAAGGTAATAATAATAAAAAAAAGATGACCCCAGGTGAGCAACCATATTAATTTTTCACTGTTAAATACTGATGATAGAACGTGGCCAGACATTCCACGTGACTTTTCCTGCTATGATTGACTATACCTCTCACACTGGGAACCAAAGTTTAGTACCTAATATGCTATTTAACAAGAATCAGTTGCAGACAACTAGCAATATCATTGCTGGCAATGTGGATGAAAACCATTTGTGTATGCAGCAAGGTTCATGTCACCATACAGGAGCATTTATCAATTTTTTTTAAAAAAAGGTTGTTAAATTTGAAATTCGTATAAACAACTTTTTTTTCCTCCCAATATTTGGGATATACTTATATTATTCATTTTTGGGGTACCTGAAAGTTACCTTTTTCTTGAAAGCACTATATTCAGTGAGAATACACCAGCATGATATATCTGGGAGCCATTGAGAGCTCCTTGGCATTGTCTCCAAACAGTGCCAACTCTAAAATCTCCAATTGGTGACCCATCTTCTCTAAGAAGTCTACATTTTCATTTTCAACTGTGAAGGGAATTTTCTTTTCCTTTCTTCATTAGAGATTCTCCATCTGGGTGTATATATACTAGTTCTTCACTATAATTGATATTTCTATGTTTTCTTTATTTTATCCCATTTATTAATTAATTATCTTTAGTAAATAATTGTTTCAAAACTAATTATTTCAAAATTTCCTAGTAATAATTCCAGGAATAAATCCTATTTCCCAAATAGATACTGACTGATACATAAGTGATCTGCCCTAGAAAGTAAATATTAAAACATAGTCTGAATATTGGCCATGTCTTTGAAGTATAGCATAGTTCTGACATCTTGTCTATTGGGAATTACCAAATTTACAATTTCAAGCATACAGTAGAATTACAGTTAATCAAGCTACCATGTATGTTTGATTTTATAAAGTACCATTGTATGTCCGTGCCTTGAGAACTTAGGGTGTTAAAGGGATTTGACTATTTGACAATGATGATGTTTATAATGATTGTGATGCAATAATAGACTGTTTAATATAATGGAGAAATAGAAAAAAATGACAAGCTCAAGTCTTTTAGCTTTAAATTCGAATTATGTTGTAAAAAACAAGGCACCTTTCATGCCAGTCTTCAAAGATTATCTTATAGTTTTAGCCATAGAATTAATATTATTTAAACACATAAGCTTGTGGAATACTAAATGGCCCATTCCCTGTTTTTTGTAAAAATTCTGTATTGATTGGGGAAGAAGACTTGCCTGGAGTTTAGAATTAAAACATGTTTGCACTCACTGAAACAGATAGATCAAAGTTCCAAGTCAATATTATCTTCCCTTTAGGGCAGAAAAGTGCATGTGATATTTACCATTCTTTATTTAAAAGCACATGACAAGCTCACTTTGGTAGATGCCTAGAGAGAGAATCTTTATTTTTTTGAAATGCATCAAAATCATACCTTTCTGCTACAAGAGCCACGTCTTGATTCAAATCTTTAAATTCTGCCTTTAGTACAAAGGGACCCTGTGATCTTCACCCTACATATGTCATAGTTTGAAGTGAACGACTACTCTCTTAGCAATATAAACAGGACACACTGATGCTCACAACAAAGTAAACTTTACTAACACTGCAACACAAGGCTTTCTAGTGAGTTTTCAAGTCACCATAGTATCTAGCTTTAGTGGGAAAAATGTGTCACACATATGGTAGATATCTTCTTTTATTGAGTATTGCATGTGCCCCAGAGTATAGCTCCGTTATTTTTGCTATTCAGCTAATCCAGACCTCCAAATTTTTCAAGGTATATCAATAATAGCACAGATAAAAATATGGGTTATTTTCTCTCAATTATTTCTTCTGAGAACTACAGTGACTCAGCATAGTTGTCTAATACACATATCAAAGCTCCATGTTCTAAATCAAGCTCAGAAACTCAGGAAAGATGAGTAGTGATCTACTATTTAAGACTCTTTTTTTTTTTAAGTGTATTTTCAACCATATTAACTGAAGCCATTCTTTATAGGTGGATGTATGCGACTATGGGAGTTAGTTTTATTTTTTTAGCCCTAAGAAACTGGTTATAGTTTTTAGATAATAGGAAAAATGGGATAGGTAGGGGGCTCTTCAGGAAAGGGGAAGATAGGTAAGTAAGAAGATTGAGCGATGTGGGTCAAATAAAATAATGGATTCTGAAGATCCACAGGAATTATTAACTATGTATCAGCAAAACCCAAACTACACATAATTTTGTGTATAAATATACATATATAGTTTAATGTATTTTTTTATCTGAGATGATGGGTGCTCCCTCCAAGAAACAAAGATCACCTAAGAAAACCCCAGTAACAGACACATGAAGTCTTTTGAGTTGTTGTTCAGGGTTATCAAAGAGACTACCAAAACATATAGCTTATTGTTGTCACCTATGGTTACTCACCAGAGGGAGAGGGTAAGTCCCTATTGCTGAAGATATTATACATTTCAGAAACGGTCTAAAGATCTGTGAATTGAAACTGATCTGAAAGCTTTCTCCCTGAGAGTTAGCACTCATGGTCAGAAAGCACAATGCTAGTTTACACAGGAGGAAGGTAAACAATAGACTTTCCCACTTATGATGAGTTTGATTTACATCAATGGCCAGCCTGGGATGATAACCCTAAGAGTATAACAGTGGTAATAATCAACAAGAAGGTAAGCATCCCTGATACTGGAAACTTAGGTAATTCCCCAATGCTAGTGAGCTTCTAGATATTTGAGGAGAATTTATATTCGTGAATTTACTAACAGCATAATATCTAACAGCAATTTATAAACATGTATGATTATAACCACAGTTAAGTCTACTTCATCGATCATTAAGAAAACTTCATTTTACATCATAAAGAAACCATACGAATAACAGGAAACTACAATGAATCAAAATGCAGAATTGAGGAGCCAAGGATCAATGTACATCTACAAAACACTCCCACACATAAGACCTGGAGAACATGGCAGAAGACGGAGCAGGACAGCTGTAGCAGCCAGAGGATTGGGGAGTGTGCATGAGACTGGGTCTCCTAGTTACACCTGAAGCTATATCCATAAAGAAACAGCAATGTGACCTGAGAAAGAATGAAACTAATGAAAAGGAGGGAAAGGCCACAAGGCCCCAACCCTGCACAGCAACTGAAGAAAGCTGGGAGGTTTTATATATATATGGGAATATTTATGGGCATATAAATGCATATTTGTAACTGCATATGTAGGCATATATCCATTATTGTAGACTTTATTCATATGACTAATCACTGCTATTAGAATTAATTATATTAATATTAGGTCTAATACAGAGATTTCTGTGGTATGAGAATAGACTTTCATTAAAGAATTAAGCTTGTGATAATTTGATATCTTTCACCATTACAGGAAAAGTCACTAAAATTGACCTCATTAGCCTCTTTTCCCTAAAATTCCTCTCACAAAGACCATTTTTTTCATGAATCCATTTAATAAGCGATTCTTTTCTTTATTGTTTTAAACTGTATTTTATTATTTATTGCATGTATGATTGCCTTTATAAACAAATGCTTCATGCATGTTAGTGTCAACAGAAACCAGGGCATGGGATTGAAAACTGCCTCATATAGCTGCTGGGAGTCATAGTTAGAGTGTTAAACTAACTTCATTTTATGTAGTCTGAATTGATTTCAGAACAACTGTTATATGATCAGTGCAGGGAATGTAGTTTTTCCAGGAAACTGGTAAAGGCAAAAGACAGTCTATAGTAGAAGCATAAATCCTAAAGCCGAACTCCTCACATAAAAATAATTTTAGTATCATGTTTTTAAAGTGAAAATTTCCATGCAGAAAATATAAAATATATATTTTGTTCATAGATATAAATCTTAGGATCATGTTTGTTTTTAGATATAACTGGATTTCTAAAAGCAAAGTGTGAATTAAGGTATAAATAGCAAGATAAACAGATTTTAAAAAATGGTTAAATGGTATAATTCACAGGTGAAGCACCTTTAGCACATAATGAAACTGGGCTGAAGACTATGTGTTAGGTGCTGGGTTTGATCCTCAGCACAAAAAAAATTCTGTATTAAATATGTATGCATATATTAAAAGAAAATTATATATATGAAAATTATATTGATTTTCTCCATTTGAATGATGAATTTGTTAAATATCATATGAATCATTTAGACAAACTAAAATCCTATATCTTTGTTAAGAGATATACAAAAGTGATTTGGGGAAAATTAAATTTGTTTCTTTAAACTACAAATTCTTATAAATTCATTTACAATAACATTCATAGTCATTAAATTGATCCCAAACCACCTCAAAAAGATGGTTCCAATGTCATCTAAGGAAATGTTAAGGATTAAAAAAATTGATCTGTAGAAAGTTTAAGCTTGAAATGGCAGTTTGGTTACAAGAATAATGAAAAGTGAATCAGAAGGATTCAATTCAGCAGTGCTGATCTAAGCCCTTTTGCTAAAACCAGTCTTGCCTAATACATGCTAAAGCCTGTAAAAATTTCCGAATTTTAGTTTGGGAAGTGAGACATGCACATAAACCTTTGATCTAGCCTGCCAAGTGACTTTGATGTTTGTTACTTAGAGAATGTAGTGATTTAAGTATTGGTTTGATGAAGCACATGTTTTAAATCGAGTCATTTAGTTACTTGTTTGAATTTACTGTTTTCAGGGAATAATGAACATGAACATACAACATGCATACTCATGATTTAGAAGTGATTCCATAAATAGACATTTTACTTTTGTCTCCAAAGAATTATTTATACTTCAAAGTATAAATCATGTTTACATAATAATTGTTTTAGTAATTTTTCAAGATTAGGGTTCATTTTCAAACATGTATGTCACTACAATGTGCCCATATTTCCTTCAATAATATTCTATGTTTACTTCTTTTCTTGAGATATAGACATAGATGCATTAAAAACTAAAATCTAAGCTACATGAATGAAAGAAAACAAATTTTATTTTCCTGTTGTTTTTCTCTCACATGATTCTTTCTCATTCTCCATATTTGCTCCTTTTATTTCTTTCTACCCTCAAACAAATCCCTGCAATTTCCATACACTGTCTGTGTGCAGATTTAGATAGCGTGTATCTCATGTAACACATGATATGTATCCTTGTTTGACTTGTTTATCAACGGTGATCTCTATTTCTACCCATTTCCTGCAATTGTCATAGCTCTATCCTTCCTGTTCAAAGAGGATTTCTTCTTATCAGACCAATTTTAACCAGACATAACATTCCTAACATAGCTCTAAAAGAATTCTTATGATTGGGATATTTAGATTGCCTGCATGAGAGCACTGGTTTGCAATTAGGGATATTTTGCAATTGAATTCAATACACACTGTATTGTAGAAACACACTAAGGAAAGGAGTTTGGGCTTTTATCAAAAGCACTCAATATGTGTAAAAGGAAGCAATTTAAATGCTTTTTTTTATTGAAGTGAAAAAAATGTAAAAAAAAAAATTCTAAGAGTTCAGGAATGAAAAGAATTTGAAAAGGTGAAGAATGCCATGTTTGACAGGGGTGGATGGATGATACAATGCTACATTTTGAGTAACCATCTGTCAGTCAATTTATGTTCTTAAACAAGGAGACAAGTGAGTTCTCTAAGAACAAGGCAGTTCAAGTATTCAAAAAAAGGTGATAGATATTTTGGGAATAAAATGCTGTAGAAACCTAGCTAATTGCAGCTTAATAATATTGAGAAATTTTGTGTTTGCTTCTTTTGTTGACAGTCTCAAAACTCTGACCTTATACAAATGAATTAAAACAACAAAAACTGGCTTTATAGTTATGTGCAGTCACTTGACGAGAGAGGATTTTAAATAACTAATCAGGGAAACATGTAATTTATTTTATGAAAATAGTAAGAAAAACAAGTGATCAAAATCCAGCATTGCATAGTAACTGAAGTGGGTCTGAAAAAAATTCCTTTACTAGGTTGTAGGTTTAGACAGAGATTTCAGTGAAAAAAAAAGGGAATGTTCTATGCCAGTATTTGAAGTCATGGTTTTCTGGACAAGGGAAAAAATGATGTTCTACCCTGTATACCAAAAGCTTGAACACATAGTATTACAAGGAAAGAAGAAATCAGAAAAAAGCAGATTAAATACTCTAAGCCATACACAGAAAAAAATTAAATAGAACATAAAATAAGTCAATTTGTATTAAAAAGTTTGGAAGCCATTTGTTGAGTGTTGAAGAGTGCAGTGATAGAAACTAATTTCTAGTTTTATAAGAACAGAGCAGATACTTGTAGCAATACTTCAGGGACAAGAATAGTAGAAGCAGGGAGATAAGTCAGGGCAGTGCGTCATCTCTGAAAATGATGGGACAAGAGATAATGAGGAGAATTGAACACTGGTTAGATCACAGAATGGAAATCAATTAAGATTTCTGGTAGATTGAATATAGATGGGAAGGAGAGAAAAGATAAGATTCTAAACTAGAGTTTTATTCTAAACAACTAAGTAAAGATGGCATGTTTACTAATATGGAAGATTTGTCCAAAATAATTTGACCATATTTTGCTAATATTATATCTATTATATTATTATACTACAATACATATACTTTTAAAGTATATATTATCCCATTCTGTAGGATGCTGTTTTGTCCTATTGATAGTGCTCTTTGCCTTACAGAAGCTTTTCAGTTTTCTGAGGTCCTACTTATTAGTTGTTGATCTTAGTGTCTGAGCTATGGTCTTCTGTTCAGGAAATATATTCTTTACCAATGCATTCAAGGCTATTTCTCATCAGGATGTAGAGCAAGGGAAACTCCTCCATTGTGGGGCGAGTACAAACAAGCACATGTACTTCAGAAATTAATATGGTGGTGTCTCAGAAAATAGAGAATTGATCTACCTCAAAATTTTGCTATATTTTAGCTGGGCATATACCCAAAGGATGTTTTATACTACCACAAGTATGTTCAACTATGTTCAAGTATGTTCATAGCAGCTTTATTTGTACTGACCAGAAACTGCAAACACTGTAGATGCCCCTCAACCAAAGAACAGATGAAAAACAAAAACCTTGGCATATTTACACAGTGGACTATTAGTCAGCTTGTAAAATGAGTAGTATCAGGAAATTTGCAGATAAATTGATGGAACAAGGATCTCCTTGGGAATGTGAAATAAAACTGATTTTGGGGTGGACTTGGGATGATCAGTCATAGGAACAGGAAGGAAAAGAGGAGAGATGTGACTAAAATTGGGAGAGGGCAGGAAATTTGGGCATTATGTAAGAACAAATCAAAGGAAACTCCCATAGTAATGGGGAATAGAAACCCTGAACTGGCCATCTTCTGTAACCAGATAAGGCTTCCAACAGAGGGATTGGTACACAAATCCAGCCACAAAATCTTTGACCTAACATTTTTCCTGTCTGCAAGACATGCTAGGGTAAGGATGATGTAGAAATAAGAATAATGTAAGAGTAGTCAACCAATGACTGGTCCAATCTGAGACTCATGTCATGAGAGAGAGCCCATACCTGTCATTGTCTAAAGAGCCAGGAACAAGAGGTTGGATAACTCATAGACCTAAGATACACCCAAACACAATAATAACAATGATATATTTTAAAAGTCATTTTGAAACTTGGACTTTTAACATTGTTGAGACTCATGTAGACTATTAGGGACTTTGGAATTTGGACTAAACGTATTTTGTATTATGTCATGTTTAGGTACGGCCCCACACACTCATATGTTTGAAAAAATCTATGGAGTCCAGGGAGTGAAATGTTATAATTTGTATATGCTCTGCCCAGAAATGGCACTATTAGATAGTCTAGCCCTGTTGGAGTAAGTGTGGCCTTGCTGGAGTAGGTGTGTCACTGTAGGTGTGGGCTTTAAGATCCTCATCCTAGCTGCCTGGAAGTGAGTCTTCCACTAGGAGCCTTCAGATGAAGATGTAGAACTGTCAGCTCTGCCTGCATCATGCCTGCCTAGATGCTGCCCGGCTCCCACTTGGATAATGAACTGAACCTCTGAACCTGTAAGCCAGACCACTAAAAAGTCAGTGAAATGATTCCTAGTGATACTCTGTTATACTTATAGACTTGAGCCTAGCATAATTGTCAGCAGAGAGGTTTTATCCAAAAAATAAGTGATGGAAGCAGAAGCAAGAACCCACAGCTAAGCAGGCAAAGTTCAGGTAATCATGCAGAAGAAGGGAAGAAAAGTTTGCAGCAGTCAGACAGCTCAAGGACACTGCAAGGAAAAAAATGGCTCACAGAATCAAATAACCAGGACACTTACGGGCTCACAGAAACTAAACCAACAATCAGGGAACCTATTTGAGTCTGACCTAGGTCATCTGCATGTGTTGTCATTATCTAGCTTGGTTTTCATGTGAGACACCTAAGAGTGGGACTAGGGGAAGTCTTTGACTCTTATGTCTTATTTTGGAACACCTTTTCCTCCTACTGGGTTGCCTTCACCAGCCTTAATAGGAGAAGGTGTGCCTTGCCATATAACAAAATATACCATATTTGGTTGATATTCCTGTGAAGCCTGCCCTTTCTGATGCAAAATGGACAAGGAAGCTTGGATTTGGAAGAGAAGAGATGGAAGGGTAGAAGGACTATGAGTAGAGGAGGGAGGTGAGACTGCAGTTGAATTTATGAGAGAGGAATATTTTTTTAAAAAAATTTGCAAAAAGAAAAACAAACAAAAGAGCACTGGTAAAACATGGTGGCTTGTTCTAGGGAAAGGAGAACATTTATTTAGTGCTGGAGAGAGGGAAAACCTGTGCAGTTATTAAGTTAAACAAATAAAGCTAGATCTTCTTATCTAATTTCTTATCTTATATAACTCAAGGGAAATAAACTCAGATCTTCTATGCATTGTGACAGAGACACTTTCTCATCCATTTTTATTGCTGTTCTCTTTACAACAGCCAGGAAATGAAAATTGCCTAAATGACCATCAGTTGATGAACGGATAATGAATCTAATATACATTTACACAATGAAATATTATTCAGCCAATAAAATAAAACCAAGTTGTTAAAATATCCCATGTAAATATATAGAGCTGGGAAAAAATCATCTTGAGTTGAATGCTATGTGTGCTGTATTTGGATTGGAGGAAGGTAGTAAAGTCACTGTGTACTTAATTGAGCAAGAGTCTTTGTGGTAGGATAAAGCATCCTTTGGTTATATTCCTACAAGTGTTACAGCTAGGCCTTGAGGTAGATCACTTCCAAGTTTTCTAAGAAGCTGCCATATTGATTCCCAAAGTGGCTATATAAATTTCCATTTCTACCCAAATGCAGAAGTTCCCCTGGCTCCACAGCCTGGCCAGAATAACCTGTCACTTGAGGTTTTGATCTTAGAAATTCTGAGAGGTGTGAGATGGAAAATCAGAGTTGGTTTGATTTGCACTTCCCTGATGGCTAAGGATTTGAGGATCTTTCAAAGGGTGGGAGACAGAATACTCAGATGTAAAAATGGAAATTAGAATAATGAATCCAGAATAGTTAAATGAGGTTTGGGACAAGAGGGCAAAGTAAAGCAGTTTATATGGGGATGGATAATTAACACTGAGGTTAATATTTAAAATGTTATATGGAGACGTACTGTTGGAGAAATTTCTTAAGACGTGTCCATATGCATACCCACATATGAGAGAGAGACAGAGAGAGATATGGAGAAAGACAAAGAGAGATGAAATGGAGTTACCCTATAATAGGGCACACAATCTTCTATTGGGCATTATATGTTCACAAACTAAAGTCCTAATGCTGGTGATTGTAGGGACAGCTGAGTGGTTCAGTGATTAAGGGCACCTGTCGCTCTTGCAGAAGAACTGGATCCATTCTCATCACACAATTGATTGATAACAACAAACTATAACTCCAGTTCCAGGGGATCCAATGCCTTCTTTTGATCTCTGCAATTCCTAGGCATACATATAGTACATATACAGTTGTGCATGCAAATCACTCATACACATGAAAAATAAATCTAAAAAATGTTTTGAAAAACAAATTTCATTAAGGTTTTAACTTTCTTGGATTTGCTGGACACTGGGGTACCATGGAATCTTCCTAACAAATATTACAAGGTATTGTCATTATTTCTGGATATCCTTTACAGCTTAACAGTAGGACTCTATTGTTGAGGATACTGCTTACTTGACATGGAAGAAACTTTACAGAACACGGAAAAATCTTGCTGGCACTCACCAGAAAGTGTCATTCATGTTG
The DNA here is from genome assembly GCA_030674055.1 of Rhabdomys pumilio. Lineage (NCBI taxonomy): Eukaryota > Metazoa > Chordata > Mammalia > Rodentia > Muridae > Rhabdomys > Rhabdomys pumilio. The sequence goes on along the minus strand of JANHMN010000001.1, from coordinate 233,418,088 downwards.
ACTTCTTTTTTTTTTTTTTTAAATAATGTTATAGATAGCAATGCCACCATTGAAAGAGAAATTCAGTCATTAACCTTACCCTTTTAACCTTTTGCAAACCATGTAAATTCTAGTAATAATTTGACTAACAGCATGTCTACTGGAACAATAATGGAAGGGATGTCATCAGAGAAATCAACCACTTTTGGAGTAGATTTAAGGCCTTCTCCACAAGATCGGACCCATATGTGGCACCACTCCAGGGTCCCAGAACCTACACATCACTAGGTCATATGGAAAAACATACATAATTATTCTGTTAAATGGACATAGTATTAAAGTGAATCTTGATGATGCACTGTTTTACAAATCGATGAGTACATTTCTTAACCCTCATTAAAGAAGCCACTTCTTGTAGTAGATAGTCATTAACAAGGAGGTCCAGAACTTGTTAATAAGACTTCAGTATACTTAAGTCTAAATAGGACATTTATATCATACTCTGTATTTGGCAGGCTTCTTTAGAGTTACAAAATTTATAGAATGAATCTCTATAGACACCTCTCTTAGTTAGAGTTTCTATTGCTGGAATAAAATACCATGACCAAAAAGCAACATTGAAATAAAGTTTTTATTTGGTGTATATTACCATAATAAAGTTTATAATTGAAGGAAATCAGGACAGGAACTCAAGCTGGAACCTGGAGGCAGGAACTGATACAGAAGCCATGAAGGGTTGCTGCTCATTGGCTTGTTTCTCCTTGCTTGCTTTCCTACTTGTTGAGTTTGCTCTCTTATAGAACCCAGGACTACCAGATCAAAGGCTAAACCATCCAAATGGTCTGGTACCTCCACTATGGATGACTAATTGAGAAAATGCCTTACAGATAGTTAAATGGCTCATGGAAGCATTTCCTCATCTGAGGCTTCTTCCACTCTTAGGACTCTAGCTTGTGTCAAGTTGACACAAAACCAGTCAGGATACCCTTTTCTCCTCAGGTTCAGAAATAATTGCAGAAGGGGGAGGCAGAAAAATTGTTAGTGACTGAGGAATGGTTTGCCTTAACTGGAGAGGGTGAAAAGGCCTTGTGCACACAGGTAAGGACTGGAGAAGGCAGGAACACAGCTTATCTTTTGAATGAAATGAGGTGTACAGCTGGTCTTCATAGAATGCCAGGAATGATGTGGTTTACAACCTGATGATCATTTGCTGTCCAATGAGACAGTTCTGGTGTATCTCCCAGATTTTATTTATCCCAGACAATATCCTTTCCCTTAAATCTTGAGGATTGCTTTTAGGCCATAAAATCCACTCTTATGAATGATGTCACTTGTGCTTTACAACCTCCTAAGTGGCTTCCATGCTTTTTAAGTGTCTGGCCAATCCTGAAACCCATAGGCATTATTTTTAACAGTCACACTCCATAGACACTCACTCTTGGGTACTATCTCTGCGTCAACAGTAAAGCAAAATGACCTGGGCCAGACCACAGAATTCTTGGTCGAGCACTAGTTGCAATAAAATCATGCTGAGCTAAGTTTTATTCTTACCCCAACTCATCCTTTTTCAATGTCTTTGGAAAGCCTGCAGGGGAATCACCACATATAATCAAACAATATTTTCAGGGGAAAATAGAGAAGTTGCATATAGTTTTTCACAGCAACTAGGTGAGTATAAGCTAGACCAGTTAAATGTCAAGCCAGACCAAAAAAAAAAAAAAAAAAAAAAAAAAAAACAGGGAGGAACAGGAGAGTGAATCAAGTCCCTTCTACTTGGAAAAAGATATTTGCATTTAATAATTTAATAGCTAATAGGCTAGAAAAAGTTAGTGTCCGTGAATGTGTGTTCCATGGTAGGTTGATCAAGTTTCATGACATGACTACACACCCAAGATTATACGAACCTCAAAACTTGGTTTAATAAGTTAAAAGAAGAAGAAGGAGGAGGAGGAGGAGGAGGAGAAAAAAAAAAGAAGAAGAAGAAGAAGAAGAAGAAGAAGAAGAAGAAGAAGAAGAA
>JANHMN010000001.1:233358638-233416082 GCA_030674055.1 Rhabdomys pumilio | reverse complement strand
AAGAAGAAGAAGAAGAAGAAGAAGAAGAAGAAGAAGAAGAAGAAGAAGAACCACAACCACAACCACAACCACAACCACAACCACAACAAAAACAACAACTTTTTAAGGTAGAATGGGTGGGTTCAGATGTAGTAGCAGTTGAAGGAAAAAGGTGACTATGACCAGTATACCTGTATGCATTCATAAAATTCTCAAATAATTAAAAAATTCCATTTATTTAAAGATCATTTGCATATGTGTATGACATGTGTATGTGTTAGTGTGTATTCATGAAAACATATTCAGGTTCAGGTGATGGACAGAGATGACTGGATGACTGTCAGTTTCTCTCTTAATCTCTCTCATCGTTTTTTTTTTTTCTCTTTGAAACATCACTAGTGAATCTGGAAGTCAATGATTTGTAAAGACAATCTGACCAGGGAGTTCCAAGATTCTATTTGTCTCCATCTCCCTGAGCCTTCCCCCAGCTGATGTTACATACTTGTGCTTCGATGCCATCCTGTTCTCATGCAACATGGATCTGAGCTCAGGTACTCATCCTAGCTTTCAGAGTAAGGACTATACTGTCTGAATATCTCAGGAATATCTGAGTTGTTAGAAGTTCATAAAAGTTCTGTATATATTTTAAAAATGATTTGAATGTTTCCTCCATGAGGACTAGCTTTTAGGTACCAGAAGTTCCCAAAGTGAAAAAAAAAAAAAAAAGACCATCAGTCCTACCCACATAAGATAGCTAAAACTGACCAGCATGGCAGGATGACCCTAAACATAAAGTAGTAGCATACATACCTTGGCCTTACTAAACAGCTGTTATTTATTTAACATCTAATCACTGCTTTACAGCCTCACCCTCTCTCCTTCCTTTCTCTTCAGAGATATGGAAGCTTCTATGGGTATCAGTCTAAGCATATCAAGTTGCAGTAGGATTGAGTGTATCTTCTTTTGAGGCTAGATAAGGCATCTCAGTTTGGGGAAATAGATACAAAGGCAGACAGCAGAGTCAGAGTCAGCCCTTTAGTCTACTGTTAGTGGACTCACATGAAGTCCAAGCTACAGGTTTGTTATGTAAATGTGGGGACCTATATATGCTTCATGCATGTTCTCTGATTGGCGTTTTGTTCTCTGATTGGTGTTTCAGTCTCTGTGAGTCATGGACCCAGGTTAATTGATTCTGTAGATTTCCTTGTGGTGTCAGTGACCCCTCTGGCTCTGAAAATCCTTCCTTCCTTTCCCTCTTCCAAAAGACTTCCCAAGCTCCGCCTCATGTTTGGCTGTGGGGAGCAGTCTGCATTTAGTTCCATGAGCTTCTAAGTGAAGTCTCTCAAATGATAGTTATGTCAGGCTCCTGTCTGCAAGTATAGCAGAATATTATCAATAGTTTCAGGGTGGGCTTTCTCTCATGGCATGGGTCTCTGCTTGGGCCAGACACTGGATGGCCATTCCCCCAAATTCTGCCTCATCATTATTTCTGTACATCTTGCAGGCAGAACAAATTCAGTTTCAAAAGTTTTGTGGCTGGGTTGGTGTTCAAATTCCTCCATTGAAGTCTTGCCTGGATATAGCTTTCTCTTTGGAATTAATGCCTGTTTAGAAAAGGAAACTGTGCCTTTTATTGGAAACCTAACCAACTCCCAGGGCTTCTGAAGTTGTAGATCCTGGAGTAGAACCTACAACTACCACTTTATTAAAACAGTGTAAACTCTGGCTATATTTTAAACATTTGCTTTTATATCCATGTAATCTTTACCACTCATTAAAGAATGTTCTCTTTGAAACAGATGGAGACCACTACAAAAACTGCAACCAACAAAAATTTGGAGCTGTGGAGCCCAGTCGTAGTTGATATATCTAGAAAATGTTCTTGCACCCAAGACTCCAGGAATTTTGTTGAAGGGGGAAAAATATTGTAACAGCAGAAAGATCAGGCAGTTTCTATGAGACTGTTTCTTCTAGTTATATCAGATATTCCCATAATGTCACACCAACATAACTGGCTATACATGAACTAAACCAAGACAGCATCCGATATTCCAATGTGGCAGGAAAAAAGTCATGAGACCTCAATCACACACAAAGAAATTACGAGCAACTAAGAAATATTAATGGTGAAAAAAGTAGTCTACTCTACAGTTGATCTTAGCCAAATGGCCGAGCCAAGAACGTACCAACTGGTTACTAGGTACTAAACAGTCAGCCTTTAAAAAAAGAAACAGAAAAAAATATAATACATGTATATAATACATATATATTTAAAATATATGTATTTTAAATGCACACACATATATTTGTATATTCTGCTCAGTCTGAACATAAATATATATGTATATACATATATATGTGTATGTATCCATATATAAATGTGTATAGTATTGCATATATGTATTTTCATATATAATTATAATCGCAACAATAAAAGAAAAATTTAAATTTGTTCCCAATATTTGTGGTTAGATTAGAATGAGTTGCGTGATGGAGTAAGCTCAACCACAGACGTTAAAATTTGACATTAGACTGGAGTAACAACAATGACAATATAGGACCTGCTAATAGCATAGCAGTAAAAGGCATTTGCTGCTAAGCTTGAAGACATGAGATCAGTCTCTGGAACCCACAATATATAAGGAAAACCGTGTGTAGAAAACTATAGTTGTTTACAAACAGTGACAATAATAAGAAGGTGTTGGATGTCTTAACTTCTTTTAAAATTTTTTTTTAAAAAATTTAGTTTTTTTTTTTTTACTTATTTACTTTACATCCTACTCACTGCCCCCCTCCTGGTCACTCCCTCCCAGAATCGTTCCCCTACCCCTCTCCCATTCCCCCATTCCATTTTCTTCTGAGAGGGTTGAGCCTCGCACTGTGTATCCCCCAAACCTGACACCTCAAGTCTCAACAAGGCTAGACTCTTCCTCTCCCACTGAGGCCAGAGAAGGCAACCCAGCTAGTAGAACATATCCCACAGACAGGCAAGAGCTTTTGGGATAGCCCCAGCTCCAGTTTTTTGGGCCCACCTGAAGATCAAGCTGCACCTCTGCCACATAAGTGTGGGGAGGACTAGGTCCAGCCTGTGTATATTCTTTGGATGGTAGTTCATACTCTGAGAGCCTCAAGGGTCCAGGTTAGTTGACTCTGTTGGTCTTCTTGTGGAGTTTCTAGCCCCTTCAGTACCCACAATCTTTCCTCTTGTTCTTCCATAATAGTCTCCAGCTCCATCTACTGTTTGGCTCTGGGTATCTGTATCTGTCTAAGTCAGCTTCAGGGTGAAGCCTCTCAGAGGACACTATGCTTCTGTCTGCATGTATAACAGAGTATCATTAATAGTGATAGATGTTGGTGGTTTTCCATGGGATGGGTCTCAATTTGGGCCGACAATTGGCTGCCCATTTTCTCAGTCTCTGTTCCATCCTCCATTGCCTGTATTTCTTGTAGTCAGTATAAATTTTGGGTTGAAAGTTTTGTGGGTGGGTTCGTGTCTCTATTGTTCCACTGGGGTTCCTGGCTGGCTACAGGAGGTAGTCCCTTCAGGTTCTATATCCCCAATGTTGTGAGTCACAGCTAAGGTCACCCCTATTGATTTGTGGATGTCTCCCTTATCCCAAGAATCTGTCTTATTTTGGAGATACCCCCTTACCTTTTCATCTTTGTCAGTTCCATTCATTTTAATGGCCATGTATCCATCTCTTCTGTCTTTCCCCACACCTGATCCTGATCTCTCCATTTTCTTCTCCATTTCCCTTCCCCACAATTCTCTCCTTCCACTTGCTTCTTATGACTATTTTATTGCCCCTTCTAAGTGAGATTCAAGCTTCCTCGCTTCGACCTTCTTTCTTGTTTACTTTCTTTGGGTCTGTGGTGTGTAACATGGGACCTGTATTTTATGGCTAATGTCCACCTGTATGTGAATATATACCATGTATTATTTTAAAGATTTATTGTATTAGAATTGACATATGTTTAAAGGCTCATTTCTATTCCAAACATACATTCTTTTTTTTTCTTCCTCTTTCTGCCTAGTATCAAGTTACAAATGTCAGGTATCATCATCTATCGTTTGGTGTTTATATTTCTGAAAATATTGCATCAGTTTTCATCAAAGCATTTAATTTAAAATTACAGAAGATTTACTGCATATAAAGACTGTATCATTAAAATTAACTAGGATACATATTTGTTTACACTGTTATATCTAATTTATAGAAATTACCTAAACATATCCTTTTGAATTTTTTAAGTAGCAGGATGTAATATTTTACTTTTAGTATACCTAAAGAATTTCTTCTCAAGAACAATTATTCTAAGTATGCAGTTAGATGAGTGCTTTATTAAGTCAGGAAACATATATTTAATCTCAGCTAAGAATAAAGTGTGCAAATGAAAACTTCATACCATACAAATAACACCTTAAAATTATCCATCCATTTAAAATGTTTATTGAATACCTACTATAGCTGAACCAGTATGTCACACAAAATTGCATCTTAATTAAAAGCTTTCCATTGTGGTTTCTTTCTTTAAATTACTTTTAGTCTATAAATAACTAGAAGACTTCAATAAGATGAGACTGTTAAAAGAGAAGACTCATCACTGTAACTGCTGTGTACTAAATAGTGAGCGTCCATAGCAACAATACAATCATGCTTTATTGCTGTTGGATCTTTATTAGCCTAAATCAAAGTGTTCAGGGTTAGATAGGGTTTCTAATGCAAATAAGGGTTCCAGTTTCATGGTGAAAACACCATGACCAAAAAATCAAGTTGTGGAGGAGAATGTTTATTTAACTTAAACCTCTAGACCATAATCCACCATTTAAGGAAGTCAGAGTAGCCACTTAAGAAGGGCTGGAACCTGGATCTGGTAGCTGATGCAGAAGCCATAAAGGAGTGCTGCTTACTGGATTGCTTCACTTTGCTTGCTCAGACTACTTTCTCATAGAAACCAGGACCACCAGCACAGGTATGGCACTACCCACAATAGTCTGGGCTTTCCTCCACTGATCACTAATTGAGAAAATGCCTTATGGTTGGATCTCACAAAGGCATTATCTCAACTGATGCTTCTTTCTCTCTGATGATAAACCCCTTCAGCACATTACTGCTGTCCATCCTTTTAATACATGTACTCACATGGGTGACCTTGAGACATTATTGTATCAAGTAAAACAGGTCTCTGCAGACAGGTTTTTGTTTTTTCTCCAGTGTTTTGTTAATTCTTTGTGAGTTCCACATCATGTACCCTGGCCCTGCCCTTCTCTTCCTGCCCTGATATCTACCCTCTGCTCTTACAAATAAACAACAAAAACCAACACAAACAAAAAATGAAATAAATAACTAAGCACAGAAAACATTCCATCATAGAAGCTGTAGCCAGACACAGTGTGTCCCACAGTACATCCCTCTGTCCACACATCTTCACTTACAAATGTTTATTGCAATGAGTTATTGGTCTGGTGCCAGATCTTTGGCTTCTATGACACCATCAATACTGGATCCTCACAGGGACCCCTTCCACTTACCCTCTTGTTGCCCTGTGCAGGGGAGATCTTACTGGTTTGAATCAGTAGGATTAGCACTTTCACGTGTCTCAACCATTTGCAAATGATACAGATTTTGGGAGGGCTCCCTGGATCTAGGACTGTGTGATTGCTGAGCTGGTCAGCAATCCAGCTCTATCTTGTCCACATCACCATGGTGAACACCCTATCACTGTCCCAGCTAGGTCACCTATTGCCAGCATTAGCAGGAGGTAGGGCCAGATTTCCTGCTCCCATGGCCTGGGATAGGCTTATTTGTAGGCGCACTCTAGTCTCCAGAGCCAGCTTTACTGTATTACCCAGCTAAGAATCCTGGCCCCTGTCTCTTTAGCACTGCAGCATTCGTGGGGTTGAGACAGCTCTCATGCTCTCACATTCTTAGGCTTGACTCATTCCTGCCTTCTCCATCAGGTCCAGCTCTAGTCTGTTGCCCAGGCAAGGTACAGACACTGCTCTCCTGAGTGTTAAAAGCCAGTGACGAGGCACAGATAATTTGTCTGCTCTCATGGCCTTGGGGCCAGCTCTCTTGACTACAGCAGGTGGCACAGAGAGGGAGGCATCACCGATGCACCCATTCTACCTCAGTCAGATGCATGGTGAGGCCAGTTCTCCTACCTCCCCACCACCTTAGGGTGACTCAACTGCACCCTCCCTCTGACCAGTCAAGGTACAGTGCCTGCTTTCTTGAGTGCTGCAAGCAGTGAGGGGAAGGTCCAGCTCACCTGCTCTCATGACCTCTGTGGTCAGCTCTTTCAGCTCCTTCACATGAGGGATAAGAATGCCCTTCCTCCAGCATCCTAGCCTAGGTCATCTCATGGCAGAGGAGGAGTGGGGTGGTTAGCATTCACTTGCTCATGATCTTGGGACAAGCTCACCTGAGCCTCTACCATCAAGGCCAGTTTTACTCTTCTGCTCAGGTGAGATGCAAGGTCCACTGTCCTCAGTGCTGCAGCTGGACTGAGGGGCAAGAGCAGCTATCCAGCCCTCATGACCCGAGGACAGTTCTCCAGACTGCCACAGGTGACACGGGGTTGGGGGAATATCATCCTTGTCTTTGTGTCTACCAGACATATTTCAAACTCAGTCTTAAAAAGTAACATAAAGAAGGACCATATATTCTTTTGTCTGTTTGAATTTTCAAAGAACCTGTCTCGAGCCCAGCATGTTATCTGTCATGAGCAGGTTGTGATAAGGTTTTAGGGTTCCTGTGGGGAGAGAAGATACAGGTGCTCTCCACTCAGGAATTGTATACAGGATTGACTGTGAGATGGCCAGTTCAACGAGAGGGGAGAGTATATGCAAGAGACAAAGGTTCAATATTTAACTGCTCTTTAATAATGCACAGCAAGCAATATATTATCACCAATGCCAAAGGTATTGTAACAATGAAGTATTGCCACATTTCCTATGCATTGACTCTATCAATGTCAGCACAGTTAACACAAATAATAAATTGCTAATTACCAACGAAATATGCATAGCAATAAGTACATCATTATTCATGAGTTATAAGACCTGAGTCCTTATGACTGTAGTTTCCAGCAGCTTAAGTCCAGAGAGTGCTTGACCACGAAGATAGGGGCATTCGTCTCTCGGGCTGCTACTTTGATGATCGGGTGCAGCAGAATGCTCGGTCTCTCGACTGCAGAGGAGGCCTGAATGGAGGATCATGCTAGACAGTTATGGCTATCAGTGTGATGAAGTGCTCCAGCCGGGGGCTCCTCTTTTATGCTGAATTTGGGGTTATTTCTGATGTGCACGGCAGATAACCAGATGCTTCTGGTTATCTCTGGGCTATGACTTTATTACAACTGGTTATCACACTTATTCAAAACAACTTGTTTTAATGCACAAATATTTTGATTCATAAGGTTTTCAAAACAACTTTTGGTTATCAAAACAACTTCTAGTTATCACAGCACGTCAAAACAACTTCTCTTCAAACTTGTTTTCTTTCCTATTACAAATATGGAGTCGGTCCTGACAGAACCTATCTTCCATTTTACTTCTCGAACCACGGAAGCCATTTTGGAATCCAAAGATGTATTAGTTGTGTAACAAGGACAGAATAGCAACATTGAAAAAAACTAGACCGTTGATATAAAATAATGAATCAATCAAGCAAGAATAGAAGGGGTTCTCATCATTTGCAATGTTATACAGTTATTATTTAAAATGAATCTCTTTGAAGAAAAAAATGTGGCATGAAGCTGAAAACATCAGAATTAAAAGAATATTCAAAATAGCATGAGGGGGCTAGGTTTGTTGTTGTTATTGACATTTCAGCTGTGAGAACATTCAGATTCAACTTTTTTAATTATTTGAAAATAGACCCTGCAATATTAATGACAATTGTGATGTTACCTTGCAGAAGAGCAGAGTTTGCTTCTCTCAGCTAACCTGTAGTTTTGTTTATATAGAGTAACTCTCTAAGTTTTCTCTCCTTGTCTTTCCAGATTTTAGTAACCGCATTCTATTTTCTTTTTTCATACCATCAGTTTTTCCACATGCGAGAAATGACTGCAGTATTTGTATTTTTCTTTTTATACCTGTCTTATTTTGCATATACAATGTACTCTAGGTTTATTTGTATTATTATAAATACCAGAACGTCATTAAAAAGCATGACATAAATATTTAGGCATAGATGCAGCTTAGGCAGTTTCTATAGTGTAACTAAAGTGAACAGAACTGTAATAACAATGAAAGTGTGGATGGAATACAAACTTAATTTCCTTTGGAGTTACGCATGCTAATGTTATTGCTGTGTATTTGTAATGAAATTTCATGTCCTTCTATAGAGACTCTAGGAATTTGTAATCACCACATAACAATTATCATTTTGTCCACTTCTATATCGAATGTTATTTTCTCTTTTAGCAATAGATATTCTAAGTTGGATGAGACAAAAATTCCAATATATTTTATTTTATTTATTTTTATTTCTCTGTGTTTTTGTGTTTTTTATTGGAGCATCTTGTTTATGAAGAGCCCATGGATGCCGAAGAGGGTTAAATCTCTTTGAATTGAAATTACAGGTGGTTGTGAGTCACCCAACACTGTGTGCTTGGAACTGAGCATATGTCTTCTGTAAGAACAAGAAGAGTTTTATTATGCTCTCAGACATATACCTATCACCATATTATAGCTTTGAATTATACCTTTAGAATATTAACTATTGTTACAGATTTTGAGAATCTTAATCTCTTTATTTAATTATATATAATTGCATTGTTTTAATAATCCTCCTTCTTTAAACCCGTCTAATGTTCTCTTCTTCTGATTCTGATTCATATTTTTTTTCTTACTTATTACTATTGCATATATAATGTGAAAATCATTATCTAAGTTTAGCCTGCTCTATTTGGTATTGCTTGCATATATTCGTTCTAAGGGATGACTATTTGGTGTTGGATAACTATTTAGGGGGATCATCCCCAAAGGAAGACCAATTCTCCTTTTCTCAGAAGTCCTAATTTGCTTATAGCTATTTATTTAGGTACTTTTCCATAAGTCTTTAATTTCCTGTGTTTATTCATCTAGCCCAATAGATACATGTGCTAATCTCCTCATCCAGTTGCCAAGAAAACTGGTGTTGTCATTGATGGTTCTCATTTAAGCAGTTATCTTAGTGAGATTTCATAGTTGGAGATTTCCAGTAATATGTAGAAGATCCAATCCTACAGCAGACTTCCTACCTCTCTGTCTCATTCAGTTTCTTATTCCATCATGTTCTCTGAACAAATTATGCAGGGTTATATTGCGTATATATCAATAGATAACAACACTTGGTAAGTCTCTCTCTCTCTCTCTCTCTCTCTCTCTCTCTCTCTCTCTCTCTCTCTCTCTTTTACAGTTTCACTAGTTGTGGCTTTTTCTACCAGTGTCTGCTGGCAGTAAAAAGAAGATTATTTTTTAAGGGATGTGGGTATAAGGATTTGTATTTAGAAAGCAGAAAGGAAGTATAGTATTTTAGAAAAATGGAAGTGTGTGATTTCCTCTAAAATTCCTGTTGACACTAGCCACAGATAGTTGGCTATATTTACAGTGTCAGACATGATTTTCTTTCTATTGAGCAGGACTCAAATCCAATTAAACAATAATTTGTTCTCACTGATAGGTACACGCCAGGCCACTATTGTACCTTTGGGAAGAACTTTAGTATATCTATTGGCCACTCAAATATTCCAGCTTGGATTGGTAAACATTTTGTATATTTTTCAACCTAATTAGTTGTTATATTTGCTGTCAACTATTAGCGTTCTCTGTGAATAATGTTTGAGTGATTCATAGATTGAACATGCTTTCTACCATGGAAGTTCACTGATGTAAGTGCTCATTTTACCTTTGTGTTGGTTTGGTTAGTATAACTTTGTGGTACATTTTGGCACTAAATGATGTGATATGTACAGCTTTGTTCTTTTGATTTATTATTCTAGGTCAACGAATCTAAGAACTGCAGTAAATGTTCAGGTAAGGTGATAAAGCATGGGAAGACTTTCAGAACTAGGAAAAAAATCTTCTCTCTGGGTCATATTATTAACAAACTTCTAAATGTCAACTTTTTATGTGAAAGTACTATTTATCTTATTTTAATAATTAATTTCAGTTACATTTAGGATATTATTAGCTTCAACCTTTATTTACACAGCGACTTCCCAGTTTAAACTTTGGCATCGATGTTGAATTTTTATCTTAAATGACCTTATGCACACCATTTACATAGCATACAGTATATTCCAACTCACAATTATTTACTTATTGACTATTTCTTTTTATTGTTCTCACTAAATTTCAGAGCTCATCATTTAGAGATCTTCAGCATACCTCAAAAATTCAGCACAAGACATAATCATACGGCAAGTTGTGAGGCATAAACTGTATGTGGAAGAGGATTCGATAAGCAAGGATTGTGCAAATATAAACTTGATTTCTGAGGTTAATTTTTATTGTGTTTAAAATAGTAATTATTGTTCAGTCAATTGCTTCATTCTGTGCTTAGAACATCTGTTTCTAAATCTTTGAAACATGTTCTTAGTAATGCTTTCTATACTTGAACCTTCTTGGATGACCAGAAGTTCAGTTATATTCTAAGAGATTGAAAATGCATGTGAATTTAAGATCTGGAGGATCCTGAAGATCAAGCTGCACATGTCAGAACATATCTTAGAAGCAAACTTACCTCTGTAAGCAGTGTTCACTGTCTGCCATAAAACTCTTTAAGGAGACTCAGAAGAGCAAGAAAGGGCGAGGTGGGGGTGCACACAGAGTAATCACATTCTGATGACATCAGATCAAAGCTGCTGATTATTTTTGTGGGCTTTTCAAAGTCTCTCTTGTTTTTAGTAAAACCATGTGTGCCTGCAAACGATGTATAATATGTGTTATTTCTGGATGAATGCACTTAATTATCTCTAAAAATCATTTCACCAACAGATGTCTCCTCCTCCTTTTTCTTGTACTAATCATTCTCTGCAGTTGCAAACTTTTTTTTCCCCAGAGTCCTTGTATTCCCTCTCCTTTTTTTGTGAAGGATTTCTCCTCCAGGGCAATTTTCCCTCTCAAAATCAGAATGTGTAGAGGCACCATAAAAGATACCATAAAGCTATGAAAGTGTTCTCTAGAGAATATTTCAATCTAGCTACCAGATTTGTCCAAAGAAAGTAAATTTTTCAATCTAGTAATTTTAAAATGGCTTTGATATCCAAATTTATTAATTAATTCCTCTTTATTAATTTCTGTATGCATAATTATATATTGTTCTGACAGTTATATAAAATGATATAAAAATGGATTATACACAATGTTAATGTTATTCATTGATGATATATATATATATATATATATATATATATATATATATATATAATTTTAAGAATCACACCAATTAAATTGTTTAGGATGCTAATTACACAGAGCAGGTAGAACAATTCTCTAGCCAAAGTACCAAGCCCTTAGAGAAATAAGCAAACATATTCTTTGGGTTTTGAAATAAACATAAGCCCAATCGGAATCACAAATATATTAGAGTTTTACTGGCATTTAAGGCCAATATGACTATTATAGTTTTGATTTCCTATAATGTAAGCTCACTTTAATGATTGTGCTTGGATACATTTGTACTCTTATTTATTATTAAAGTAAAGATTTGACAAGACAAAATCAAATTAGAGTCATGCAAATGTTTAGACATGAATTTATGGAAATAGAAGATGCTTTAGTATGAGTTAATAATAAGCATTTATGTTTTTAATTGAGATTTTATTCTTTAAATCATCACATTAGTACATTGTATCCAGTGTGCTTCATAGAAATACACAGATATACTCTGAAGACCTTCCCTGGTTTCTTTTTTCTCCTTTTCACCTTGTAGTTACCAAAGGCCTACAAAAAGAAATTTCATAAACCCTGGCATGGTTTTAGTTTCAAAAATTTCATAAGCTTTTTTTACCTGTAATTTTGTTATAGAACCATTAAATTGCATAATTATTAAAGAGTTCAATCCTGGTTAGGGAAATTGTGAGTCAAATTTGGAGTCCCTCAATTAAATACTTTAGAGTTACTCCATTGGAATTTTGAAGGAATAAAGTCTTTTCATATTTGAATCTACTCAAATAAATTTTTCAAAATTTACCAGTCTTTGAGGAATAAAAAATTTATTTGAAAAGTTCAATTGAATAAAGTATATGTATATATATATATAATATGTGTGTGTGAAAGAGATAGAGAGAAAGAGAGAGAGAGAGAGAGACAGAGAGAGAGAGAGAGAGAGAGAGAGAGAGAGAGAGAGAAACTGGAAAAACCTAAAATTGGAACTGAAATTTAGGATCATTATTTTATTTCTGTTTCTTTATACTATGCTACTGTGAATTTTTGATACTATACCCAATCCATTTAATGGTTATTTTATCCTACTGTAATTTTGTTTCATGGAAAGAATAGAAAAAAAAACATGTGAATAAAATGAATGAATGAATGCTATAGAAACATTGGATTACAACAACATTGGTCACATTCAATCAAAACTGTGTTTTTTATTGTGCATTGTGTCTGCTGTTGTACTTCTTTAAATAGTTTGTTATGTAACATAGCACATCTAAACATTTTATCATATGTGTATGTGTCTGTATTATATACTTATATGTAACACACACATATGTAAAATTACTCACATATTCACATGAAATATGCTTGTGATATCCCTAATGTATTAATACTCTAGTATAAACTGAGTAAATATTATGTTTATATATGATTGTTTTTAATACATAATGAACTGAGTGCATTTAGAAGCTCATTTTTCAAAAAACCCAAATAAACAAATAAACTGAAAACACTACTTTTACAAGAAGCAAGATTAACTGGCCCGTACTTAAATTCAATGGGAGAAGTAATTCTTAGCAGTATGATTGACAAGGGCAGCGAAATGGCTCAACAAATCAAAGCACTTCTTACCCAGCCTGATGACCTGATTTCCTCTACGAAGCCCACATGATGAAACAGAAGCCTGACTCCTCTAGCCTGTCGACTGCCATTCATATGCACATCATATTAAAAAAAGCACCTTACAATACTCCCACCATTCATACACAAAATAATTAAATGAACATAAAAATGAAAAACAGAATCTGATAGACAGAATTAGAAAACACAATTGCTTTCAGACTCATCAATGTGAAATATGATTTGCTTTCACCTAGATGTTTCTCACAACACTCTGAAGTTAATTGTGCATAGTATTCTCTATAAGGAATGTTCCATGGAGACCATCCACATGTTCACACATGTGTGAGCTAACACAGTAATGATATTAAAATAATCATGCATGTACTAAATAGATAATATAGTGATATAAATATGCATATGTAACTGATCAATTCATTTAGTAATAGCCACAGAAGGCCCAAATATTTTTATACTTTGAATTACATAATACAATGGCATCATAAAACAAAAAAGAAATTATGTATCACTTAATTAGTATACTTCAGTTAAAGTTGATGGCATACTACTGTAATTCTTTAAATGTCTGATTTCTATTTATCAGCATAAATGTACTTTGTAGTACTATAAAAAAAGTTATCAATGAAAGAATGAACAAAGTAATGCGGAACACAGATATAATATAGTTCTAAAAAGACTGACAATAATATTTCAGGGCAGTTATTACCTCTAGAATAGTGAGTAGACACAAGGTGAGCTGGAAGTGTAGTTTATGGAAGCTAAAACATCCAAAGAACCATGAAAGAAATGGATTCTCACCCAAGAGCTCCTACAAAGGAATGTAGCCATGTAGCTGCCTTGATGTTAGTGAGTGAGCTACAATTCTGGATGACTTTTGATCCTCATCTTTGTTAGATGAAAACCACATGTTTTTTTTTAATGTGTGTGTGTGTGTGTGTGTGTGTGTGTGTGTGTGTGTGTGTGTGTGTTTTAACACTGTGTCATAAAAGCATTGCTATGGGTCTATATTATAAGACTTTCTTTTTATTCGCATTTCTAAATTAAATGTATTAAAAGAAGCAACATTATTTTCTACTTCAATAAATGTTTCTACATAATTTTTCCTTATGTAGCATAGCATAATAATTGCATGTTTATGGGAAACATATAATCCTATTATTGCTGGCTGACATTCTCTAGTATTTAAATAACAGGGCGAGGTGTGCTCTCAAAGGCACAGAAACATCATTTTGTTATTACGTTTTAAGTATTACTTTATTTCTATAATAGATTTGGATGTTGCTGCTTTTGAGAACAATTCTTTATAAATCAACACTCATTGGCTCCTCATCATGTTGCATTCAATAAGGTGTACTTATTCTCTTTCACTTTAGACATGAGGTTACTCAGAAGAACAAGATGTCTTTTCAACTTACATTGGGATTTAGGACTGGCTAAAATCATAAATAATTTTGTGGATGTATTTAACAATTTTGTATAAAATTTCACATAATATTTGTGCTATAAAATCTATCATAGTCAAAAGGAAACTTTAAAAAAATTAGTTTAATCTTTATTCATGATACTCAGATGGAGATTTAAATGGTCACATGAGGGAAGAGAAAACCTATTGTGATGTCACATGTTAGTGTTCCCGTAGTAAAAACAACAAAGAGACTTCCTGGAAATGCTTTAACTCATATAAATTGAAGTTAGCAAACTTGATCAAGGCCGTCTCCCTCTCTATTGGAAAAATTAAGATTTGTGTCAATGTCACTGAAAAGAAGCCAAGAAGTAGTCACCCAGAGCTAATTGTATGTGCTGTATCTAATAAGGTTGCTGCCTAATGGACTTTATACAGGGAAGTCTTTATTGCCCAAGAGACCTTGACATCAGGAGCATTATTTGAAGGGTTTCTCTTTACATAGGTAGCCAGTGATTTACCCATCCAGAGTTAACATAAGACTTTCTCAAAAGGTTGATTGGTTCAGCCATCAGTTTGATTTCCTGTCTCTTGTTACCTTTTGTAGTAATCACATAAGTAGTTTTTGTTGTTATTTTTTAAGCAACCTGGATTAAGAAAATAGTTTCTCACTTGTACTAAGAGGTGTTTTTCATTAAACAACCTGATCAAAGTTGCTATTTTCAATTTATATGCTAATAAAGTGTACTTTAGAACTTATAAACATGCATTGCCCAGTGGGATTTTATTCCTAGATCCAACATAATCTATGGCCTCTGAGGATCTCTTCAGGTTGTAAGACTAAAGGAAAAGTGGTTGTCAATTGAAAAACATGAAACCTTATGCAGGGGGTAAAAGCTTAAAGCAATAAATGATGAATTTAAGAAAGACCTCAGGGTAATATAGATACAATAAAAATTGTATCATTTTCAACATTAATTATTCAAGACTTTGTTTTTTCACATATATTCTGCATCATATGATTTTTGCAGGTATGCATTTATCTTTTGAATATGCCTTGATGTATATTCATAACACACAGATTTAATGCTATGTTTGGTAAACATTATTTTGGTTAAATTTTAGTAGTTTGACTATTGATGACTGAATCTTTTCATCTCCATTTAAGATTTCTTCTATTGAGAATGAAAGGGAGTTCTTAATTTAAGATTATTTGGTCGTGTTTAATATAACTTGTACCAGAAAAATCTGATAGACTTGATGAAAATATTTGACTGAAGGAAGTATAATAGAGATCTTTTGTATGAAGATACATAAAATTGTGAGTATCCAAAGTGACACAATGTAGTTAGGTGTTTACATTTCAGTTTTACTCAGAAATACATTTGTCTACAATACAGAAAGAGCTTGAACTTTTATTGTAAAACTTTGTCTTAAAAAAACACAGAGACCTTGAAGCAGTAGATAGTGATTTAATAGAATACATGAATTTAAACTAAAGTGAATTCTGAGGTAAATAGTAGCTACATATAATAAGAAATTAAATTAAAAGGGATAATGAGTATAGTAATAAGGCTACAGAAGTGAAGAGAGGAGTGTCAACATAAATTCTCCAACCTTCACTTCCTGGTAGAATAAGCCTAAGATAGACATACATTGAGGGAGAAATGATAAAGTATGTTACAATTCTGTATTGGAAGGAACTAATGGAATTGCTATCACCTATCCATATCTATCCATATTTATCTATCTATGTATCTATCTATGTATCTATGTATGTATGTGTCTTTCTTTCTTTCTCTCTTTCTTTGTTTCTTTGTTTCTTTCTTTCTTTCTTTCTTTCTTTCTTTCTTTCTTTCTTTCTATCTATCATGTATCTATAGGTGCCTTGACAGAGTTTTTCCTTCTTGGTTTTCTATATTAGTCGTTTGGAAAATTGGAAAATGAGAAGGAAAAGTTCATGCTTGCAGAGGTTGGGGAAAGACCACTAGTCATAAAAGATATTAAAATATAAAATAATATTCTGGACTTCCTATCACTAGGGTAATTTATATGAAAGAAAAATATATTTTAACATTGAATATTTTATATTTATGCCCTATTAATCTGATAAAATGTTTGTACAAATTTTCAGCTTTATCAATTATGCTAATGCTGTTAATTGAGGTACTACTTCCTGTTCAGTACATTGACTATTTCTTTGTTTATTTACAATAGTGCGTAGAAGTTTGTGTGTGTGTGTGTGTGTGTGAGTGAGAGAGAGAGAGACAGATAATCACAAAGAGAGAAACAGAATTATGATCAGTGATATGCATATTTGTTTTCTATGTAAGATTATGTTAAACATAGTTTCTGATGAACATCAATATTTTTGAATGATATTCAATTTTCTCTTTTTTGTAAATACTTAAATTACATGTCTTCATAAAGTTGAAAATACCCCAAATCATATTACTTCTATGGCTTTGAAAATTGAGCTAAAATTATATTACATAATTATTCACATGTTAATATTAGACTAGTGTTTAATAATCGAATATCATCTCATCATCTCATTTTTTTCTTTTCTAGAGATTATTTTTCCCCTTTTGAGAGTTGCCTAACAATATGTAGCTAAAATGAAGGTTTATTAAGAAAACATTGAGGTCTTTTGGTGTCTGATAGAATAATATAATATCCTATTTTATTCAATCTTAAAAGAGGGTATGGTAATTTGAAGGAGAATGTGCCCTATAGGGTCATATATTTGAATACTTGGTTACCAGTTACTGAAATTGTTTGGAAAACATTTGGATGTGTGTCCTTATTAAAGAAGGTATGCCCCTGGATATGAGCTATGAGGTTTCAAAGGACTCATCCCATTCAGTACACTCTGTGCCTCATGTTTGCAGTTGGAGATGTGAGCTCAGCTCCTCCTGGTACTATAGCTTCACTCCTTTACTATGAACTCCATGCCACTGAAAGAGTAAGCTCAATTTGTTTGCTAAGTTGCCTTGGCCATGTTACTCTATGTCAGAGACAGACTAGTACCCGTACAAAAGAGATCCATTATAAAAAGCTGTATAGGTATTAGAAACTAAAGCCTTGACTAAGTCAGTGTTATCACTTGCATTATTTCCATAATTTAATTAAAAGGATGCACTTTCTGTTGTTTTAAGAAAATAAAGATTGCCAAATTCAAATATTTAGTAAAACATGGCATGAAGCTGGGAGCTTACTACAGCTGCTGTGGGTCATGAGCTGGAAGGAAGGTTTTTCTACTGCATTAAGAAGAGAGAGAGAGAGGAGAACTGCCCACACTATCCCCTCCCTTTTGGCAACCATAGTTTCTGCTTAGGCTTGCCTGTCTGTAAAGGCATGGGACCTGCCTGGCCCAGCTATCATGAACTGATAAGGAGCTTCTTCTCTGCATGATTAAAGACTTTAGTGGGTCTAGTCCAATACCTCTAGGTGTGGTTCTCTGAAGTTTATCCAAGTCATTGAAGTTTGTCTTAGAAATATCATGGCTGAAGTGACTTTCCCACATAAAGGCAGAAGCAGAAGTCACTTCTTCACAGACAGCCATGCCAGTTAAGGAGGTCCTGCTGGGATGAAGTTTCCTCCGAGCATCATGGTTAACTCAGAACTCCCTCAGCTGCATGAGCTCTATAAAATGAGGCAAGATGGCAGCTGAGAAATTGCTGAAGAAGCTGCTATTTTGTTCAGAGGTCCTACAGATTTGCAAGAATTGTAGCTCTGTCTGACTGATTGCCAGCATCTCAAGGACGCTTAAGATAAAGTTCAGGATCAAATCATAGCACAATGCCTCTGGTTTTGTATGGGTGTTTGTGGTAGGGCCATCATCCTTACCTCTTTCATACTCTGAGTAGTCAGTAGCTGCTACTGATGTTTTTCAGGAAAGGGGAGTTTCTCTGACAGGTCAATCAGTCACTCAAGATGCTCCTACTATGTTAGGAAAAGCAATAAGAAAGAATGTAAAATCGAGTTTGTACTTCAATGCAATTTATCCAACAAAGCTTAATGCATAACCAAATATCTTTAGAAAAGTGTGGTTATTCATAATCTGTCTCAGAATAGTTTCTGAACATTGTTCCATTTACCCAGAACTGGCCTAAGTATGTACAAGTAGCCATGTTGCTTTTTTTTAACCAGTAAAACAGCAGGTATAAGGAAGTTCCACTAGGAAGAAGATTTAAGAACATTTTCTGTTAAATGGAAAGGATAAAAAGCCGAACAGCAGCTGATTCTTTATTTCCAGAGAGAAATGAATCTCCTTTGCTCAAAGCTATGTTGATAACACAAACTGTAAACATACGAATAATGTTTCAATCTTTACAATTTGGGGGTTATTTTATATCTTTATGTCATGTGGATTCTCCATTTAATGTTAATATGACTATATTTCTGTGAGCTGCCTTTTATGTTCTTTTCAGATTGAGAAATAAGATAGTTCTTTTCATAAGTGATTTGTTTCAGATATTTATTTTTTATGTGTGTTCTAATCTTATGCCAATTTTTTGTCTAGCTCATTTTTATATTTTAACTACTGGCATTTAATTCACAATCTAGCACATTTTTTAAAATGTCATTTTAAAGAATTAAATATTTGATTTTATTAATCATAAAGATTAATATTAATAAGCTATTAATATTAATAAAATAACATTAGTTAAACTGTCATAAGATTGTTTTATGATTTTGATTTTTCAAAACTATTTAGCTTCCAGAAGAGCTAATAAAATATTTTGCTATTGATGCAATGTATTATATCACAAAAATGAATTTATTAAATAATATTTCAATGACCTTTTCCTAGGGAGCCAGTGTAGAAAATCTAAAGAATAAGACTCTTAAAAAATTCTTCTCTTATATATTACATCTCAACTGTATTATCCTTCTTTCTCCTTTCTCCCTGATATCCACTCCTACTCTGTCTCCCTTCAGAGAAGGATAGGTATCCCGGGGATATCAACCAAACATAACATATCATTTTGCAATAAGTCTAGGAATTCCCTCATAAGATGTTTGAATAAGGCAATCTGGTAGGAGAAAAATGGTTTCACAAGCAGATAAAATACTCAGAGACAGCCCTTGCTTTTATTGTTAAATGCCCCACAGGAAGACCAAGACACACAATCATAACATATATGCAGACGACAGATCCATGCAGCCTCCATGACTGCTGCTTCAGTCTCTGCAAGCTCCTATGAGCCCAGCTTAGTTGATTTCATGGGTGTTTTCCTGTGGTATCCTTCACTTCTCTGACTCCTGCAGTCTCTGCTTACTTTCTTCAGCAGGAGTCTGTGTAGGCCAGAACCTACCATAGACTTCCTCAGAGAAGCTTCATCAAGCAACTGATGGGAGAAGCTGCAGAGACCCGAAGCTTAGGTAGTACTCAGAGAGTACGAACTTTATTGTTTTTAAAATAAGATCTTTTATGTTTTTTTTTTCTTGACAGTTCAAGTCCTCTCATTATCCTTCTTCAGTTTCGTTGAGTTAGTTCTCAATATTTTCTTTGCACATAATGTGCTTTTATTTTTCTCTGCTCATCTTCTTTCTCATTTGCTTCCTAACTTCACCAACACAAGCCCCTTCATCATCATCAGTCTTTTCTAGATTTGTGACTTTTGGTTTTGTTTTGTGAATAATTTTCTTTAAGCTGGGCCTTTCATCTGTGACCATTGGATTGTGTCTATCCACTGAGGCCCAGTAGAGTCACCACTGTGTACCGAATTGAAGGCAATGACTTTCCATCTTTCTCGCCTATAAAGGAATTTTAATCTAGAAACATGGTTGCTCTGTTAAAAGATCACATCCAAAGACTTTCTATGTCTATGTGACATAGAAGGTAAGAATACTGACACACTCTGGTATACAGACATGCCTTTAATATACACCTTTAATCTCTAATAATGAAGGTAAGGTTAGTTTGTAGAAGGAAGCAACCATATTTGAAAATTACTTTTGATTGAGGGCAGAAAAAGTGACATTGAAGAATCAAAGAACATTTTGACAAAAATTCTGAGTCAGAGATAGGATATGCCCAAATCTCATGAGAACAGTACAGGAAAGAGAGACTACCTAAGAGCAGCACAAGGAGAGGGAGCAGAGCAACCACAGCTGGTGATGGTGATGTATTGTAAGAAGTTTTACCAGGACAGTTTTACAGAGACAAGTTGCATCGAGAACAAGCTAGACACAGGTGAAAACAAAACAAGCTAGAGAATTAGAACGCGCCAGAAGATTAGAACAGATTGTGAAAGTTAGTGTGAAGCCAAGCAAAGAAGCAGAGAGAAACTGGATTGAACCAGGTAGCTTGAAAGATTAGATGGTAAGAGACTAGAAGCTTCCATGTCTAGGCCTAGGGATAGTTAGAATAAAGAAAGAAACATTCTGGGCTTAGCCCCAGCCATGTATTTGCAGTGGTCACATACTGCTCTTATCTCATTCCTTCATCTGAGGAAATCAAAGTAACATTTACACCCCCTGTATCTCCAGTAGCAGATAGTTTAGGAGTGAGGTCTAAACCATAGGCCATGTCACATGTGCAGTCCTGCGGCCTAGTCAGTTTTTAAGCAGACACATTCAAGTGTGGTTGCAAATTGTTTGTTTCTTTCTGATAGTAATGGCAGTGCCTTTCTCAGTGGATGGTAGTTTTTCATAGTTTCTGGCTGTTTCCATCTCTCTGCTTCCTTTTGTTATGCTCTTAAAGTATTAGAGGCAATATCTTAATTAGGATTGAGAAATCTACTATAACTTACTTTCAGCAACTTAATTAGCCTTAAGACATTGCTCACCACTGTTTTCTAAAAAGAGAAGTGTCTTTGATTAATGTTTGGAATAATATTTGTCTTTGAGTAGAGATATAAATACTTAGAAGACAGTTTGACACTGTGCTGGTTTGGCTAAACAACAGCACTATATATGTTAGAACTTTCTTTGGTTCTATGACCTCACCGATCTATGAGATTTTGACTGGAATTGTATTGTAAAACAAGAAACCTGCCCTGTTAAAAAGCTTAAAATCCAACAGAGAATTGTATTATACCCTTAAAATTGGCATGACACATGAAAAAATTTCAGCTGTTAGGTAGGTGGTGTAATTTGTATAGGTTTTACAGGTATGAGCGTTACTTCCCATTCATCACTGGGAGTTTTGAACAGACATCTTGGTATCATATTATTTTCCCAAATTGTTAAAAAACATTACAGTTTTTATTCTGTTACAAATTTGCTAGCTCTCATACCAGTTTTTGTTTTTTGCTTTCATAAACCCTTCATTTCAGTTGTCCCCGTTCCCAGTAATTTTTTTCTCCTTTCTCCTTGAAGCCTTGTCATTTTCAAGTCTAATATTCTTCTCTACATTTATATCATCTTCGATATAATAACCCTCCCCTTAACTAGTCCATTCAATGGCCTCTTTCAAGTGTCCTGGCTTCTGCAGAACTCCAAGGTGAAAATACAAATTTAGATATTTAAAGCTAGAATTCACCTATGGGAGGAAAAATCTAGTATTGAGGGATTTTTTATGTGTGTGTCAGAGTTACCTCACTTAGGATATGTTTTTCCAGTATGAGCATTTACTTGTATGCCTCCCAATTTCATTTCTTCAATTTTTTTTATAGATGAATAAAATTCAACCATGTACCCCAGCACCCCATATATATATATATGAAACTATATTCTTCAGTTATACATCTGCTATCCTGAGCTAATACATCTGCTATTAACCATTTTGGAGGAGTTTACTTACAGTGTCTCAACTTCCAAGGGAAATTTAAGGCCCCTTTCAGAGTTCTAAGAAGGAAGCTCATAGATAATTAAATTACAGTTCAAGAAAAAAAAAATCATAGAACATTCGGCTGTACAGCTTGACAATTTCTTGTAGGTAGGAGCATAGAGATGAGAAAGAGAATAAACCATGTTGTCTGCAAGCAATCCCATGATAAAATTAGGACATAACTTTGTAAGAGAGAAAGAGAAAGGAACACACACACAGAGAGAGAGAGAGAGAGAGAGAGAGAGAGAGAGAGAGAGAGAGAGAGAGAGGGAGAGAGAGGGGGGGAGAGGGAGGGAGAGGGAGGGAGGGAGGGAAGGATGGATGGAGGGAGGGAGACAGAGACAGAGACAGAGAGACAGAGAGAGACATAGAAAGAGAGACAGAGAGAGACAGAGATTCCCAAGTGCTCTAAAAGGCATGCTTATGCTTTTCCAGATATTTGAAAGAATCAAAATGTGATTTTAAAGATTCTAATTAAGAAAATCAAAAAAAAAAAATGGAAAGAAAATCAGGAAGCTTTAGCCAGACATATTGCTACACCTTCATGCTTTCATGATCAATTATGTCAGAAGTAGATATACTGGTATGGACAATTACATTATCTCATTAAATAGATAATGTGATATTTTAGCAGGGTTTAGAGAGAATCAGCTTTCCTGAGATTTCATCTCTGAGCCTGGTAATTGTTAGAAGTTTTTTTCTTATGTTTTGAGTAGCTTGAAATATTATTTTGTAGCTGGTTGTATTATGAATGCTAATTATTTCCCCCCCAAAACTTTTTGTATGAGAGTGCCTGCATGTAGCTCCCAGTTGGTTCTGACAGGTAAATAAAGATGCCAACAACCAATGGTAGGCAGAGGAGGGACTTTTAGGATTTATGGGAGTTGGGATAGGGAAGAGGAAGTGGGAGAAAGGAGTTGTGCGATGCAGGGAGAGTGTAGTGGAGAAGAGAGATGTGATGGTGCCTGAGAACAGTGGAGGACAGGGAGTCATAACCACCATATGAAGGAAGTGAGAAAGCAGAGCCCAAGAGAGCTGTCCGACTAGGTCCAGGGCAGCAAAGATAGGACAAAGAATTGAGTAAGTAATAACCAGAGTTTATCAGCTGAAGGCGGATTAACCACTATGTTGTTATGAAGTGGCCCAGTCATTGTACTGTTTAAGGCACATGAAATTATAAAAGCTGTGTATGTTTCTTTCATTAGGGAACACAAACTTTGGTGCAGATAGTGAACCTACCACTGGGACTTATTATAATTAATTAATTAATTCAACATTAGTTCTCTACGCAGGCCTGATAGTTTTCCTTAATGTTCGGCCACAAATCCACAGTCAAGGTAACATGTGTCAAACATAGACTGGTTCTATTCCTTAGCTATTTTAAATAGAGCAGATATAAACTTGCATTTTATGCATTTCTATTATAAATCATTGGATCCTTTAGATATATTTCCAGGAATGAATTAGCTGAATCATATGATAGTTTTATTTCTATTTTTTCATTGTTCATTTTGTAATCTCTATGCTGATTTTCATAGTGAATGTACCAGTCCGTACTTCCATCAATGGCTCACAAGTGTTCTCAAGTATACTTGTTATTTCATTTGATAATATTAGCCATTAAGATTTAGATTGAGTTAGGATTTCAAAATCATTTAGATTTCCATTTGCCTAACGATGCTTATCACACTTAAAATTTTTTTATTGGCTATTTTATTTGTATTTCATCTTTTGAGTGTTCTATATGAAAACCTATAGCCATTTTTGATTGAGCAATTTCTTTAATAATGCTTTGATTTTTGAATCCATTGTATGTACAAGGTGTTAATTCTTCATCATATGTATACCTGAAAAAGCCTTCTCTCCCATTTGTAAGCTGCTTCTTTATTAAATTGGCTGTTTTTCTCTATTAAAGTTTTTAAAATTAATTAGGTGTTGGGGGAGTTGTTTATGCATATGTGTGTGTGTGATGTATGTGTGTGATGTATGTGTGTGTGTGTGTGTGTGTGTGTGTGTATGCATATGTGATAAGCTCTCCACACTTGGAGAGTAGTTCTGTTTCAGGTATTAGGTATTGTGTTCTATCAATTAATGCTTTTGCTATTCCTTTCAATCAAGGTACTTCTCTGAACATGGAGCTTCAGGGTTTTGACTTGACTGGCAATAAGCATTTCCTAGTAATCTTCCTGTCCCTGCATGCCCTTACCCAACAACATCTCTAGAGTCAGAGAAGCATGTGAGTCTAAACCATGATCCCTACTTGATACATGAATACTACAGTCAGAAGACAGATTATGCAACAAGAGTTCTTAAACAATGAGCTATCTCCGTAACCCAATAATTAATTTCATTGTTGAGCATTTGAGGCTGTAACACTATATTTTATCTCTGTCACTTTCCTTAACAAATCATTTAGACCATCTTGTATAGTACAAGGCTTCCTCTGCCTTTCCCTCTCAGTAAATCTTTTGAACTGAAGTAATTTTATGCAATCCTTTGTATAGAGGCTTATAAAATAAGTCCACAAATCAAAGATTTACTGATAAGAAATCATTAAGAAGTTTGTTTAAAAAACACTTCTGTGGCATACATATAATTTTAACATTTGGAATAGATATAAGCAAGCTTACATACTGTCTTAGAATTTCAAATGCTTCAACAAAATAGCATGACCCCAAAGCAAGTTGGCAAGCAAAAAGTTAATTTAATGTATACTTCCATGCTGCTGTTCTTCACCAAAGGACGTCAGAACAAGAGCTTCAGTGGGGCAGGAATCTGGAGAGGCAGAAGCTGATGAAGAGGTCACAGGGAAATGCTGCTACTAGCTTCTTTCACATGGCTTGCTCAGCCTGTTTTCTTAGAGAACCAAGGACCACCTATCCAGGGGTGGCAGCAGCCACTTCTCCCATTGAACACTAATTAAAAAATGACTTGCAGCTGGATCTTATGGAGATATTTTCTCAACTGAGGCTTTTTACTTTCTGATAACTCTACTTTGTGTCAAGTTGACATAAAATCAATCAGCACACATGCTAATGAGAACGTGCTTATGTATTTTGATACTAAGATTTAAACCTTGACTGAATATTTGATACTGCAGGTTATAAGTTGTCTTTTATGTTTTCAGAATTTAATATTATTTTGAGTTTTCTTCATATGTATATTGGTTTGTGGGCATGCATGTGTGGGCACACAAAGTTTACTTCAGAAACGTTAGTATGACTGGTGTATTTTCATGTTCAAGGCTAGCATTTAACTGAGTTCTGGAGATCTCTTTGAACTGAATATTTGTGCATCACGTGGTTTAGATACTGATCTCTGATAGTTTTAATTCTAGTTGTTAATACTGAGACTAGTTATCATGAACATATAATATCAAATATATATAAGGCCATTTCAGAAATTTTTAGAATTTGTACATGTGTGTGTGTGTGTGTGTGTGTGTGTGTGTGTGTGTGTGTGTGTGTTTATGAAGGACAAGTCAGAAATTCAAATGACAAATTTTAGAATTAAAGATATTGAAGCAGTAGAGCCCAGTTGTATAACAAATTGATATCTATGTACTAATCACTGCTGGTAAGAAAATATTAAAGCTTTCAGGTTTTTTTTCCCTGTATTTGAACTATAATGACTCTGTAAGAGCAGAGAACATATGCATATGAAAATACTACAATCAGAAACACACAATGGGTTGTAATCTGAGCCAAATTGTTTCAAGCAGCCTTTGCAGGTGCTGAATGGGGCAAAGGTTCCACCACCAAACACTACAAAGTCCACATATTGTGTGTTCAAGATCCAAGGCTATTGTGCAGTCTCGATACACCAGTGAGGTTTAGCAAAAACACTGCAGTCCATTATGGTGTATGATTTTGAATTTACGTTTTGTTGTCAGATGATCAAAAAGAAACATTTTATTCCTGCCAGCTCTTTTCTGATGTTCACCTTCCAGCCAATTTATTTCCACATTCTCATATCTTGTCACAAGTCACATCATAAGAAGCTGTGGTATAGATTTCCTAGAAAAAGTTGTCTTCAGAAATTTTCTTTTTTCCTTTTCAGTTAGTTGGTTCACTTGTTTTCCAACTCTTGTTTTGAATTTTTGATACACAATTGAATTAATTTTAAGGAGTCCAATATGAAATCAACACTAATAGTGATAAACATTTTAATATTTTGAGGCCAATCCACTAAACGTCTCTCAGACTTCAAAGCATTACAGGAATGGGAGAATGTGTTTATCACTTTGCAGAGGGGTGTGAAAATTCGTTTATGCATTATCTATTTTTTCATAACCCTTTTAGTGTTCAACAGCAACAACAACCAAAACACAGAAACACTGTTTAAAACATTGTTTTATTGTCTAGCCTAATTTAAATATTAGATTTATCGGGAAATATAAAATAAAATACTTAGAAGATAAATATGGAAAGGTAAAAGGGAAATGGTTTCAGAGTTTATCATATTAAAGAATACCACAGTGGTTAAAATTTTTAGTTATATTTGAAACACTAAATTGGAGAGGAGTGATACAGGTTCATCTTAAATATTCCCCAAAGAAACCTTTTTATTCTTATTATGTTTCTATCCTCATTTCTTTGGACCTGGGAGCTTTTTCCTTGATATACCAATAGAATTATTGTTTTCTTTTGTTTTTCTTAGTGTTGTTCCCCAAACATGACTAACTACAAAGCAATCTCCCAATGCATGTGTCAAAACAATGTGATCAATGCCTGAGCACAATAGCAGAAACAAAACTCTAGTGATGTTTCTAGAGCAACAGTTAATTAAGTTGTTGTTTATGCAATAAATACAACATCAGACTCTTGGGTCCAGCATCATGAACTAAAGGGACTACACAGCTTCACAGACTCTAATCAGAGGACTATGTGCTTATGTAGAGAGAGAGAAAGAAAAACATCTAAAGGGGATAGCAGTGATTCTGGCATATATTATCTGATCAAGCACATGTTTCATAAATAAACTTTTCACTAGGCAAACCCAGAGAGTAAATGGGTAAGTAATCCATAAGTAAATAATTCTATCAAGCTTACTTTTAAAAAATGAGAACAAAATCATTGAAATTACAATTAGAATATGCCTCAGATTGTTTTTGTTCTTTTGAAGTTATATTTAACAATTAATCTTAAAATAGATATTGGCTAACTATCCCATTGCAACATGTTTAGGGAAATAAAAGTTGTGTTAATAATAACTAGCAGAATAGACTATATTGTCCTAAAGTACAAACGGTTTCTGACTACTGAACTTTTAGCAAGTAATTTTAAATATAATATGTTATTTAACAAACAGTATAAGATAAATTAAGGGCACAATGTTGAGTCCATGACAATAAAGTACTGGAAGAAGTGTACAATTATATGATCATTCCCTTTAATCTGACATGAATTGCAGTGGAGCGAACATACTCAAGCTGAGTCTACCAAGACTTGCAGAAAATTAGTTCAAGCCATAGAAATAGGCGATTACCCAGGTAGAAAGGAAGGGTAACTCCATATTTACAAGTAATATGATCCTATTCACAAAATTATGTTTCTTGCATGAAAATGAATGCAACTTAATCTCATGTTAGGTCTTACTCAGAAAACAGTTATTGAATGTTTTCTCTTGTTTATGTGTTCTAGATTTTTATGTACATCTTTTTTTTAATAGTATTTTCCCCAGTTTTGAATCACCATGTTCTTTATTGGTATATAGAAAAATCACTTGTGTTTCTGTTTGTTTGTTTGTTTGTTTTTAATGTTGATTTTGACATTGACTTTGTAGAAGGTGTTGATCAGATTTGAAAAACTTTTGAGTCTTTGATGTAAAAGATTATTTATTTATTTATTTATTTATTTATTTATTGGATATTTTATTTACATTTCAGGTGTTATACCCTTATCCCATTTCCCCCTCATCCACGAACCCCCTATCCCATCCCCTTTCCTGCTGCTTTTATGAGGATGTGCCCCTACAAAGGCCCCCCCACTCCCACCTCCCCACTCTCGAATTCACCCACACTCAATGTCCAGCCAACTTGGGACCAAGGATCTCCTCTCCCACCTATGCCCAACAAGGCCATCCTCCCCTACATATACAGCTGGAGCCATGGGTCCTTCCCTATGTGCTCCCAGGCTGGTGTTTTAGACCCTGGTAATTCTGTTTGGTTGGTATTGTTGCTCTCCTCATGGGACAACAAACCCTTTCAGCTCCTTCAGCTCCTTCTCTTTAACTCCTCTATTCGGAACCCCTTGATCAGTTCAATGGTTAGCTGTGAGCATTGGGCTCTGTATATGTCAGACTCCGGCAGACCTCTGAGGAGACAGCTATATCAGGCTCCTGTCAGCATGCACTTCCTGACATCCACATGAGTGTGTACCTTTGGCGACTGCACATGGGATGGATACCCAGGTGGAATGGTCTCCAGATGGCCCCTTCTTCAGTTTTTGTCCCTCACTTCGTCTCCATATTTGGTCCCTTATGTACATCTTAAAATAGTTTATTTGTGTAATGGAAATAGATGAGAGACTGGAAAAATGAAGGGACATAATAAAGTTACAGAAAGGTTGAAGATATGTGTGATAAATTTGTGAAACCTTGCAATTACTCTTAAAAAATGTTTTTATGAAATCCAGTATGATGTACATTGAATAGTTAATAAGAAAAAGAAAACAAAATCAGTAAATATAGATAGAAAAGACTCAGAGCAGGTATAAAATATAATGATATCTTACAGACTCTCTTAGATTATAATAGAAAGTCAATTATTATGTGATCTAAAAATAAACATATTATACTGAAAATTGTTACTTATTTAAAAAATATACTGAAGGAAAAATATAGTAGTTATATTTAAGCTTATATAAAATAAGTAATTATGGTATAAATTACAAATTTGAATATTTCATTATACCGCTTCTCTAATTATAGAAATGTGTAACAGAAGTTAAATTAATGGTGCAGTAAATACATTGTGAAAACGACTTTTTCCAGTGTACTCACACAAAAGGACATAGAGAAGACTTGACAGAGTAAGACTGAAAACAGTAGGATTAAAAACAGATTTAATGAAGGACACACACACACACACACATATATATATATATATATATATATATGATTGGAAGGCTTCCATAAACTATTATAACAGCATACTATGAATATTAGGAATAGTAAGAACTGAAAAAGATAACTCCCCACATAGATATAAAATCTGTATGCAAGTCAGTTTTCTGAAATTATTGGAAATTGTAGACATCGTCTTTAATTGATTCTCCTTTGTGGATGGGAGTCCAGGTGTCACAAGATAGCCTTAATTACTACAATTGGTTTTCCAGTTAGTAGTCCAGGTCCCTGAGCACTGAAAGAAATTCTCACTGGTTGTAGTGAGAACACCAAGTTTTTGCATTCCCGAATCCTATTAAAGAGATGTACTTCAGATTACTTTAGCCTGATGAATTGTTTTCTTTTATTTGTTTCTTCTCTCATATATTATATCCCAACTATCATTTCCACTTCTTCCATTCCACCAAGTCTTTGTTCCACCTCCTTTGGCCTCCCAGGGATATCTAACAAACATGCCATAACAAATCACAGTGAGATTAGGCACATACCCTTATATAAAGGCTGGACTTGTACTACACTAGTAGGTAATTGGTTCCAGAAACATACAGAGTCAGAGATAAATGTAGGGCCATGAAAGGAGTTTTGGTTTTGGAAAGCCTGGAGACCCAACAGGTGTCCTTTGCCTGTAAGAGAAGGGCATCTATTCCTCTACACTCCCAGAATCCAGGCTCCTAACCAGTGGTGTTGAACTTCATTTACCTGCATTGTTCAGTCATTCATGTTCAGGGCAATCCAGCCCCGCCCAAAGAGCACAGGTAGAAGACATGACTACAGGCCCCAGCCTCAAGAGATTTACATACTAATGAGATACGTGAAGGTGTGGGAGCATAGCCAATTGAGCATTCTTTCACAGACCCTCCTCACTTTCTCCCTCACTATTTAACTCAGGTCTGCCCTGAGTTTCACTGGGGGTGCACCCAGACCATCTAGATTCACCATGAACAATAAACTCTTGGTAACCCAAGGACTCTCTGGTATCTATTGGGGCTTGCTGTCTTGTGGCCTGGGTGGAGGACTTCTCTGAATCCCAGCCGCTGGTGCACTGCAGCTTTTTCTCACAGAAGAACAACAATATCAACCAACCAGGTCACCCAGAGCACCCAGGAACTACACCACCAACCAAAGAGTTCACATGGCTCCATCTGCATATGTAGCTAAGGATGGCTCTATCTGGCATCAGTGACAAGGGAGACTCTTGGTTCCATGAAGGCTCAATGCCCCAGTGTTGGGGAACTCCAGTGCAGTTAGGAGAGAGTGGGTGTGTGGGTTGAGGATTACCCTCATAGAAGCAGGGGATGGAGGGTGGTAGAGGGTGTTTGTGAAGTGGAAACCAGAAAAGGAATAACATTTGAAATGTAAATAAATAAAGTAACCAATTATAAATAAAAAGAAGCTGGATGAAGTATCTCTGAAGATCATTGGGCTAGGATTTGATATATGAGTAAAACAGAATGTTATTAGGAATAATTTTATTGAGTTTTTTGTGTGTTTTTGATTGTTTGTTTGTTTTGTTTTGTTTTCAGTTGTGTTTCGAGCTATTCTAGGTCTCTGAAATATTCAGCCTCTGGTTCCTGGCCCTGCTGGCACTGTTAGGCATGGCCTTCTTCTTAGGATATAGGTCTTGAGCTGTATCACTCATTGTATGGTCATGCTCACAAGATTTTGCCACTTTTATCCAAGTATATCTTTCAGGCAGGGCAAACTATAGGTTGAAGGTTTTGTGACTGTCTTGGTGACATATTCTTACCACTGGCAGCTTTGCCTGGTTATAGAAGAAGGCCAGTTCTGGGTTCCTATTACCCATTCCTGGGAGTCTTTTCTTGATCACCAAGATATATTCGCAGGAATTTCCGTTAAACTAGGTTTTCACATTTCCCTGAAATGCCTCATCTTTCCCAGTCTTCTGTTTCTCCATCACCCTCATCCCTCCTGTTTTCATGACCACATGCTGCCAGTTTACCTGTGAAGTACATTTCAGTTGTCTTTCCAGGTTTGATGAATTCTGGACTATTGGATCTCTAGGCCTTTCTAAGACTATGTTAGCTCTTAATGCTTTGTATTATACTCAGTTGTTTAATGTAAGTCAAGTTTTTATTTCCTACACTAAACTTCAGGCTTAAATTTTGACTGAAGTTTTAGAAATAATCAATGAAGGAGAAAATAAGATGAAAAAGAAATAGTATGGCATATTTGTTACCTAAAGACTCAAACTTTCTTCCTCCTCAAAGTTGTATCCTTCTGACCTCTGAGCTAATCAAATATACTGTGACTATCTGCAATGAAAATATAACCTAATTTGAGGTTTGGCTTAAGTAACATAAAATTAAAATGGTTCTTTTGCCAACAAAAACTTTGAATCATTTATAGTTTGACTAAACCATGCTGCTCCATTTTTATAGTTGAAAATTATCTGTAATGTATTCCAAAAATGTGATAATTAGTTAACATAAAAATAAACCTTTTCTATACTTCTAAGCATAACTTTGATATTTATAATCTGGATATTTATGATACCACATCTGTCTAAAGTTCCATACACTATTTATATTAACTATAGTGGATAGACTAAAGGAACAAGAAGTTTTGATTAATCATAGTAATGAAAAATAATGATATTTGAAAACAAATACTATTTCTATACCTTACTTTACACATTTGAAAGTGACATTATGTAAATACATTCATTACTTCTTTTCTCAAATATAACCCACTGAAAAATCTGGTGACCTCTACTAATAGTTTAGCTTAATATTTTAATCCTTTCTTATATAATAAAATGCCTTCATCTTATATTTGCAACCCCAGTTGCAATGAATAGGCAATCTGAATATATAAAGAGTTAGTACCAAAAAAAAAAAAAAAAAAAGAACCTGATACATTTCTATTAAATATCTGTCTTTTGTAAATAACTGTCTTTGTTTTCGAAAGAACATAGTGAGATGGTACCAAAAAAGAATATTAAGTATTTTTAATGAAAAAAATCATTTTTGAACAAATAATGCTCAATTTAGTATCACAAGATAAGAAAATATGTAAGCCACATAGTCATTATTAGGAATCTTTTCAAGCCTTTCCAACTGAGGACTATCTCAATAAATTCACATGCTAGTTCATTGCTCTTGTTTCTCTTCCTGTATAATCTTCTCAGTGTTTCCAAAGATATTTAAACAAACTTGGCATTACTTTTTAAGTTCAGAGTCTCCTTGTTGTTTTCCTGGTAAAATTCAAGCTTCTTTCTTAGATATGACAAAAATAACAGGAAACAACATTCATTTTTCCTTAATATCTCTCAATATCAATGGAGTCAATTCCCCAATAAAAAGACATAGACTATCAGAATGGATACATAAACAGGACCCAACATTTTGCTGCATACAGGAAACACACCTTTGTGAAAAAGACAGACACTACCTCAAAGTAAAAGGCTGGAAAACAATCTTCCAAGCAAATGGTCCCAAGAAACAAGCTGGAGTAGTGATTCTAATATCAAATAAAATCGTTTTTCAACCAAAAGTAATCAATAAAGATAAAGAAGGACACTTCATATTCATCAAAGGTAAAATGTACCAAGAGGAACTCGCAATTCTGAACATCTATGCCCCAAATGCAAGGGCACCGACATACATAAAAGAAACCTTACTAAAACTTAAAGCATACATTGCACCTCACACAATAATAGTGGAAGACTTCAACACCCCACTCTCAGCTATGGACAGATCATAGAAACAAAAACTAAACCGTTACACAATGAAACTAACAGAAGTTATGAACCAATTGGACTTAACTGGCATCTATAGAACATTCCATCCTAAAATAAAACAATATACCTTTTTCTCAGCACCTCATGGTACCTTCTCCAAAATAGACTATATAATTGGTCACAAAACAGGTCTCAACAGATACAAAAAGACTGAAATAATCCCTGTACCCTATCAGACCACCATGGACTAAGACTCGTCTTTGGCATGGACAAAAACAATGGAAAGCCCACATACACATGGAAACTGAACAATGCTCTCTACTCAATGATAACTTGGTCAAGGAAGAAATAAAGAAAGAAATTAAAGACTTTTTAGAATTTAATGAAAATGAGGACACATCGTATAAAAACTTGTGAGACTCCATGAAAGCAGTACTAAGAGGAAAATTCATAGCTCTAAGTGCCCACAAAAAGAAAATGGAAAGAGCATACTTTAACAACCTGACAGCATTAGAACAAAAAGAAGCTAATATACCCAAGAGGAGTAGACTGCAGGAAATAATCAAACTCAGGGCTGAAATCAACCAAGTTGAAACAGAAAGAACTATACAAAATATCAACAAAACCAGTTGCCGGTTCTTTAAGAAAATCAACAAGGTTTTTTCTTCTTCTATCAAGCAACTCTTCTTCAGTTTAACATGCCTTTAGAATAAACCCAAGCAGCATTGATGATTCC
This sequence comes from Rhabdomys pumilio, assembly GCA_030674055.1. Taxonomy (NCBI): domain Eukaryota; kingdom Metazoa; phylum Chordata; class Mammalia; order Rodentia; family Muridae; genus Rhabdomys; species Rhabdomys pumilio. The sequence goes on along the minus strand of JANHMN010000001.1, from coordinate 233,382,345 downwards.
TTACATTCCTTCTTTAGCTGGTCCAGATATAATGCTTTCAGTCAACTTATATAATGCTACTATTATCTTTAGAGTCAGTTCCACATGTTCCAAATGAGGTGGCAGTAATTGACATTTGCCACACTACCAGACATTCTCCATGGTGTTCTAATACCTACCCTTTCAGGAGTATGTTTTCAATTTCGTTTTTAAGTTTTTAGTTTAATTACATTTTTCTCTTTGCATTCTTTCCTCTAAACCTTTCCATATAACCTCTGTACTGTCCTTCAAATACATGGCTATAGGAATATTTTTATTATACCACAGGAACCTCCTGACAACTTGGAATGTGAAACAATAAAACTGGTGGTTTGATAGGAAAGTCCCCATAGACCCATGTATGTTGAATGCTTGGCCAGAGGTAGTGGCAAAATTCACTGTGGTAGCAGGCTTTGAGGTCTCTATTGCTTGAGCTACACTCACTGTGGAATAGTCCTTCTGCTGCTCATAGGTCAAGATATAGAACTGTCAGCTTCATCCTCAGCACAGTATTGGCCTGTATGCTGTCATGCTTTGTGCCATGACAATAATGGATTAAGCCTCTGAAAATTTTGTAAGCCAACTCCAATAAAATATTTTTTCTTTATAATAGTTGCAGTGATAATGATGTCATTTCACAGCAATAAAACCCAAACTAAGACAATAGATTGCAAAGACAAATTCATTATTTCTATATTCTTACATCAGCACCATTTCTGACATATAGTAAATATGTCATGATGATGGTTAATGAATATCTATCCAGTGAATCAAGCACTTGAGTATGGAGTACTATATAACAGTGGTTTTGTCTTTTGTTCATTCAGAGCTATTTATTCCAGAGAGATAAGTCTGTGAATATGTATAAATATATACAGAATTTTGTTCTTGATAAGTTAATACAAATATAAAATTAAATAAAAGTAATTGAACAGTGGTTCTTTGTGTTGGTAAAAATAATGGAATGTGGAGTTCGTAGTTTATTAAACAAAGTCAGTAAGGCTTCCAATATAACAATTGTTGGTTACCTGTTGTTTATCAGATCTAGATAACAAGACCCTGGTGCTGTAGATACCACTTACTTCTCACACAGTACATAGAAAAATTTGGAAGCTTTGTTCATATTGATTCTTCCTCAGAATTTCAGAAGTTCTTAGGTTGGGCAGAATTGTTATCAATGGTCTTACTTTCCCTTTGAGCTTTTATGCAACCATGAGCCCACTGATGTAGTAGTAAGATGGATCTTAAGGGGATCAATGGCAGTTTTACCTCTGGATTTGTTACCTACTTCTATGAAGTAATTCCTTGCAGTTACTCTAAATCCAGCAAACCCAGCAGATGAGGTGTGAATTCTAGAACTCACAGCAGCTATGATTATGTGCACAAGATCTCAACAAGTTTTGGTCTTCCAATATTCTATTAGGGAAAGAAGAGGGGCACATGGGACAGGGTAATCCTCTAAAAGTTTATATTCAATTAATGGTTGATGGTGAGAGATAATCTCTTACTCATGTTTCTCTAAAGAACTCCAGGTAAACTAATTAGCTTTACTTCACCCTTTATTCCCCAACAAAAATGGATCACAAAAGTACAGAATAGTGTAAGTTATGAAAAGCAGGGGATTACTGGGAGCTGGACAAGAAAAGGTAAGAGTAAGGGAACAAAGAATAGAAAATGTCAGAATGAAACCCATTATTAGGTATTATCAACTTACAAAAATGAACTATTTTAAAAACCAAATAACATTAATAAATGAACTAAAATTTATAAATATTGAAAATTCATACAATACCTTTCTAGTTTCTCAAATATTTGCTGATACGGATTCTTGGTTCAATTTATATCATTTTCAGATTTTGTTAAAAATTCATCTTTTAACACCACGGATGACTCTAAACCAAAATACACTATATGTTTAAACATCAGTGTGTTTACATAACAACAGTTTCCCAATATTATTTCCATAATTAAATTATACAAAAATGCTCAGAGAATACTTTTTTCAATGTTTGCCATGAATATGTTTATCTATTTGATAAATACATTATGTCAAAGTTTATGTTAAACTAAAATTTAATAATCACACAGGGTATGATGATGGTATAAGCCCAATATTCTAGGAATATTATGAATTGAGCTGTGTATAGTGCAGGGAATTTTAAATCAAACAATACGTTTCAAAGGACTAAAGTCAGGTAAGAGTACTGAAGAAACTTGTAGTATGTTTCTGTGTCATATAAGATCAGACTGAGTATACCATCTGGTAGTATATGTCATAGCACTAGGCTTATTTTGTTGTTTATTTGAAGGTTTTGTTGTCTTTTGTTTGCTTTTGTCTTTTGTTTGTTTTTTAAAAAGTTATTATTTTTTTATTTTTGAGAATATACACAATTTAATTCATATATAATTACATTATTTGTTTCTCTAAAACTTCCTACATAAAACCTTTTTGTTCCCTTTCAAATTCATGGGCTGTTTTTTTTATAAATTATTGTTAAACATATATGTATATCTGTATGCATGTGTTTATACATATATATTTCTAAATATAACTTGATCAGTCTGTGTAATGTTACCTGTTTGACTCTTCTCAGGATTGATCATTTGGTATTAGATAACTAATTGTTGTACTCTTTCCTGAGGAAGACTGTCCTATTCTTATGTGTCTTTAGTTCTTTGTGAAGGACTCAGGCCCTGTGGGTTTTCCTTTCTACTTTGGTATGTTTATTGGTGTGATCAGTGCTCAACTCATATTTTATGTTGACAGTTGATGCAGTTGATTTTCTGTATAACTGGCAGACACAGTCTCACAGTAAACTTCCATATTCTCTGTCTCTTATAAGCTTTCTATCCCCATGTTTCCTGAGCTTTACATGCAGGAAGGTTTTGTGAATGTATTCAATGGGACTGATTCTACAGAACTGCATTTTGATTTGTTCAAGTTTTCTGTAATGATCGTAATCTTTTGCGTTGAGAAATTTCCCATAAAGGACAATGCTGGAAGAATTATCATTCCAGATCTTAGAATTTATAGCAGAGTTATAGTAATAAGAATGATGTGATATAGACACACAAACAGACATGTAACAGTTTTGATAATTTTTTCATAGCACTAAGAGGAAAATGATAAATTTTATAAATAATTTCTTAAATTGTGTAACTAAGGCATGAGGGATATTTATGTTAGCATAAATAGGCTGAGACCCTGAGTTTATATAAGAGATGATGCAGCCAGCTTAGAATGGAAATAATGAATACTAAATGGTAAAATTAAAAAACAAATTATGTGATGGTGTATAAGGAATAAGGGAAATAACTTTTTTAAACATAGAGGGGTTAATAACGTGGTCTTTTTGTAAAATAGTTTAATTAGGAAGATAAATAAATGAATAGTAAAATACAAAACTATTATATTCTCAGTGGTCAAAAAATTTAAAGAGGTGAAATATGAAAAAGGAGATAAAAAGGAATGTCATTGTAAATGTTTAGAGAAGCAATGAAATATACTATTATTTATTGAAGCAATTGTGAACAGAAAATATCTGTTTAGGGTTTTGGCACTTGAACTGTACAATTGGATGGCCATGATGGATGCAGTAATTTTAAAAGGAAAGTGGAGTGATGGAAAACGGAAAATCAGTTACTCAGAAAATGATGGAATTTAAGAATAACAGTAATGGATTGGAGAGCTCAGTGAATCATCTGCATGGTCGTTAAGAACCTAGGTACGATTGAGCATGGAGAGAGGACAAAAGTGAGCCAGGTGTTGAAGTCATCTAGGAACGTGGAGGAGTTGTATTGGTCTTTTGGATAATTTAAAGTGATATGGCATAGCTTCAAGTAAAGGACGGTAACTAAATTGGAAATAGGAGAACTAAAGTTTCAGGTAGAGGCTTCAGCCAATCATTAGTCGAGATTTTTTTTTTTTCTTTTCAGGGAAAAAGCAAAGTAGATGTATGGTATTTTTCGGGTCAAAGATTGGGAAAGTCTAGATGTGTGTGTGTGTGTGTGTGTGTGTGTGTGTGTGTGTGTGTGTGTGTGCATGTATGTTTCCAATCTTTTATTTTATTGTCCTGTTATGTCCTACTCATGCTCTGTCCTATTCAGTTAAATATAGAAAATTGAAATCAAAACTTTCAGAAGGAGAATTTACTGACATGACAGGAGTATCTTTTTTTTAGCTATTTCATAGAGAAGTTCAAGCTTTCTCTTCGCCTATTTTTCCCCTTTGTGAAACTTCCAGTAACAGCCAGGTTCTCGTAATGTAACCACAAGATAATTTGGGTAACTTAATGTCTATTTGGCACTCTGTTACTCCTTTCATATAGTCTGCTCCTGGCTCTAACTATATGATGCAGCAAATCGCTATCATTAGGAAGAGACTTAATTTGTTTGTTGAGGCCTGAGTTTATTTCTTGTAAGTATAAAAAGTAGTGAATAGAAACCTGTCAAACATCTGGCTATAGAGTACAATCTCTAGCAGTTACCCTCTATTCAGGCTGAGAGAACTAAGTTGTTCTGCAACATAAACATAAACACAACAACAAAAATAGAAGAAAGTTTTAAATTCAGTTGGCAAGGTTGATATTCAACTTTAGTGTTACTTCTCCAGACACATGAGCCTCAGATGATGTAGTGAATCAAATGTCTGTGCCTATCTGTACTCTTTTCCGACTTCTCTTCCCTGTTTAATTTGATCAGTGTGGCTAATTAAGTGCGTCTGAGACACTGTAGCAACTAGCCAAACCCTGTTTGAGTTGCTTAATCAATAAAGCAAATATATCTCACACAAACTATATTAGTGTTGCTTTTCTTCTCTAAGAAAAGCCTATGGATGTTCATAGGTGAAAGAACACAGTACAATTGATCTCTTCCTGTCTCGTGAGATAGACCTAAAGGCAAATGATGTATTTTTCATGCTTTCCACTGCTAACTAAATAAATATACAATCAAAAGTTAATCTACCCTTATAATACTATGGATTTTAACAATAAAAATTTATTTTAATACTATGAATAAGTCACATTATGTAAATAGATTAAAGAAACCTTCTCCACTTCATTTCTTACGATATTTTTCGTTTATGGATAACAATTTTTGTAATACTGTGTTAGCCTGCTCACTTTTCTCCTCATTTCTCAATAGGGTAAGACATGTACATTATCAGGTTTATAATTTCTGAAGCATGAGTTTGGCAAATGTCGTTACTACCATTCATCTTCTCCTCTCTGATCTGGACTCTTCCTTAATAATGTTAACCATGGTTGTACTGACATTTCACCCAGATATTTTATGAAATTGCTTATTTCTTATATGTTTAAAATTAGACTGTTCCATATATTGTAGAATATTTACCAACATTCCTGACTTAAACAATCTGGATGCCAGCATTGTACCAGATAATTCCTTGAAAGTGAATAAATAATTCTAATAGAGAACCACAGCTTTGGGGCTCTCGCAATAAAAGCTGAGCAATTCGAGAGACTTAAACCAGACACTGCTGTGATATCATAATTTGTAGAAATAGCACATTTTGCTAAGAAAGCAAATTTTAGTTCTTTACATAGCAACTAAGACAACAGTTAAATTGAGATTATTGCATGGTTAGAGAATGAAATCCATTTCCCTTGTTTCATCTTGCCTAGAAATTATTTTTTCCAAGCTGTTGAGAATAAGAGAGAATAACATAAATTGTGACATTAAGGAGGCTTCACTCATTTACCAGCTCTGTACCTGTATTTAGCATATTTTTTCTCCAATTTTGTGATTTCATCTCTAAACAGACAAATGTAAGTCCTTCCAGTCATACATTTCTATTTTTATGAATCACATTAGATAATATATGTCAAGTACACATCACAGAATCTGGCTTATAAAAAGCACTAAAAATTATAGTCATCATTCTAATTCACACTCAAAATGATAACAGCAGGATAAGTATGTTTTCAATATGCATGGAGCACAGAAAACAGGGTGATTATTGACACTCTGGGATAAGCAGAGATGAGAGGGAGTATTTGGGACATAATACAATGGTGTGTAATTTAGAATCTTAGCAGGTTTAGAAAGATGAAGTAAAAATAAAGGTCACAAAACTATCTAAGGCTTAAGAGGGAAGAGACATGTAATTTCCATGACTTGGAGTGAGATTTATTATTCATTATTTTAAAAAGTCAGGAGATTATTAGCATCATTACTTACCTAATTTGAGGGAAGTGCATTCTCCCATTAGTTGATAAAAACTATACTTTGGATTTAGCGGCACAAAGCCCTCTAGGCAGTCTATTCTTGAAGGTCAATGTCAACCAAAATAACTGTTATCTTTACGGTTTCACTGATTTTCAAAAGGTGGTGAATAGAATTAAAAATTTGATGTGCACGTTTACATTATGAACCTAGAGAATACATTGTTGATTTAGTTCCTGGGTTGTACAGAGGGAAGACTGAGAAGGGGGACAAGATTTGAAATGTAAATAAATAAAATAACCAATAAAAAAAGAGAATACATTGTTATCTTTTCATAAGTGTTATGGTGTCTCTCATTTAACCAACTGCCAATGAAATGATCTTGATTTAATGGGGCTAACAAAGGAGTGCATAAGCCTAAGTGAACACCACCATGATTGCACACAGAGCACATGCCCAGGAAACAACTTCTCACAGTTGTGTCTGGCAGCTGTATCGATTCTGCTTGCACAAGTGGCATCAAAGCAGAGGCTGTTAACCAGATAACCCATTCTATCTGAAGACAGGAAGACATCTTTACATTGTGCTAAGTGGGATCAATGGTCCCTGGGGTACAACCTTTGTCCTTCCTTCTCAGTTGGTAAGCCATTGATATAAGCCTAGATAACAAGCAAGGAATCAAGTGGGTGTCTTCAAGAAGAAAGTGCTAGCATTCTGCTTTATTCTTACTTTCTGTGTAGAATTTGGCTTTTTTTTTTTTTTTTTTTTTTCTGCTGACGAAAGTCCTATGGCTAGGACAATAGAGTGCTTCCTGAAGAAATAGGAAAAAGGGGGGAAAATGCACATGAGAAAATTCTCTATGCATTTTACCCTCTGGAGAGTTTATCAAGAACAGATAAAGAAAGTGACATCCTATTTACATTTCAATCTTCCTAATTATCTCTCAATTTACCTTTCGTTATTATGCAATTTAGCACTCAGGCACAGATCAGGCTGCTTCCACCTTCCTCTGAGATTTACGAATAAAGGGGCTGTGCACTCATTGAAAACAGAGACAGCAACAGGATTATCCTTCCTATCCATTTTAAGATTTCTTAGAGAATTCAAGGTGCAATGGTTCAAATTTAAATAAACGTCTCTATTTTCCTCTTATAAATAAAGACTGTCAATCACAACTGTAGTAAGGAGATACCAGGTTTTCAAAATGATGTTTACTTCTTTATTTGTTTAAACAAAATTCTTTTGAAAATGCAACATCCCAGAAAAACAGATCTTATGTGTATATCAAATTTATTGTTTCCAATATGAAGTCATATTTGTTAGGTATAGCATAAAAGTGAGACAAGTTTTAGAATGCTTCATATACATGTTCAATATGCAGTGGCGAGGGAAGGGTTGGAAGGAAGGCTCTGCTCTATTCATTTCACCAACATGGCAGCTCACAGTGTCTGTAACTCTAGTTCTAGAAGATTCAGTTTCCTCTTCTGGCGTCTTGGGGTACTTACTGTCCACAAATGATGCACCAATATAAAGACAAGCAAAATAACCACACACTTAAAAACAATGAAAAGAAAAGCAAATTTAAAATATACAATTACTTAAATAGGACCTGTTCAACATGAGTGTAATCCTGGCATGGTACTGGAAATGTAGCCAATTACACAGGGCTAGTCAAGTCATGAATCTTGTAGAACATGCACTTACTAAAGCCATGGAATGCCTAACTACATTCTAAATGTTTGTCGCCCTACCCAAAGTTAAGTATAGGTTCTACGCCTACTCAAGGAACTGTTTCTTTGAAACAGATGCATACCATTACAAAAAACCACGACCAGTCAATATGCAGAATTGTAGATCATAGTCCCAAAATAAAGCTACTAACGAACTTAGGCATGTAATACTCTGGGAATGTTGATGAAGAAGAAGCTCAAATTTTTTTAAGAGTCAAAGCATCAGAGTGTTTGCACTCAGACTCAGACTGTATCAACATAATTTCAGAAACTACATCTATAAAATCTGACCAATATAACTTCCCAAATTTGAGCTGAACAAGGATAATAACAATATACATGGTAACACGGATGGGGTAAAGCTCAGAATGCCTCAAAAGTATACAATGAACTACACATAGGTAACTAAGGAATTCTGAGAATGGAGAAATAGTCTTCCACTAGGAAGAACACACTCATTCATTATCGAACTCCAATTACCAGCCCTGAAACCATACATATTAATAATATTATATAGAATGAGCAGGCTGTATTTATGTACTTAGGAACACACACAAACACACACACACACACACACACACACACACACACACACACACACATGTATGTAATGAGAATTAATGTCGTTACATTATTACAAAAGGTCATAATTTATAAACAGAACAAGGAGCATTATTTCAGACAGTCTGGAGGGAGGAAAGGGAAGGAAGAAGGTAATTGCATTATAATCTTAAAAATAATAATTAACAAGAGATTGACTTTGCAGAGGAATACGCTACATAGTTGAACATTAATCTGTATCGAACTCTTCTGTTTTATTTTGGTATCATATTTTTGAAAAGACTTTATTACATTTATTGTGTGTGTGTGTGTGTGTGTGTGTGTGTGTGTGTGTGTGTGTGTGTGTAATTCAGAAGACAACAATGTGCTGGTGTTGGAGTCAATTTTTATCTACCACATGGGTTCCAGAGTATTGACCTCAAATCATCAGGTTTTGAGGCAAATATTTTTTTTGCATTGACTTACTTTTATTCCAAGTACCGTATATTTAAAGATATACTAAGACATTGCTCAGTTACTTTCAGAAGTATGAGAGAATTCATTTAATGTAATAAGAACTTTTTGATCGCACTACGTTTGGCTTGCCGTTTTCTGTTAGATTACTCCACATGCAATTAAATCCTATATACTCTTTAGAATTTAACTTAAATACTCATTTTCAACGTTTTTCTCTTTCTTGGTCTACTACATATTGTCTGCAGGATTTTATGCATCTTTGCCCTCATTTGGTTTCACTTATATTTACTTATATAAAAATACATGACAAATTAAAATTTGTTCCTTCTGGGTAGTAAAAATTTCAAGAATTCAGACTCAGACATGGACTTACATGAACTTTAGCCTGGAGGTTGAGGATGAAAAGCAACGAACCAATTTTGATATATGATGCTGCCACTGATTAGTAATTCTTACTTAGAATTTGTAATTGAACTCTAAATATCTTTTATTTCATCTATTTTTTGTGATCAGTTATTCTATTCATATATTCTATGATTTCATAAAAGTTTTGACATATTTTTATGTCTGTCTGCTTTAATACACCAAGCACTCTGCCACCACTTCAGGAGCTAATTGCAATTTTCATTGAGGATTTGGTTGCTAATTTTAACCAAAAATGTGTAATACATATAAGGAATATTATATGTATACAATTTAAATTTCAATGTTTATATACTTACATGTGTTTCTGATATATATATATATATTTTTTTTTTTTTGAGACAGGATTTCTCTTTCTCTGTATATCCCTGGCTGTCCTGGAACTCACTCTGTAGACTAGACTGGCCTCGAATTCAGAAATCTGCCCATCTGCCTCCCAAGTGCTGGGATAAAGGGCGTGCGCCACCACTGCCCAGCATCTGTCCAACATTTTTATTGCAAACGTTTTGACAAATTGTCACTTTTATCTCATACTAAAGAATTAGGAGTAATAAAAGCAAGCTTTTTTTTTTTATCACAACACTTCTATCTACATTTGAGTAAAATGTAGGTTTAAGTCAAGGGCAAGATTCATATCTATGGAATGACTTAGAAAAGTTTGTCTTGTAAGATACAGATTTTAAGCACAATGGAGATATAGTAAAGAAGAAATATTGATGAGTATTGAAGAACAGAGATGCCAGCAAACCCCAGCTACGTGTCAGAGGGTTAGTGTAACTTGAAGTGTGTGATGAAGTGCAGTCTATGTTTTGGAAACACTGACCTCAGACGCTAGACCTTTGAAAAAGAGGCATAAACATAAAGACTAAAGTGGGACTCTTCAAAGAAAACTTGTCAGAAATAAGCACACCAGGACAATATTTTACTGCCTTCAAGCTCACAGGTTTCGCTATCTTGATCATGCCACTAGACCTCAGACTTCAATTTAAACTCTGCATGGACACTAGGTCCGAGCGCTCCATGCTGATTCCTAAGCATCTGACCCTATTGTACCCCTCAGATCATTTTCAATGTTTAGACTTTTAGAGTAAATTCTATGGCTTTGATTGCTACACTATGGGTATTCTGGGAATATAATTTCTAATTTTGATATAAATTTTAAATTGAAATATGGGCAACAAGCTGGTGGCTCCATTGGAAACGCGCACATATCAGACAATCAAACAGGAAAAAGCTCTAATGAAAATCATTACAACAGAAGTTCTACCTGTGAGAGCAGGAAATGGCATCTGTTATGCTCACCTGGAAGGATTTTATTTTTTGTTCACAAGGGAGTGGATGAAAAGGAAAGTGAAAAACACATACGGAGAACACAGGCTTTAGGGGAGCGGGGTCAGTAATTAGGGGAGTTTGCTGATGAGCTACAGATGGCAGATGCCAGAACTATATCATATCAATGAATTTGTATTTGGGGCTCCTTTTAGGACAGAAAAAAAAATATCACATTGAAATTTCTGAGTGTGGCTGAAGATCCTAGTACATGTATTAATAATGGTTGATGTTCTGTGATTAGAAAGAAGGGGCTTTACAGATTTTTACACGGTATGCTGTAGTCGTAGAGAGTGGAGCTGAATTGCCTTTGGCAAGACATTTCTAGAAAAGGCTCATTTGCAGCATGTGATTTTCACATGGTTACATTGCTAATGTATCGCTAGCAATAGGGGGTCAACATGAATAGGAAAATCAGACAATTTTAATTTACCGTCAAATAATATGTGTTCATTTCTAACTGCTAAGTTAGTCTTCTGTGGTTGAGAGATATGAGAACGGCGCAGAGACATCAGGACATAAGTAGAACAGAAAAGGGACATGCAGCTACTGCAATTCTATATTTTCTTATTTTTTCTAAGCTAAAGGTACTGAGAAAGATTTGTTCTTTTCCTACACCTATGCCCAATTTTGTCTCTACCTCTCCATTCACATTTCATTATAAAGCTGACAGTGTAATAATTTTCATTACTAGTTTTACTCCAAAATTTAAGTGATAACTTTTTGCTGCCTGGCTGGACCATATCCATTTGAACCTCTGGAGAATAAGGAATGGTATTTCAAAGACAAGGTGTGATAGAATACACTCACCTGAAGATAATTTGAAATAATTGTCAAACTCATTAAATCTAATGAAACAAAAATGAGCCAACAACAACAACAAAAAAAAAACAAAGAACAGAGGAAGAGCAATGTACAAAAAAGAACAAAAAGAAGAAAAGCGATGCACCTTTAATATTTTCAGACTACAGGTTACAGGAAAGTCAAAACCCTTCCAAACCAGCAGCTGCATGCAGCACTTAACAGACTGTTCAGAAGGAGAAGTATGAAACTGTGTATCTCTATTAAGTCTGACCACAGTCTGACTTGAGTACTTACAACTGATATCCCTTAGCCTCTAGGGCAACATTCAAATGCAGGGGCAGAAAGAAAACAGAGATGGCTGAGCTCAGAGGAGAGCATTTATGGTAGTATTGCAAACAGCTCATTTAAAAGGTTTTCAAAATATGGTTGCAATATTGTTCCATGACTTCATTCTAAAGACTCTTAAAAGCATTCTTCTCAAAAATTGTAAGCTCATAAATGCCATTCCCTCTGCTTCTTTCTTTTTCAGTTCTACACTGTAGATTTCAACAGAAAAACAAAATGGAAAGAAAAAAGTTTGGTTTCAAGATAGGCCTTTAAGTCCTGCTTTGATTACCCTGTAACCAAAAGTCTTAAGTAATAATTTGTTTTTTAATGGATATTTACATTTTTAAAAAGATGACAACATTCTTCTTATGTTATGGGGATTAGTATATTTGTCACCAGGTTCTGCCATCTGGATTACATAAGAAATTTTCTTTTTTTATTAATTGTGTTATTTGTTTACTTTACATTCTGATTGCAGCTTCCCCTCCCTTCTTTCCTCCCAGTCCCTCCTTCTCACCTCAGGTCCCTACTCATTCACACCCCTCATCCCTTTCTTTTCAAGAATAGGTCTCCCATGTATATCAACCAGCCTTGGAAATAAGACTTCTTTCATCTTCTTCTATAGAAGCTAGACTAAGAAACCCAGTTAGGGGAAAGGATTCCTAAGGCAGGTAAAAATGTCATTCAGCACATGCTCCAGCTTTAGACGTCTCACATAAAGACTTAGATGCAGAACTGTTACATATGCCTAGGCTAGTCCCAGGCTTTCTGGTTATTATTTCAGTCTCTGTGAGCCTCTACTGACCCAGGATAGATGAGTCTGTATGCTTTCTTATAGTGTCCTTAACTCCTCTGCTTTCTTCAAAACTTTATCCCCCTCTTCCACAGGATTTTCCAGGCTCCACTTAAGGTTTGGCTGTAGTTCTCTGTATCAGTTCCATCAGTTGCTGGGTGAATCCTCTCTGATGAAAGGTATGCCAGGTTCTTGTGTACAAGTATAGCAGAATATCATTAATGGTGTCATAGGTGGGCTCTTTCACATGGAATGGGTCTTAAGCTGATCCAGCCATTGTTTGGCCAGTCGCTTAAATTCTTCACTGTCTTTTAACTCTTGCACATCTTGTAGGCAGGGCAAATTGTGGATCTACGATTTTGTGTGTGCGCTGGTATGCAAATACTTCACTTGCTCCACTGGGAGTCTTGTCTGGTTACAGTAGACGGCAGATTCAGGCTCCATATTCCCTCTTCTAGGTGTCTTAAGCAAGGGTCAATCTTATAGATTCCTAAAATTTTTCTTATTTGCAAACATTTCTTTAAATATATGCATGTGCTTTGCCCTTTCCTTTCTTCAACTCCTTTGTGGACAAATATAAAAGAGTGTAAAAACTTAAAATATTTTAAACTGTCAGAGTGTTGAATAACTGGTATCTTCTTAATACCAGTTTTATCTGCTCTTCAATTAGATGTTTCTATTTGATGAATTATAATGAATATGTTACAAACGTGAAAGAATATATTTCTAATTAAATTCTTTGTAAAATTTCCGATTGTAGGTACCTTCTCCAAGTTTATGGCAACCTTTCGTGGCCTGTAAAGCAGTGTGTCCTCAGAAGAGAAGAGTATTTTATCAACAGTATGAAAAAATTTGGTAAGATATTTCTGTCAGATAAGCAAACACCTTTATTAAAGGCATGTAATAATATGTAAATAGTAATTTTGGACTTTCAATGTATAGATATTACCTACAGCAGAAAATTATATAGACTGAAGTTTGTATTTGAGGATTTGATAATATAATTAATAAGATTAATAAAGACATGGAATGAAAACAAATGAAGGTGAATATTGGATAAAACTAAACATCACCCTGAATCTTTATTTGAACTCTTTAAAACAAAAACACTAGCATACACACAATGGCATATTTCATGAATATGAATTATTACAATATGGTTCTTCTCAACTATGTGCCAGTATTTGATGACAACAAAGATACACACAGAGAGAGAGAGAGACACACACACACACACATAGTGTTACATTCACATGTCATCATGCTATTTTCCTTGAAGTAAAAAAATTAAGTTATTTTTCTCTTCTTTTTCATTAATTCTTTGAGAAAATTTATACAATATATTTTGATTTTATTCACTTTACCCCACTAACATTTTTGGTCCTCCCTATTATTTTTTCTTGGATACTTTCTTTATTTACATTTTAAATGTTATTCTATGTCCCAGTTTTCCCTCAAGTAACCCCCTATCCCATCCCCGCTGCTTCTATGGTGTTGTTCTCCTACCTATCCATCCACTATCAGCTTCCTGCTCTGGCATTTTCCTACACTAGGACATAGAGCCTTCAAAGGACCAAGAGCTGCTCTTCCCATTGATGGTCATCCTATGCTACACATGTGGCTGGAGCCATGTGTCACTCTATGTGTACTCTTTGGTTGGTGGCTTAGTCCCTGGATGCTCTGGGTGGTCTGGTTGGTTGATATTGTTGTTCTTCCTATGGGGTTGCAAACCCCTTCAGCACCTTCAGTCCTTTCTCTAGCTCCTCCATTGAGAACCTCGTGCTCAGTATATTAGTTGGCTGTGAGCATCCACCTCTGTATTTGTCAGATTCTGGCAGAGCCTCTCAGGAGACAGCTATATCAGGCACCTGTCAGCAAGCACTTCTTGGCACATCTCTTGGAGTTTGAGGCCAGCCTTTGTTACAGAGCAAGTTCCAGGACAACCAGTAATATACAGAGAAATCTTGTCTTGAAAAACGAAAACAAAAAAATAACAAACATTTAAAAGGTGTCATTTAATACTATGAGTGGAATGCAAAGTAAATTTTAGTAAACAGAATTTGTAACTACTAAAAATTTTTGTTGAGTTTTGTTTAGTATTAGTTTGAAAATTTGTTACAGTATTTTATTTTTCTTCAAAATTTATTTGTGAGTACCTACATGCACCTATGTCCACCATGTGTCTAAACTGAATCTGGGTCCTCTGGTAGAGCAGCAAGTGTTCTTAACTGCTGAGACATCTCTCCAAACTCAAACATTCTAGAAACATCCTTGAAAATAAACTTTGAGTCATTTAAGACTCAATTTTGAAAAAAAAAATAATGTTTGGATTTGTTGACTGTGTACAGAATGGATTCCCCAAGTGGGGCAGTCTCTGGATGGCCCTTTTTCAGTCTCTGCTCCACACTTTGTCTCTTTATTTCCTCCCATGAATATTTTGTTCCCCCTCCTAAAAAGGACTGACGTTCTTTCCTATTTGCCTGACTTCATGTCCTCATTTTATTTTAAAGGCATGGAGTACAACTTGGGTTTCATTTGTACTTGGGTGTGAGGTCATTCACTGATCCTACCAGGAGCCATACTCTTAAAGAATACCAACTCTTCTTCTCCTAAGTGTTATCCTTTGCCAGTAGCTTCTTGTGGGGAGGCAACAGAAGGCAGCTATCATCCTTGCAGCCATCTTGAGCCATATACCCTGACCAGAGACTTGATTACAATAGCCTACAACAGCTGAGCGCACTCTAATAACATCTTGCTTTAGATACCCAGAATTTTCCCTTGGGTGTGTGAGACTTAAAGGTGTGATTTAGAGCTGAGACTTAAGGGACTTAGAGATCAGATTTAGAGATAAGATCTAAGGATGTGACTTAAGGGTGTCGCTTAGAAGTGAGACATATAAAAGGTGAGAGGCAGACAGAAGAGTTCAGTACAAATTGGAGTTAGTTGTTAGGCATTAGATTAGGATCTTAACACTTGGAGAAAGAACTTGGAACTGAGAAAGAGACTAGCAACTCGAACTTGGAGGCACTAAGCACTAGGAACTAGGGACTAGGAACTCAAGACTTGGGACTTGGAGAAAAGAAGAGACTGAAGAATAAATGGGATTGAATCACACTCTGTCTGGTCTTCATTCCTCGCATTCATCCTCACTCTCTCTTTTGCTGAACCACGACCCATGGACTGGAGCAGCTTGGGGCAGTGTGGGCTCTAACAGTTTAGCCCCCAAGGCTTTTGGCAGTGCGGGTTCCAACATTGATAGGGTGGTTCTCAACATTTTTGGCACCCAATGTGGAGCAGCAAGAACAAGAGACCCAGGGAAGGTCCTTACTGGAAGAAGGATCTGCCAAAAATTCAGAAGTGAAACAAAGGTGATCACCTAGGGAATCTGCCATGTCAAGAAAGGTAAGTCATGTTAATGAAAATGGGGCAAGTAATAAGTCAGCCTGAACTCAACTCTCTGATTTTATTTTGGTGTTTGCTGCTCACGTGTGTTAATTGTCTGCTTTTGTTTCATTGTTTGAATGCTGTCTTTCATGTTCAAAGTAAAAAGAATCGTATTTTTCCAAAATTAGAATCTAAAATACAACCAATGGTTGATGACCATTTTTCAGTACCAGATTGTGCTAACCTAAAGGAAGAGGCAGCTGAACATTACGACCCTGAATGGCCCTCTCCCCGAAGTCCCCCTCCCTATGCACCTCCACCTCCAAGTGCTCCCCCAATGGAGATGGCGATTATAGACCCAAGATGGGAGTTACAGGAAAAAAATCTGTTCTTAAACAACAAATAGAGTTAGAAAAAGAGTATCAGGACTTAATTAATCAGCTACAAAAATTAAAGACAGGGCAGATGTATCAAGAGGTAAACTGCAAAAATCCCCTTGCATTCCTCAACCAGGAGTCCAAAGACGGTCTCTATCACCTAACTTAAGATTAGCCACAGATTGTCCAGAGAAGGGAGATGCTCAGGATTTTTCTGTATCAGAGACCAGAGACAATCAAGGGGTTGCATGGAGACATCACACAGGATTTAATTTTCAAATTATTAAGGAATTAAAAAATGCAGTATCACAATATGGTGCCACGGCTCCCTTTACTCTTGCAATTTTAGAGTCTGCCACAGAGGAATGGCTGACTCCTAGTGATTGGAATGCGTTAGTGAGATCAGTTCTTAGCGGTGGTGACTATCTTATTTGGAAATCAGAGTATCATGAGAATTGTAAAGAAGCAGCTAGGAGAAACATTCAGGCAGGCAATGGTTGGTCCTTTGATGCCTTAGTAGGAGAAGGGCAATTTGCTTCTAGTGATAACCAGATGCAAGATGACCCAGGCTTATTCGCTCATATTCAAAATGCAGCCATGAATGCTTGGTGTAAACTCCCAGCAAAGGGAGACCCTGGTGCATCCTTAACAGCAGTCAGACAAGGACCTGGTGAATGATTTTATGATTTTGTTCATAGATTAATGACAACAGCAGGGAGGATTTTTGGTAATGCAGAGGCAGGTGTAGATTATGTGAAACAGCTTGCATATGAAAATGCCAGTCCAGCCTGCCAAGTGGCCATTAGACCCTACAGGAAAAAGACAGACCTTACAGGGTATATCAGACTCTGTTCTGACATAGGTCCCTCTTACCAACAGGGCTTAGCTATGGTGGCTGCCATGCAAGAACAATCAGTAAGAGATTTTTTGGCTAGTAGAAACCAAAAGGCCTGTTTTAAATGTGGCAAGCCTAGACACTTTGCAAGTTTGCAAGGCAGAAAATGAGTTAACCCAGAGACAGCCCAGCAAACAGCCTGGGCTTTGCCCACTTTGCAAATGTGGAAGGCATTGGGATAGTGAATGTAGGTCCAAAAGAGACACACAAGGAAACACAGTTTCCCATAAGCAGGGAAACGGGAACAGGTACCAGCTCTAGGCCCCAAACCAACACGAGCCAAAACAGGCTTATGGAACAGTCAGTTTCTTACCAGCAAACAACAATCCCTTTCAGAACTTAGTCTAGCAACACCAGGAAGCACAGGACTAGACCTCAATTCTGCCACCCATATAGTATTAACTTCAGAAATGGGGCCTCAGGCCTTACCCACTGGAGTGTTTGGACCACTGTTTCCAAATGTGTTTGGCCTGATAGTGGGGAGAAGCAGTGCTACTATGCAGGGACTACAAATTTTTCCTGGAGTTACAGACAATGATTATTAAGGTGAGATTAATGTAATGGCACAGGTAATACAGAATATAGTCACCATTCCTACAGGAAAGAAGATAGCTCAACTATTGTTACTTCCATTGTACCCTACTAATCCCAAATATAAGAATCCTAAAAGAGGGGATCAAGGCTTTGGTTCCTCTGATGCATATTGGG
Organism: Rhabdomys pumilio; assembly: GCA_030674055.1. Lineage (NCBI taxonomy): Eukaryota > Metazoa > Chordata > Mammalia > Rodentia > Muridae > Rhabdomys > Rhabdomys pumilio. The sequence goes on along the minus strand of JANHMN010000001.1, from coordinate 233,364,354 downwards.
TACAGCCTATAGTTAAACAAAAAAACTATGATGACGCTATGGCTGGATCAAAGGCATTCTAAGGCTTGGTTGACACAGGAGCTGATATGACTATCCTAAAACAAAGTGATTGGCCCGTCACCTGGCCTCTGACCCCAATCTTAACCAATCTAAGGGGTATTGGCCAAAGTCAAAATCCACAACAAAGCTCTAAGGTGCTGACATGGAGAGATAAAGAGGGCAATACAGGGAATATACAACCCTATGTCATCCCAGGCCTTCCTATTAATCTCTGGGGCAGAGATCTGTTATCCCAGTTGGGATTGATTATGTGCAGCCCTAATGAAGTAATCACAGCTCAAATGGTAAACTCTGGATTTTCGCCAGGGAAAGTATTAGGAAAAAGTGAAAATGGGATTAGTCATTCTATTGAGGTTTATGGTAACACTGGAAGAAGAGGCTTGGGGGCTACTGATTCAGCTGCACCCCTGCGGTACTGTGTGGATCCCATCACCTGGAAGGGGGACTCGCCCGTCTGGGTGGATCAGTGGTCTCTAACCACCGAAAAATTACAAGCTGCTCAATTGCTAGTGCAGGAGCAATTACAGGCAGAACGAACACTTAGAGGAGAGTAACTCTCCTTGGAAGACCCCAATATTTGTCATTAGGAAAAAGTCAGGAAAGTGGAGACTGTTGCAAGACCTAAAGTCTGTTAACGCAACCATGGTTAAGATGGGAGCCTTACAACCTGGGCTACTCACACCGTTGGCCATACCTTTAGGCTATTATAAAATAGTTATAGATTTAAAAGACTGTTTTTTCACTATCCCATTGCATCCTAATGACAGAAAGCGCTTTGCTTTCAGTGTTCCTGCTATAAATTTTAGAGAACTCATGAAGAGATATCAATGGAAGGTCTTGCCTCAGGGTATGGCTAACAGTCCTACCCTGTGCCAAAAGTTTGTGGCTTCTGCCGTAGAGGGTGTTAGAACCATGTGGAAGCAAATCTATATGATTCATTTCATGGATGGTATTTTTAATAGCAGGGAAAGATGGACAACAGGTACTCCAGTGGTTTGATGATCTTAGAACAACTTTACAGCCTGCAGGATTACAAATAGCACCAGAAAAGGTACAATTACAAGATCCATATACTTATTCAGGATTTCAGATTAATGATCCACATATTATTAATAGTAAGGCCACACTGAGGACTGATTCCCTTAAGACACTTAATGATTTTCAAAAATTATTGGGAGACATTATTTGGCTACGACCATATTTTAAACTAACGACAGTAGAATTGAAGCCTCTGTTTGAGATTCTCAAAGGAGATCCTGACCCTAAGTCTCACAGGGCTCTAACAGAGGAGGGTAGAGAAGCCTTACAGAAGGTTGAGAATGCTATTTCATCCCAATTTGTAACTCATATTAATTATTCTATTATAATAGAATATATTATATTTTCTTATTTTTAACACTAAACTAACTCTTACTGCAGTTTTTTGGCAAACTACACCCATATTATGGCTCCATCTTCCCTCATCCCCTAAGAAGTTTCTTTATCCATACTATGTTGCTGTAGCTGATATGATTATGTTGGGCAGAGATAATAGTCAAAAATATTTTGGAAAGGATCCTGATGTAATAGTACAACCCTATACAAGGTATGAGGTTGATTGGCTTATGCAGAGTTCTAAAGTCTGGCCTATTGCATGTGCCTCATCTGCTGGTCAGATAGATAATTATTATCCATCAGATAAATTGATTCAGTTTTGTAATCACCATGAATTCATTTTTCTATCTCATACTTCGTATGCACTATCGAGGAAGCATTTCTAGTTTTCACTGATGGTTCCTCATCAGGAACAGCTGCTTATGCCTTTAAAGATCAAATAATATCCTTTGCTACACATCATCTGTGTCAGCTCAATTGGTTGAATTACATGCTGTTATTGCTGTATTTCAAGCATTTCCAAATCAAACCATTAACATTTATACAGACAGCTCATATATAGCTCAATCTATCCCTCTACTAGAAACTGCTACACAAATAAAGCATTCCTCAGAAATAGCTGATTTGTTTTTATAGTGCCAACAATTAATTTTGAGGAGAAGGTGTAAATTCTTTATAGGACACCTGAGAACCCACACTGGGTTACCAGGTCCTCTCTCTGAGGGAAACACCAAGGCAGATCTAGCTACTTGTATAGCTGCAGTGACTTTATCAGATTTGCCATCTAACTTGGATCAGGCCATAAAGGCTCATGAGTTACATCACCTTAATTCTAAGACTTTAAAAATTATGTTTAAAATTACCAGAGAACAAGGTAGACAAATTGTTAAGCAATGTCAATCATGTGTTACACTTTTACCCGTTCCTCATTTGGGCATAAATCCAAAGGGACTGATACCAAACAGTATCTCACAAATGGATGTTACTCATTATAATGAATTTGGCAATCAAAAATATATACATGTATGTGTAGATACATACAATGATTTCATTTATGTGACATTACAATCTGGAGAAACAAGCAAGCATGTGATCACTCATATGCTTGCTACAATTGCTGTATTGGGTGTGCCTAAACAGATAAAGACTGACGATGGCCCAGGTTATACAAGCTCCAGTTTCTGCCAATTCTGTGAAAAAGTGGGAATATTACATAAAACAGGTATTCCACAGGGCCAAGTTATGGTAGAAAGGGTACATCAAACTATTAAATGTCAATTTGAAAAAAATAAAAAGGGGGAATGGTACCCTACCAAGGGATCTCCCAGAAATATCCTTCATCACACGCTCTTTATTTCACATTTTTAAACTTTGGATTCTGAAGGAAAATCTGCTGCAGATAGATTCTGGCATCCTGATACCAAAAGAATTTTGCAACAGTCCTCTGGAAAGACCCATTAACTGGAACCTGGAATGGGCCAGATCCCTTATCTGGGGAAGAGGTTCTGTCTGCATATATTCCCAAACTGCAGTTGCCACACTCTGGCTGCCAGAGAGACTGATTAAACCAATAGACAACAATAACAAATCCAGGGAGGAGAAACCTCCTGAGAAGCATATTTTTTCTCTTTGCAGGAAACATGAAGATGCTTCTCAATTGCCTTCAAACTGGAACAGATCAACCAGTAAACCTGACTTGGGAAGTCCCCAATGTGGAAGGAGACATCGCCACCCATACCTCCAGGATGGCTCTATTGGACTCTTGGTTCCCCAACTTATGATTTAGTCAGGAACATTGTTTAGACCCAAGAGAAAACCCACTACCAAAAACCAACTATAGCTCCTCAGCTAGGAGTGTGATTTTCTGCCTTCCTCCAGTCTCCACGCTGGCATTGTATTTGAACTGATCTTGTACATACTACCAAAGCCACTGTGAGTTCATGTGAGCAATTGCCCTGTTGTGAAAAAAAACAAAAACAAAAACAAAACAAAACAAAAAAACAACCCACCATTTTCGTTCTGCTCATTGCATCTGGTACTGACATTATCCCTGATGCCTTTCTTCAGTGATCCTAGAATCTAGGAAACACTGGATATGTCAGTACTCAATCCTAAGTAGGTTGAGTGTTATCTATTTTTTTTCTCAATTGTGGGTCTCTGTGTTTATTGTTACAAAGTGAAAAAGAAGCTTCTCTTAGGAGAACAGAGTGATGAACCCACAATCTGTCTGTAAGCCATAAGCTTAATACTATGCTTAATTTGCAGTGTAATAGTTGTAGATTTTGCTGTAAGGCCTGATGACATATCTAACTAAAGAATTTTATCCTGATTAATAGCCGGGTTATTGTTCCATATTGTAGAGTTGAGAATAAGTCTAGGCAGAAAAATGTTGGTTCCACTTAGCATGCATAGCACCTTCTAGCACCATGGAAATAATCAGTAAAAATTAACTCTCAGGTGTCAGCTTAAAGTTTTCATGTTCTATGAATTGACTATGTTAGGTTTTTTTGTTAACTTTTTCTTTTGTTTTATTTTTAAAAATAGGGTCTTAAGGTCAAGCTCTTGTGGGCAATCACAAATAATGGCATTAGTTGTAATCTTTGGGATCTATTGGGAACCATTAGCCAGCAATCCAGATAGGGGTAAAATTTTTGGCACAGAGATTTTCTTAACCCATGGTATCTAATAATGCTATGATAACCCATTTTACAGGGCAACTACACATACCCCCTTCTTTAATGATCTCTGAGCTGAGAAAAGGGGGATAGGGTGCAGATATCCCACTGAGGGCTTAGGATTATATAGTTTTATTTTTCAATTCTCAGCACTATGGTCAGGTTTGTGTGTGTGTGTGTGTGTGTGTGTGTGTGTGTGTGTGTGTGTGTGTTGTACAGTAGTGAATTTCCATATGAGTTTTTGAAAATAGCAATTGCAGTGATGTGAAATCATAATTACACTTTGTTAGAATTTTAAAAATGCAGCTGATAGTGTTTTGCTATTTTTAATTACGTTCTCTGTTTTAATGAAATACAATATATGTTGTGTAGCTACTTAAGTATTCCCCATCTACCCACAGCCATATGGAGAAAATCTGGAAGAATCAATGCAGAAGTGTAGGAAACAAAAATAGACAGGGCAATAATAGTCTGGGTATATTACTCTAAAAACTTTATATGCTTTGGTCCTTCACATCAACATAGGTCTCCTACTAATAATAAATGTGCCAAGAGGATTCCAATCAATATCATGGTAGCAAGGCTTCTTTTCCATTATTTCCCTTTCTTTTTTTTGTAGCTTATTTCCCTGCCTAAATTAAGAACTGAAAGATGGAAGAGTTTAATGGTGTGGATGTAGGGAAACATGACTCAAGTTTACCATCCCATTTGATTTAATTCTCTGAATTTTATTACTAAGTCAGGGTAAAACAGTGTAAGCTAAGTTAACTAAAACATATATCATTTATATTATTTTATTTTTGTTTTTAAATATTATTTCATGTTTAAAAGCTAATTTTTATATACCATACCCTATATTTTCTATTTCTGTCACTAGTATATTTTACTAATTGCTGATACAACATTGAAATTACTAATTGGATTGCATTCCTTACTGACATATTTTCTTGTGGTGCCTGCTGTCCTCTGTCCCATAAAATATTCACAATGTAGTCAATAACACATTGCATTTAGTGGTTGTTTGTTCTAGGCCTCATGCTATATGAATTCCTCCATCATTTGCTATTTTTTAAAAATCTTAAAATATTTTAAAAATCCTGGTCAGGTGTCTGTTCTCCAGTTGTGTTTTCTGACAAATTTCAATTGATTGAATAGAATTACGACTCTTTGAAAGATGGTAGAAGCAACTGTTTTCTATCATGTCAACAGTGCTTGAATGAACATGCATAATTTGTCTCGCTGTTACTTGATCACAGACTGAGATAGAAATTACCAGATTTCTCCACTAGGATATGATTTTCTCCTTTTCCTTCTTTCTAGAGTGTATTTCTTGGGTGTTATAAGCTAAACAATTTATTTGTGAGTTCCATACATAATTTAAGCAGTGGTAGATAATAGAGTAGAATACACATTCAATCTAATGTAAAACGATCTAATGATAATACACGTATAAATACATGTATAAATAAGAAACCATGTATTTCTATTCATGTATATAAAAACCCATGCAATTTCTCATGTACTTACACTTCAGTGGCAAATGATCTCTAGTGACCCAGAGAAAAATGGAAAAGTTTACAAGCCTGAGAGTTTTCAAAAAAAAAAAA
>JANHMN010000001.1:233271681-233358628 GCA_030674055.1 Rhabdomys pumilio | reverse complement strand
AAAAAAAAAAACACCTAAAAAGTAAAATTAGCAAATCCAAGAACTAGAAAGAGGCAAACATGAATACATTGATTAGCAGAACATATGAGTTTAATTCATAAATTTTCTCCCAGTGATGATTTTGTATCATTGTGTTTTTCCTAAAAATCCTTTTTTAGTTGATCATTCAACACAGGATTTAAAATATTATATGACCACTAAAATATAACATTTGCCATGTAGTATTATTTCCAATATTTAAATAATAATTACTTTTTATGCTATTTCATTGTTACTGTGTTTTATTGTGTTTCCTTTCGAGTTGTTCTTCAGTCAATGCTGATCTAGAAACTCTGCCACGTTTGCATCTAAATATGAGTATAGATGTTAAGTGCTTATTCAAAAATTGGTAGTGCTTAACTAAATCTGACAACAGGGATCTGTGTTAAGTGTATGTATTATAATTATTGAAAACACAGTACATTTGGCTTTTATTATGTGAGTGCATACACTTCACACTATGAGTGCTTCCAGTGAATGGTGTAAGTACTTGTTGTTAAGTACTTTGGTGGCACTTAAGCACTTAATAGAGATTCGGGATGCAGTGCCAATGAAGGGTTTTAATGAATCAGGAGAGTTTTAAAAGTAACATTGATGCCAGACTTGATATCTGTGAAATGGTTTATATTCTCATTTTCACATAAGAGAACTTGAACTCTGGAGTAGTTATATGAACCGTGAATGAATACTTGAAAATGAGAGACAGGAGGGAAACACATCTCCTGGCGTACCATTTTCATGCAGACATTTCTAAACTGAGAAGATTAGAAAAGGCAGTGTGAGCAGGTTACTCTCTGAGAGTTTCTCATGAATACCTTTCTGATGTGTTAATTAAATAGACGTTATTTGGGTGGAGTACATCTGTTTCTTCTTTCCTTGGTTGTTAACTGATGCGGCTCATTCCTCTCAATAATTATGTACTAGTTCTCTAATTATTATGTACTATGCCTACACACCAAGTTCATTGAAGAAAAAAAGCAATGATTAGTAATGTTATGTACTATGCCTCTATACTAAGTTCACTAAAGGTAAAGGCAATGATTAGTTTTCGTATTCATGAAGTATTTCTTCATAACAGGGGATTACCAATATTTTAAAATCACAGAACAGTGCAGTTGTCTTTTCAAATGAAATGTATATTTGATTTGAAAGGCTGTTAATGCTTTGACCATTAGGATTTCAAGATGTTTGTAAAGATGGCTGTATGATAGTGTTCAAGATTGCTGAGTTACTAAGTCAGTCTCATGTCATACCAATATATGGGTTTCTCTGCACTTCGATATTCAGAGTGATACACAGGGGTAGAAAGACATTTCTTACAATGATAAATCATATTCTCAGTAATAGCCACAGACAGGTATACATGTGTCCTGCATGACTCTGGAGATGGCTATTGTTCAGCATTACAACCACATAAGTAGACATTTATACCTAATATTGTTAGCTCACTGCAGGATGCAGGCTGCAGGCCAACTACAAACTGCTGCCAGATTATTCTATCTTGGTGAACGATATAAGACAATAATGACAAGAAGCTTATGTAGGATACTTATAAATAATAAATTTATATTTTCTAAGCACTTTACAAATACATAATGAATATTGATATTATTTGTCCAAATAAATACAGGCATAGCTGATGTTGGTTGCAATAATGTCATTTAGATGATATATTTAATATTTTCCTAAGGGTAGAAGGGCATCTGTGTGTGTATATAGGAGTGTCGATATGATATCTTAAGCTTATCTTGAAAAGAAGTACAAATTTTGCAAAGTACATCTCTCTGCTGTGCTCTAAAACACTGTTTCAACCAATGGATACAAAGAATTTAATTCTGTCGAATAATTTGTACCTGGTGATTACAATTCATTTATTTGTACATTTATTTATTTGAAGACATTTTATTTCTTGAGGATTTAAAATGTATGTACACTATGTTTGCACCATTTCCACACCACCTTCAAGTCCTCCTTTGCCCTCCACTACCTCTTCCAAAATGTATGACTTCTTTTATATTTTTAGGTGTGTGTGTGCGTGCGTGCGTGCGTGCGTGCGTGCGTGCGTGCGTGTGTGTGTGTGTGTGTGTGTGTGTATGTGTGTAAAACTACAGAGTTCAATTACCTTTTCTCTTATTTACATATATGAGAGTAGACCACATGTGGCGAGTGTCTCCTCCCAAGACAGAAAGAGAGAAAGAGAGAAAGAGAGAAAGAGAGAAAGAAAGAAAGAAAGAGAGAGAGAAAGAAAGAAAGAAAGGATAAAAGGAAGTTAGTCAATATGGATCTCATTTATTCAGCTTCCAATGACTGCTAAAGTACTTCATCTAGGGGTGGGGTCTTGTAGAAATGTTTTACTATCATTTTGCTATGTCTGTTGTTTTGATTTTTACAGGTCTTTTGTATTATTATTTGTGGTGGTTGTAGTGAAAATTGGCTCCAAAGCTCATAGGGAGTAGCATTATTGGGAGGTATGGGCTTGGAAAACTTTTGTCATTGGGGGCTTTAAGGTTTCAGATGCTCAAGCCAGTCCTAGTATCTCTCTCTTTTAGCTCCCTGCCTACTCAGATAAAAAACTCTCTGCTCTCTCTCTAGTACCATGTTTGCCTGCATGTTGCCATGATGATAATGCACTAAACCTGTAATCCAGGCCCAATTAAATATTTTCCTTTATAAGAGTTGCTGTGGACACAGGCTCTCTTCACAGAAATAGAAATCATAACTAAGACATTATTATCGAGAATGTAAAAGAACAACATCCCCAAAGAAGAAATGATAATTTAATTTCCCAAGTAATCAGACTCTCACAATCTTTCAACCCCTTCTTCTGCCATGTACCTGAGGTTTGAGTATATAGGTTGAGTGACAAATTTTCTTTTTGGGGTTAGGCACCTCATAGTCGCTTGCTTATAAAAATAGAATATTGACACTATGTAATCTTATGTATATACAATAGTTGTGGCATGTTAATTAAGAAAACTGGGATACAAGCAAATATATACAATTTAATATGTACACATAAATATACACATCTGTACACATATACAATCATATATAGGCCTTTGCTTTTCAAATTTTGTGTACAAATTGAAATGAAGAAAATACATCAGTATAAAAAATAGCTCTTATCTATGGACAGTGAAATTATCAGGCTAGCATTCTCTGTATGGCATACGCGTGCTGCTGCTACTGTTTATATCCCAAACAGTTAGTAAATACACATCCAGGAAGAAGAATTGTCTTGGTATTATCTCACTGTCCTCATCTGCTCCACTTATTCTAAAAAGGAGGCAGGAAGACAGATGTATGAGTAAGATTTTTCTCTACAAACATTAAATATCTAACAAAAGTTACCTGTCAAATAATTTATGTAGAAATTCATAGTTAGCATGGCTTTTCCTCTTCATTTCTCAAGTTTCTTTATTTGCTTTTAGTGGGTAGAATAGTTATTATACCAGGTAATTTAGTTTGTCATGAATTTAATCCTTAAGTAATACACTAAAATAATAAAATAATTTTAGTTCTGCTATGTTCCTTCATAAGATATATTTTCAATATCTAATTATTTTTAAATTAAAAAGATATTATGTTTTTAAATTATGTGGAAAATGAAGCTATAATTTAAACATTCTCTTCATTTTTTATTTTCAATTGTATGTATCCTGGTTTCTTGAATAAAAATTTCTTCTCTTCTAAGTATAAAAGTAGGCATGTAGTGACATAGATTCCATATTCTATATTTAAAAAGTTAATTCATTTTTATGACTTTAAATATAACTGTTAGAAATATAGGAAATATAAGTTTTTTGAACTTTGGGATTATGAATTACAAACACAGTTGAAACATTTAGGTGAGGTTTAATGGGCCATTCTCGTAGGAAATAGAAGGCAGTGTTGCTGATGGTGATTTCAGAGGCCTGGCTCAAGAATTTTAGTAAGTTGCCTAGAGATCATTCTTGTAATATTTTGGTTGAAAATATTACTGGTTGAAAATAGAACTGGTTGAAAATAGAACTGGTTGAAAATATTTGGCTGAAAATAGAACTGGTTGTTTTGGCCATTGTCTGAATAGTCTGTCTGAGGCTCAGATGAAGTGATTTTGATTAATTGCATTGGTAAAGGAAATCTCAAAATAACCTAGTATAGTCTCTGTCCTGTGTTCAGAACATTTTGATAAAACAGAACAAGTTGCACAAGATAAAATACAAAATGTATGGTTCAAGGATTAGAGGGACACTAGGAATTAGAATAGAGCTAAATTATGTGTTTGCAGAGATAAACAGATTAAAGTTATTAAATGGGATTAAGGGAGTGGTAACCTAAGTGCATTATTCCAACCAGCTATGCTTCCAGATTGTGAAATGGAACTAAAGAAAGATTGGGTCCAGGACTGGTGGTATTCACCTTTAATCCCAGCACTCAGGAGACAGAGGCAAGTAGATCTATGAGTTTAACACAGGCTGGGTTTACAGACTAAATTCCAGGACATCCAAATTTAGGCATTAAAGAAAAACCATTGAAAACTGGAAACTGGTAAGGATGTAATTAAACAGAGGGGCTATTCTCTAGCCCCAGATTGTAGCAGAACTTGGCAGCCTTGGCCACATTATTCTGGTTTTAAAACCAAGAATACAAAACAGGGGTTATAGACTCTCCTTCTGCTATTGAGCTCAGGTTTGTGTCAGGAGTGTCCTTTCATGGAGGACCAGAGAGGTCATTGTATGAACCTGTGAAGGTGAAACCAAGATTGCCTTGGAGACCACAAGATGTTGTGCATGCCATAGCTGTGGCGTACCTGTCAAAAAAGCTGCTAACTGAGAGTTCAACTAGCCCAAGAAAATGAGTTGTGTTTCAGTCAACACAGCTGGAAGGAGGTGGACATGTGATATTAAACATGGAAAAGTAGAGTTTGCAGAGTGGCCAGTTGTTTTTAGGTCTTGCTTTTGTCCAGTATTTTGTCACCGTGCTCACATTCCTATGTTTTGGAATGGGAAGGTTTTATGGTTTGTATATGTTCAGCCCAGAAAGTGGCACTATTAGATGGTGTGGCACTGCTGGAGTAGGTGTGGTCTTTTGGAGTAGATTTATCTTTGTAGTTGTGAGCTTTAATACCCTCATCCTAACTGCCTGCAAGCTAGTATTCTGTAAGCAGCCTTCAGATAATGATGTAGAACTCTCAGTTTCTCTTGCAGAATGCCTGCCTCAATGCTGCCACGTTCCGGTCTTGATAGTGGACTGAACATCTGAACCTATAAGCCAGCTCCAATTAGATGTTGTCCTTATAAGAGTTGCCTTAGTCATGGTGTCTGCTTACAGCAACAAAACCCTAACTAAGGCAGAAGGTATATGTTGGAAGTGTATAAACTGTGTTTTGATTTTGATTTTATAGGAGATAACAGTAAAAGAATGTGTGAATCTCAGAAGAAACATTTAACTTTGGACTTTTAAACACTGATGAGACTATGATAGGCTATGGTAACATTTGACGTTATACTAAATGAAATTTGCATTATGTTATGTCTGGAAGATGAGAGGGGCCATGGAGAGGAATGTGATTTTTTGAATAGGTATGTCCCCCCTTAGACTCATGTGTGTGAATGTTTGGCCCATAGGAAATGACACAATTAGTAGGTGTGGCCTTGTTGAAGTAAGTGTGACCTTGTTAGAGGAACTGTATCATTTTAGGGTAAAGCTTAGAGGTCTCCCATCCTCAAACTATATTCAGTATGGCACACAGTCTCCTTCTGCTCCCTGTGGATCAAGATGTAGGTTTCTACAAGACTCCCTGAGCCCTGCCTAATATTTATCTGTGGGTCTCAGAATCTGTTTCCATGAACTGCTGCATAAAGTCTCCCAAAAGACAATTATGCTAGGCCTCTGTCTGCCAGCATAGTAGAATATCATTAATATTGCCAGAGGTGGGCTCTTCCCTAAGGATGGGTCTCAAGTTGGGCCAGTCATTGGTTATCTGGTCCCTCAATTTTGGCTCTAAGACATGCCCATGCACATTTTATGGGCAGAGTTTTTGTTTTGTTTTGTTTTGTTTTGTTTTGTTTTTGTTTTGTTTTTTGTTTTTTGTTTTTTGTTTTTTGTTTTTTGTTTTTTGTTTTTGTTTTTGTTTTTGTTTTGAGGTGTGGTTTGGCATTTTGGTGACTCCCTTTCTCTAGCAACCCAGAAAAGGTGAATCTAGCTGCAAGAGAAACGGATTTGAAAGAGAATGTGTAACATTCCCATAAAAAACACTGCAAAAAATTTTCTACCTATCCTGAGTTCTAATTGCCAATATTCCCCATAGTGCCCTAGTAATTTGTTCTCTTCAGGTGGGATAAGATGGGAGGACAGGAAAAGGAATTTTTAAGAATATACTGTATTTGTAGTTATTTAATCTTGAAAATAAATTATACTAACATACAACGACAACATCAGCAACAAAAGATGTAGGATGTTCAGCCCCTCCAGCACCATATCTGCCTACATGCTACCATGCTTCCAGCTATGGTAATAATGGGCTAAGCCTCTGAAACTGCAAGCCAGCCCCAATCAAATACTGTTCTTTATAAAAGATGCCTTGGTCACAGTGTCTCTTCACATCAGTGGGAAACCTTGACTAATGTATACAGGAAGGGCATTTACCTACTGACTCATCAAAGTGACTCTTACATCTTTTTTTTTATGATGTAGTAATTTAAATAAGGAAGTTGCAAAATTATCAGTTGTATAATATTTCTTGTTTTATGTCTTCAGGGTTGATCCCTTGATATTAGAGATAAACAGTTGGTTTGCTCTTCTCTAAAGAAGATTACTTAACCCAATCTCAGCATTTTTTATTTTCCTATAATACTTTGCAGAGGGTTGAGGCCTTTTGGGATTTTCCTGCCCACATTAACATTTTCAATTTTGCTGACTATACATGGACTAAGAGAATGAATCATATAATGACATTATAATCTCAAAAACCCCAAATACATTTAAAAAAAGACTTCAACCATGTGCATCTCTTCACTCACAAACACATGTTCAGTATGATACTTCTATCAAAAATCTGCATTTGAATCTTTCGATTTCTTTCAGGCAGTATGTACTTTTTACTCTATGCCCTTCAATTCCTTTTAAGACATCAATAGTAATTTAATATTTTTATTTCCATCAACTACCTGTGTAAGCTATATAGTTATAACATTTCTCCAACTCCTATATTCAATATTAACTTCGCAGAAATCATTGAGATTTCTTAGATGCACTTTAAATGATGTCCCCAAAATCTCTTTTAATGTTGATGCTATAACAAACCTTTTTGTACTTTGTAGCACATAGGATCACAAATTTCTTTTTCATTTATTTCTTTTTTGTTTATTTATTTTAAACTCCAAATTTTATTCCCCTCCTGGTCTATCCTCTGACTGTTCCACATCCCATACATCCTCTACACTTCCTGTCTCCAGGATGATGTCCCTACCCCCCACCCCCAGCAGATCAGTCCTCTCAACTCATTAACAACCAGTGTCTTGAGGGTCTTCAAACATGCAGCAGGATGTTCTCTGTCACTGCATGAACTCCTAACATTCTATGGCACCTGACCATATCTCTCTAGTGTGCTGCAGCCCTTAGTTATTTTTTACAGATAGGAGGGTCTATAGCTTCATTTTTTTTATTCATCACATTGTTTATTTCTGTCTAGTCACTCTTTTTCTTGATCTGTCTCACCAGCAGCTTGTCTTTTTTATTAGACATTGAAAGAAACAACACTTGCTTGGATGCTAGGAACCATGTACTTGATTGGCATTTTATTACTTTCCACCCTTATCTTGACAGCTTCCCTCTAATTTCTTTAAGTTTTCTTTCTGTTCTTTATTATTTTCTTAGGAAGTATGCTTTCTTCATGTCATTATTATTCTTGTCAAATATAGGCTCTAAAGCCAGGGACTATCAAGCATTTTTTTACAAACAGACAGATAGTGAATATTCTAAATGATACAAACCTCATACAGATTATGTGAAAAAGCATTATATTTTTAAAGCCTTTAAAACACTTCCAAAACATTATCATATTTCATGTTTATAAAGAGCAGCAGATTTTATTTTAATAATATGCCTTAATTTTCTCACCCTAATTTATAGTAAGGTTTCTATTAATATGAGTTCACAAGTTTTTAGACTTATGTAATTTATTTCCATTTTCAAATATTCTCTAACTTCCATTTCCATTTTAACTTAGAATCATAAATATTTGAATTAAATATCTGATATATAAGCTATAAAGTTCTGTTGTACAACATTTAATAGTGTTTTCTCTGCTAACACATTGCAAGAATGAAAACAACAATAATTATTTGCTGGATGATTTGACTTGAAATTGCAGTTATAAGAAGAAAATTTTACATTAACAGTCATGAAGGTAAGTTTCACTGTAGCAACATTCTCATTGATGGGAATGGAATGTTGGTAATATAAGGAGATGGTCTTTACCCGTTAAAATATTAAATATTAATAAAATAATAAAAATACTTTGGAAATAGTTTCAAATGCCACACATCAATTTTATACTTATTTGTAAACGTAGATGATCACAAGGCCACTTCAAATGCAATCTACTTTTATGATACAATAAGATAAACATTTGTTTATGTTTTAATTTTTATTAATTAATACATAGTTGTAGTGTTTTCTTTATGCTATATTTGATGCATATATCTTACCTATTATATCCTACTTGCTATTCTTTCTCTCCCTCTCACTTCCTCCCCCACACCCCCGTGTGTGTGTGTGTGTGTGTGTGTGTGTGTGTGTGTGTTTGTGTGTAGTGGGTTTGTATATTTGTATGTATGTAGTATATGTGTGGATTCATGTAGGTGTGTATGGTGTATACACCTAATTTGATAGGGTTCTTCATAGATGTCTGTGCTCATGTGTATAAAGAACAAGGCCATTTTTTTTTACACCTGATTAATCTCCACCTTAAATTGAAGTCTGTCATTGGAAATAGAGCTGACATTTTCAGCAATTCTGGTTGGACAAAGGCTTGAGAAATCCTACGTTTTTACTCCCCACACCCAGTGCTAAGGATACAGAGAAATAATGTTGTTGTGGCTGGCTTTCGTGTGGGTGCTGGTAATCCAAACTCAGGTCTTTTTGCTTACTTGACAGGCATTTTACTCATTGAGCAATCTTATGCTCACTTACTCACTTTATAAGAGAAAATTCAAAATATTGAAATTATTAAAATACTATAAAACACACACACACACACACACACACACACACACACACACACACACGAGAAAAATATTGACAGATAATTGTAATTTTCACTCCTCACCAAGGAAACCTTTCTTTGTACACAGTAAACCACGACCAAAAATGCAGAGTTGAGAATTCAAGTGTGAAAGAATGCATCTACAAAATACTCAACTATGGAATGCTCATAGAACATTATGGATGAGGACGTAGAAAGTTTATGAGAGCTTGAAGATCAAGGAATTTGTTTTGATACTGTGATTCCTGAGGAATATCCAAGGCTATATCCATAAAGTTTCACTAACAGGATTGTGGTGAAATAAACACTGACAACAAAAATAATTTGTCAAAATGAACCAGGAAATTTCTATAAATCCGTATACAGATAAAATGGAATCAGAAATATTGTGATTATAATAATAAAATAAAGCCAAAATATCATGAAAAACCAAGTTTAAGTTCTCCAAGTTCTTGGGAGGAACCAACAACTATGGTCCAGTCCTTTCAGTAAGCAGACACCAGAATCTCACACGCAGTTCATGGGCAAGATTTTCTCAATGTTGAAGTTATCACAAGTTGATCTCAACAACACTATGTAAGGTAAACCAATACATGTGAGTCTTTAGAGAATAATAGTGAGGCCAAGCAAACCAAGTCTAAGGTCAGTGCTTCCCCTTCACTGTCTGTGAGTCATATTTATGCTCTTTCATCAAATGTCATTTCACGTGTTTGTTATATCAAAACATCTTTTCACCTGTGTCTGCTTCATAAAAACAGCCTTTCATGTATTTGCTTTAGCAAGACATCCTTCACCTGTATGCCCCAGGAAAACATCATTCGATGTAATTTACTTTCCAAAGAACTAGAAGATTCCACTTCAAATTGAGCAAATAGAGAGTCATAAAAACTAAGGTAGAATATTCATGAAGTTATTATCAATCTGGTGTGGATAGGGTATAGCAATACTTTGGCATAAAGTGATATTAGAGAAAAATTACAATTATCATGTAAGATGCATGATAATAAGCAGTAGTTTCAATGACTGTTATAGTTTCAACAATGAATTAAGACTTGAATTCACATTAAGATTCAAAGAAGACTATAGTATGAATGGATTAAATAGTACCAGTGCCGTGTGGTAAAAGAAGAAAATTAAGAGAAAATATTGTAGCCACCATTCTGAATAATTACTCTAGAGAGGAGGTTAGAATTGAAATTCTATTTTCATTACTCCAAGAGTTCCTTGTAATAGCAACAAAGAGCCATGAATCTACTCTTAGCTTTATCCTAGATAGTAGTATTTCCTTCAATAAAATACATTAGTGTTAAAATAGTGATATATAAAAGTAAACTTTTAACTTTCTCAAACTTTTTAACTTTTTTTAACTTTCGTTTTCTTTTCTTCGTAAGAATATCATATAAAACGTTAAAACGTAGTTTGTGAAACCTATATACTTAAAGACAATATTAAACTAATTTACAAATAAAATTTTTAAAAATCAATGTTATTTCTTTAAAGAAACATAGACCTTTTATGTTCTTTAAAGAACATAGACCTTC
The DNA here is from genome assembly GCA_030674055.1 of Rhabdomys pumilio. NCBI lineage: Eukaryota > Metazoa > Chordata > Mammalia > Rodentia > Muridae > Rhabdomys > Rhabdomys pumilio. Next base: position 233,347,798 of record JANHMN010000001.1, on the reverse strand, counting down.
TTGGGATTATTGAATCAAAATAATCATATAAGTTGACACTGTTGCTGTGATGTTTTGTACTGGCAAACCTTGTATGCAAAGTAAATAAATTGCGTGCCTGAAAAAAGATATGGGTTTGGTGGAACACATTTGAAGTCCCATGTACTCTGGAGATTGAGGTGAAAGATTCATACTTAAGGACCAGCACTGGTAGAAGAGGGATAGAAAAGGAAAGAGAGAGAAGAAAGAGAAAGAGAAGGAGGAAGAGAAGCACATGGGGAAGTGGAAAATGAATGAAGGGAAAAATGAAGGAAGGGAAAGGATAAAAGTGAATGAAATATAGATGAAAACATTTTATTTTAAAAATCTGCTATAGTTTAAATATTGTAAAGTCATAGAATAGAAACTTATTAATATTTTTTCTTTCCTGTAGGCTATCTCACAAAAGTAAGACTATAATAAAAAAAATACTGAGCTCTTTATGTGATAAATTATTAGATTTCTCTCACAGATTTGCATGACAGAATGTTAATTTTGAAAATAAATCTACATTCACATTTTTAGAGAGGAAAGTGAGATAGAGATAAAGAGATGGGAAAAGAGAGAGAGAGAGAGAGAGAGAGAGAGAGAGAGAGAGAGAGAGAGAGAAAGAGAGAGAGAGAAAGAGGTGGGTACCATTTCATGATAGGAGAAAAACTTGCAGGAGTCCATATTCTATGTCTACAATATAGATAATAAGTCACAAACTCAGGTTATCTAATTTAGCAGCAGGGGACTTTCCCATTTAAACCATTGAATCAGCCCACCACAGTGATCTTTGGCAATAAAAATGAATGTCTTATTTATGCTTTAAAAGTTTTTGGCACTATATAATTGCTAAACTAACAAAAAGAAGATGAATCAAGGCAAAAATAAAATTCTCAAACTTTTCTAAAGAACTCATTTTTAGTGAAATACCAATAAAACACAATATGAATGTTGGGAAAACTGTCTGTACTGATAAATGTAACTATGCTATCTAGATTCCATTTAATTTTCCATGTATGTGAAGGGTGAGATGGTGAAGCACTGAGGTCATAACTAAAAATGGAAAAATTTCTGTACCTGGAGATGGTCTGCATCAATAACTATCTCTACAAACTCACAAATTCAAGGAAAGCAAATCAGTAGAAGAAAAATGTTGAACAGACAAAAGGGTAAAAGGTAACCATTGAATGTTTTAATAAAACACAGAGGAAATTCATTCCTGATCCTTAGCAGAGTGCTCTGACATAATCAGTTTTCTTAAATTTCATCAATATGTGCAAGTCTTCACTAATAAAAATGTATAATTGACCACATTAGAGAAGATCGGTTCAAATGAATTTAAGTAAGGGTCAGTAAATTTTTTTTTCATATCGAGTTTTAGACAAATGAACATCAATTAAAAAATCATAACCAGTAATGTTTTTTTTCAAGTTTTTCTTCTTTGTATTGTGATGAGTGTAGTTTCATAAGTATTAAATCTTTGATGTTGTAGCTTCTAGTTAGTTCTTTGGGAAATTTTATTTTTAATAATTTTCTATCTAATAGATTCACTGATTACTTTATGAGTAGCATGTATATATAATATAATTACTCAGGAGGTGAAACCTTGGGTCATAAAACAAAACAATGGTCAAAGATAGAAGGTATATATGCATACATACATACATACGTACATACATACAGTTAAATGGGTATCAATTAATTTTTGTGCATATTTTTATTAATGATCAATCAGTAGAACATTGAATAATCACTATTATTCAGCAGAGTACTTCTAACTACTTAATTTATTTTTAATATTTAGAGGGGGAATATGATGAAATTATATTTTACTATCAAAAGGTAAAAAGAAATTCAGCTGTCTATTTGTGTTACCCAAAAATCACAAATTAGGTATTTGGCTAAATGGAAAAATTCAATAATAAACTTAGATGTTCTGAATGTAAATATTGTGCAAAATTGTTCACAGCTATTATTGTATTGCACAAAAATAATTTAATGACTAGACAGACCTACATATTATTCAGCTATAATGAATATTTCCATTAAAAATCTGATTTACACTTAGTATAAAGTAATATTAAAAATTAATTTCAAGATAAAAGCATCTGAATTTTAAGTTTGCATTTAAGGCTTTTGTCTTTAACTACTTTGCAGTCAATAACTACAAAAGCTTAATTTAGGGAGAAAAAATAATGCCCTCTGTGTGGGGCCATTTCAATTATCTATGAGAGCCATACAACTCGTAGTCTCTGAAGTTCTTTGGGTTTCAACAGCCGTTTTTCAATTTATTTTATTTACTTTTGAAGTGACATTTCAGGAGGTATCCACTCTCATTTCCACTCTCCTTTGACATTTCTGTGACTTAGAGTGCAAGAATCTACTTGCCAAAGACTTGGGAGATTGATGTTTGGAGAAAAGTGGAGTTGGGGGGAACCCTGCAGATAGCAGATGTTTCTTTTCTTCGTGTTTTGCCTATTACTTTGAAAGAATGACACTGCTTAAAAACAGACTTCAGATGTTCTGTCTTTTTGGCAGAAACAATAAGTGTGTTGCCCAACTAGGAGAAGTAGAACTATTGTCCAAACAAGCAAATTGTAGTTGTAAAGAAATAAATAAACTACCACAAGCAGTTTTCATTTTTAATTTCTCAGTTAATCTATTTGTGAACAATCACCATGTTAACAAGAAACCCCGAGTTAGGCATTTAATTTTTTACTTCTCCAAGTATGCCTAATATCCTAAGTAATTCTTCAGTGGAATTATCTCTTACCTATTTAATAAGTGACACAGGAATTATTTCAGACTTCAAACTTAGTTCTTTACATGGTGTTGGTTTTGAAGAAGTACATCTATTCAAAATTTTAGATCAGTGAATGCTGTGTTTGTGTGCTTGTGTGCATGTGTGCCTCTGTGTGTGTGTGTGTGTGTGTGTGTTGTTTTCTAGCATTCTAAAGTATACTACACTTACTTGGGTGTTATTATCATGTATTTATACTAGTGCAAGTTAAAAAACAAGCCTTTGCCCCACAACTTTTAGTTAAAATAAAGGGATTACATCTTGAGGAAAAAATTAGAAATTAATATATGTGTCACAGTTCAAATATAAACTCTTTAATGCACGTGACCTTGAAGACTCTATTTGGTAGCCACTTAGAATATTTATTTAGGCAGGATAAATACTCTAACACAAATCTGTAGAGATATAGATAAAGTGTCTATCCAGAGATTCAATGAAATTACTCTCTTGTAAATGTCACATGCATGTCCTGTCTACTTCAACATTCTGCTAATGACTTTAAGCAAAGTTATTTACAATTTAAGATCACCTCCAACAAATATAAAATTACTGTAGGAATAACCAAGATGTATCTGTCATGTGTCTTGTTTAGGTTCTCCAACTTTTACATATCTCAAATGAGAGAGCTTGCTATTAATTCACCATTTTGTTATTAAAGGATACTTTTGCAGTTTCTATAGTATCTGCTTTAAGACATCTGTATATATACTATTGATAATTTCATATAAGCAATTAAAATATATTAATTAATTAGCAAAATATGTTGTCTTTAAGACTCATGAACTTATATTAGGAAATGAATCAAATAAACCCAAAAAACATTGGACCTCTTTAGAATGCTTTTGCAAAAAGGCTAGAGGTTTTTTCTTTTCTTTTTTTTTTTTGTAAGAATCATATAGAAAATGCCATACAGAATCACCAAACATTCTTCCGTTCAAAAATTAGAAAAACATGGACACAAAGGATATCACTCAATAACAAAAAACAGCAAAAGATTTAAAATGTAGTAAAACGTTTTATTAGACACAAGATAGATTGGTGATATAAATTTAAAACACTTTAATTAATTTTCAGAAAGACTTCTATAGTACACAAGCAAATTTTGAAATAGTTCCTAGACCTATCATGCTTGTAAGAAGGATCTTGGCTTTAAGAAAAAGAAATTACATGTGAGGAAATACAGAAGAGACCTTAATAGTGTGTGAGAACAGCAGAGAGAAAGTGTCTCTGTAGTTGAGTGAAGAACCCCTCAATGCATGCAGTTTTCCATCATGGCTGAAAAGGAAAACAATTCAGTATTGTCTTTGCTAAAGTATAGAGATGTCAGGAATGTTTATAGTTTTTCCTTATCTCTTTTTCTGGATATGATTACCTATTTTACAGAAAGCCATACAAGAGTACTTAGCTGAAACTGAGTGGCATTGGGACAAACTGAATGTTAATTCAGTTCATCTGCTCACCCATTCTCCATGACTTCTCCATGAGTCATACTAAACTATGTTTCTAAGGTAGTGACAAATATCGCTGTGCCATTCCTGGTTATTCTTTCTATTGTGAGGGAGTCCTGTCATTTTCCTTCATTTTAAGCTCTATAATAAAATAATTCTTTCTAAAAACTCACCTCTAGTTGTCCGATAATTTCATTCTTTAAAGTTTTGAGACTAGAACTTGAAGGACACTAGATGCAGCGGGAGCCTTGTGTGACCCTAAGGTTTCAGCATCCCAGTTCCTAACCCAAGACACTTAAAAGTCCATCACCCCAAAGATACCAGTAGGATTCTTATCAGTTGGATTCATTCTAATAATTCTACCCTGAAGTGGTTAGCAATGCCTTGTGTGTACTGGTCACTGACCCAGAAGACTCTACATTGACAGTCCCTCTGAAAAATAAAATGGCAAACTGAATTTGTCAGATAGAAAATGGTCATCTTCTTGTTGTGGAAGAGGATAAGAGGCCTTAATTTTAGATTCAATATCTCACTCAATCACTTTTTGTGTTTTAGTAATAGAGCACGGGTATCCATTCATATTTGCTACTAATGAAACAGGTGCTAGGGGATGAGAAGGGGACTATTTTATTATTAAATGTGACTACATTTGCTTTACAAAAACTAAACTAAGTTGTAGTAGATTTATAAAACATGTATCTTTATAAATTGCTGTGTTCTTTGGTTTATCATGCTGTTATTTGATATCCCAGGCAATATATTTTTCTTATGGTATTGTGTGCTTAATGCATGTATAGTGAAACAAGTATAAAATGTGATTTCTATCTCTAAAGAGCATTAAAATCAGATTCTTCAATGCTTTAAAGTGACATTTGCTTACTTTCTTCTCTTTTTGTGTTCAACTCTCTTTATTTTGTCTTAAAGAAGAATCACCTAATGAAAGATATAATGGTTACTTTTCTTGAAAATTTTGTCAAGAGATGTATACTTTAGACTTATTTTTATTTGTGTTTCCCTTATGAATAAGGACATTGAACATTTCTTCTAGTGTTTCTCAGACATTCGAGATTTTCCCCATTGAGAATTTTCTCTTTATCTCTTTATCCCATATTTATTTTATTTATTTAAATTCCAGCCATTGTTTCCCTCTCCTTCCCACAGTTTTTCATCCCTCCTCCTCCCTCTTGTCCTCAAGATGATGCTCCCCCACCCGCAGGCCTTCCCCGGACCCCCAACTGCTGTTTAAGGGCTTCAAGTCTCTCAAGGATTCTCACATCTTATTCCACTGACTCTAGACCAGGAAGTCCTCTGCTATATATGTGTTGGAGCCTCAGACAAGCTTTTATCTGCTGCCTGGTTGGTGGTTCCATGTCTGGAGCTCCCAGGGGTCCAGGTTAATTGAGCCTTCTGGTCTTCCTATAGCGTCATCCTCCTCTTCTGCTTCTTCCATCCTTCCCCTAATTCAACCATAGGAGTCCCTAACTTCAGTCCAATGGTTGGGAGTAAATATCTGCATCTGTATTAGTCAGCTGCTGTTTGGGCCTCTCAGAGGACAGCAATACTAGGCTACTGTCTGTAAGCACATGATAGCACAAGTAATAGTGTCAGGCCTTGGAAATTCCCCTTGAGGTGGATCCCTAGTTGTATCAGTCACTCGACTGCCCTTTCCCCCGTCTCTTCTCCATTTTTTTTTTTTGTCCCTGTACCTCTTTTAAACAGAAACACTTCTGGATCAGAATTTTTTACTGTGGGATGGCAACCCCATAAATCCATTGAGGCTCTGTCTATTTACTGGAAGTGAACACTTCTAGTTACCTCTCCCCACTATTGGACACTTCATCTTAGGTCACTCTCACTGAGTCCTAAGAGTCTTTCACAGCCAGGTCTCTGATATTTTTGAGAGAATCACCCTACCTCCCTCCTTCGGAGGCTACATATTTTCATTTGCCTTCTGGTATTCTCTCCTGAACCCTGATAACTGATACTATTTTCCTTCCCCCTGCCCCTGTCACCTCTCCTGCACAAATTCCTCCCTCTCTCTGCTTCCCTTGATTATTTTATCCTCCTGACTAAGTGGAATTGAATCGTCCTCACTTGCCCTTTCTGCTTGCTAAAGTTTTTAAATTGTGTGGGTTATATCCTAGGTATTCTGTACTTTTTGGCTAACATCTATTTATTAGTGAGTACATTGCATGAATGTTCTTTTGGGTCTGGGATACCTTACTAAGGATGAAATTTTTTAGTTCCATCCATTTCCTGCAAATGGATACATTGTTTGTATCCGTTCTTCCTTGTGCAACATTTGTTTGGGTTTTTTGTTTGTTTGTTTGTTTGTTTGTTTGCTTGTTTTTCCAGATTCTGGCTATCACAAATAAGGCTGCTATGAACATTGTTCAGTGCATGTCCTATTTTCTTAATTTTTTCCATCTCCAATTTTCTGAGGCACTACCAGATTGATTTCCAGAGTGGTTGTAACAGTTTGCAATCCCACCAGCAATGGAAGAGTATTCCTCTTTTTCTACATCCTTGGCAACATGTGCTGTCACCTACAGTTTTCAGTTTTGATTTTAGCCATTCTGTGAGATGTTACCATTACAATAAAGTCCCCACCTGTTTAAATTTGTGATAATTCTTCTGATTGAGCATTAGCAAACTTATAAAGTCTTTGATTAACATTTAAAAAATGTATAAAAGCAAAAAAGAAAAGGGGGCATGGGATAGGGGTTTTCTAGGGAGGGGAAATGGGGAAAGGGGATGGCATCTGAAATGTAAATAAAATATCCAATAAAAAATTAAATTTGTGACAAGCCATTGGATTTTTTAAGATCAGTCTGACTTCTTCTCAGGATGTAGACTAGTTAAATGAGGCTGGTCTAGCAATCAGTACTTTTACATTTTTCAAGTCTTTGTTGGTGGCATTGATGTTTCTTCTCTGTGGTAGAGGTCCCCATAGGCTCATATCTTTGAATGTTAACAGGAATTGCACTATTCATAGATTTAGAGGGTGTGGCACTGTGCGAAGAATTGTATCACTGCAGTGGTGGGCTTTGAGCTTTCCTATGCCCAAGTACCACCCAATGTGGGAGTAGTCTTTTCCTGGATGCTTTCCAATCAAAATGTAGAACTCTCATCTCTTCCCTCACCAAGTCAGCCTGCACAATGCTATGCTCCTCACCATGAGGATAATGGACTGGAACTGTGAAACGGTAAGCCATCTCCAATTAAATGTTTGCCTTTATACGAGTTACCTTGGTCATAGTGTCTCTTCACAATAATGAAATCCTAAGATACTGCCTTTCCAGCAACTCATTTAGGCTTTCTATTTTTCTAGGCTATAATAACTGTCATAAAACTCTTCTTGATCTTTTTCACCACAATAGTATCAGTGAGACAATGTGGATTTTAGTACCTAGTGACTATAGTTCTTCCAATTACACATTTCATAATTTAAGAAGTAACCACAAAGATACATGGAGCCTACCTTGAGATGCATATGATTGGTGATTCCACTGGCACCATGAACTCTATAAGTTCTAGGCTTCAGCCACTTTTGATCTGGAAAATTGATGTAAAAGACTTGCAAAAGCCGGGAGGTGGTGGCGCACACCTTTAATCCCAGCACTTGGGAGGCAGAGGCAGGTGGATTACAGAGTTCAAGGCCAGCCTGGTCTACAGAGTGAATTCCAGGACAGCCAAGACTACACAGAGAAATCCTGTCTCGAAAAACAAAAAAACAAAACAAAACAAAACAAAACAAAAAAAAAAGACTTGCAAAACAGAATTCAGGATAAGTTTAAAGTAAAACCTAGTTGTTGAAAATTTAAATTATTTTATTTTCCTGAATCCTCAGTTACTCTAAGAGAAGGTTATAGATACTTGAGGAAGTTGGAAAAACAGGAATAGTGCATAATTTGGGGAATATACCAATGTCCTTTTCTAAGGGGACCCAGCAACATCATTCAAGTAGAATGGATATGAAAGTCGGCATTTGTTTGAACTGATTAAGACCCATGATACACCATTTTAATAGTTTGAGTTAAAATTTGATTTTATCAATAATAAAATAGACAGCTAATTTAGAGAAATTTCAATCACTTCATTTTCAAGGTAAACTTAACTAGGAAAACACACTTGTATATGTGAATATATTTGGATTGCAACAATGATTGCCATATACATTGCACTTTCATGTCTGCCTTGTCATTGGTAATTAATGTCAAAGATTTGGTATTCATTTAATTCCTTTGTATTAGATGTTCCAATTCAGTAATTTCATCTCCAACTTTGAGTCTGATATTCCTCAATAACCTTAGGGCTTATTGATATTGAAGACCTATCTAACATGGTAAAAAACAAAATGCTTTGTTAGTATGTGACTCAACACTTCGAACTAGTTAATGTCCCAAAATTTTAGTTCGCATTTTTTTAAATGACTGTATGTTTTTTTTTCAGTAGATCAAACACAGAATCTGTAAGATTCCTTTCTAAAAGCTCCTATAACTGTCCCTAAAACCTAAATTGCCTATTTATTGAACACACAGCAATAGAGTCTTTCAAATCCAATTGTGTTTTCTTAAAAGTGTTTCTAGGTCTTTTGTATCCACTTTTTTTGTTTGTTTTGGGGCTTGCTTTTATTGAGACAAAATACCCCAGGATAGTCTTAAATTTTGTGTGTATTCAAGGATTGCGTCAAACTCACAATATTCCTGACTTAATCTTGAAAGTTCTAGTATCAAAAGCCAACACTAACATCTCTAGCTTGTTCCTCATATTTTTTTTCTCTAAAAATAATAGTTATCATGTATGTACAACACATTTTTTAAAAAAATAAATGTATATATTTTATCACTATGGTCTTTGAGGGTTTCATTTTTGTCAGATGTGGAATAAAAAAGGCTAAAGGAATATGCTCAGAGTAAAGTTACCATCATCTTGTACTTCAGTTCTTGTATGTATTGCACTGTCAGTTATTTGTAAGTGTTTCTGGATAAAGAAAACCCCAAAGCTAAATTTTATAAACTGTTACTATGATTCCTGAACTTGGTTTTTCACACAGAGTAAAAGTAACAAAGAGCAGATGGAAGGATAGAGAGAAGATATTAAGGAAATATACATATGTTTGGTAGCATATAAATTTCATGGCATGGTTTTATGTGGGGTGGTGGGCTGTTCAAGTGCAGGTCTTGAACTCTGGAGACTGTAAAGGGACAATGAGAGTTCACCCTTGCTCCTGGGCCTCCTGGTTTCTTTCACATAACCACAGCCCTCTATAGCCCCTTCCACAGAGAAGTTTGTGGCTATTGGTCACATAGTACAAGTAGAGGGTGTGACGCAGGCCACAGAGCCTCAAGATATCGCCATACTCATGAGATACTTAATGACCAGAGGGCGTAGCAAATTAAGCAATCCTCCACAGACCCTCCTTCTTGCAAAAGGTATATAACCTCAGGCCCGCCCTAAGAACACAAAGCTTCATCCAATTTCCACAAGGACAATAAACTTTTTTTTTTTTTTTACATTTTGATTATTGTCTTTTATTAAGTACACATTAAGGAAGTAATTCATTTTTAATCCAAGTACTAGAACAAAATTCCATGTACATTTAATGGTATTAGATCTGTTAGTGAAAGCAGACAGCTACAGTCAGTAAGTAGACAATAAACATTTTAAGACCATGGACTACCTCTCCTCTTTGGGGCCTCCTATGGTGAACCATGGAGAATGTCTTCAACTACCAAGCTGCCATCTAATCTCCCGCTGACAACCTCACTACATTGGAGCCATGGAGGCCACCTACTCAAGCGAGCTAGCTGAGCCACCTGTGACCCAGCCAAGCTAGTTACTGTGATCAAGACCTCCCTTCCTGAGGACTCCGCTGGAACTTGTACCCCCTCTTCCCCTGTGCTGTGAGTTGATCCAGCCCATACACCCTCTGTCTAGGTTCTTTGGCTGCCTTTCACCAGTGCCTGAGAGCCCAAGGGCTTGAGACCAGTTGGTCTCTGGCCTTTTCCTGTCCCAGGGATGCCCAACCCAAGAGCTCCAGCCCCCATGGAACCCCAGACTGTGTTCTCCCCACCACTGAAGTGTGCCCTTCTCCCAGGCCTGAGCAGGCCTGTCATTTACCACAATAGACCAAACAACAGTAGGACCTAGAAGGAGGCATTGCCTTGCCAGTCTTGGCACCCTGCGGTCTGGAACAGACTGCCTGCTGAGCTAGCCTGGGTGCCTTCCAGACTACTATCTCCCTGCCTAGTCCCTGGGCTGAACCGAGAAGAGACTCGGGGCAGGGGGGGTTCCCCTTTATATGTGAAAGCAAATTATTAAACTTCAGGCCTTGATCAGAATACTTTGTCTTGGCCCCACGTTTCTCTCGCCTTCCTTCCCATTAATTCCTAGGCTTCGTCTCAGGAGAATGCAGTAACCTATAGCTGCAGGCAGCTACACTGAAGCTGAGTCCTGTAGTTTCTCACAGCCTGATATCCTCCCCGGTGCTGTGTGGAGTGAGCACAATCTGCATCTCTGCCTCCCTAAACCCAAGACCCCAGCCCCTTGAGGAGACAGACATTGAACTCACAATTCAGCCTAACAGGACCAACACCCAGGTGTGCACTACAACCCAACAGTATAATTTGTATAAGCTACAAAATTATGAACAATACTTAAGCATCTAAGCTCAAGTTAGAGAACCAAGAACCATCATAAAACATGCTAGATATCTCAGTATTGTCAATGTTCTAACTCAAATAGTCAGAAAGAAAGAGACGTGAACTTTTCCTTCTTCCACCTGTTGTTCTCTTCAGACATTCAGTGGATGTGATAATATTCATCTAGTTCAAAAAGTTAAACTCTAATCTCTTCCATAAAGTTTCACAAAAAACCAGAAATAGTGTGTGCACATGTGTAGTCTGCCAAAATCCAACCAGGGTGATAGGTTGATATATAAAATCTTTACTCTGGTATGTTACATTAGAGTCAATAGAAGCTGAGGAATGAGCATTCTCTGACAACTTTCAGAATTAGTTTTTCTTTGTAGAAAACAATTCTTCTCTCCTGTACCTACATCTTTGTTCTTTTCCACCTGTCTCCGTTTCTTTCTATATAATCCTGGAAAATGATCCACAAAAGCATTATTTTTGTTTTGATGAAAAATCGTTTTCCATCCTTGGATCAGCTTCCCCAGTTTGAACCTGTGTTTGCACTTCTCATTTGAGTGGCCTTTTATACTATAGAATAGACAACAACAACTTCTGTGCCCTACCCCTAGCCTTGAGCAGGCCTGAAAGACCTTGTTTACCACTATAGACCAAATAATAGGACCTAGGTGGAGTTACCCACTTTGGCTGCATGTACCTGCTACAGAATAAGCTGCCAACTAAGCTTACCTTGAGACATCTCCAGAAGTAACTAAGGATGGGTTCCCCCACCCATCTCCAGCTGAAACAAGAAGGGTTTCAGTGGGGCTTTTCCTTTAAATTAGAAGAGCTGAACATTAAACTTAGAGCCTTGATCAGAGAACGTTCTCTTGGCATCATTTATCACTCGCACTTTTGTCCCTTTTTTCATTTCCAGCCCCCATTTCAGGTGAACCCATTTGGTTAGTGGCTGCAGGTGGCTACAAATTTCTATTGGAATAATACAGTGTTGTCAAAGTCACAGTGCTTTTACTCCTTGGTTGTTTTACTTTTTTCTTCTCTTTTTGCAATAGAGCTAAATATCCCTTTCACAGTCAAGAATTCTTGGAGGACACTTTATAGAAGCACATTTGAGCTTGGTGCACTGGTGAGGTGGGGTATTGCTGCACAATCAGATCCAGCTTCTCAGTGAGCTCAAATGCCACAGAAAATATTTTATATATATGACCACATCATTCAAAAGATCATGTCATTTTTCTGAAATGAGAAATTACTTGAGAAATCCGTGTTTTTCTTTAATAATAAGCAACAAGTTAGTCCACCAATTTAGAAATTAAATAAACAATAAATGTTCTTATGATTTAACTCAACATTAATTATGTATTCCCTTATGTATAGACAAATGTTCGACTTAAAATATGTAATAATACTGTTTGCATATTATTCAAAAATTAAAGTTGCTTTTGAGCCTCAAAAAAAAAAATCATGAAAACAACCTGTCCAACATGCAGTACTATCAAGAACAGAACATAACATTATTTAGAATGAATAATATGAAATATGTCTTGAGATAATTAAAATCATTGAAAAATTATGCTTTTAATAATAAATATTCATGACGCATCTATTTTGAGCCAAGCTATGCTTTATTTACTGGACACAAAGTACTGAACAAGGAGAAAGGCAAAAACTATATTGAAAACATGTTTTTTGAGCTGGGCATGGTAGCACATGCTGTAATCCATGCTAATTCTATGCATAGGCAAGGAGATATCTATAGGTATGAGATCAGCGTATTTTACAAAGTATGTTCCAGGCAAGTTCAGGGATACTATCTCAAAAGAAAAAAATAATGAAAGCACATTGCATGTCACTTTTATTCTTTATGTACTACATGAAGATGTATTTAAATAAGATACACTAACAGATTAGAAAATATAACCTAGAAGCAAGCCCAAGTTCACTTGAAAATGAAAAGACAGTATGATCATGCCCTAAGCTTCTAGGAGATTAATCTCATTTTGGTAATCTCAATGGTATTACAGCTGTTAATAGAAAGAGTTTCATTTCAATATTAGTCCTGCATCTAAGTTTGATAGAGTGCTAATGCCATCGCAGATTGCATGCCATTATACAATTCAGTGTTAGAACACACAAAATGTCAACATGATACATATCTGTAAATATACAAAACAACCAAGCTCTAATTCTATGAATAATGATGGGATTGAATTATGTTATTCAAAAATCATTTATTTAAATCTTTTCAAAATATATGCAGTACAAACGCTCAGAAACACATTGGAGATATATTAAAAAGCCCAGAGAATGATAAACATGGTAATACAAATTGACATATAAACATTAAGCTTAATAGCAAAAGAATGAATTGTTACACAGTAATTAATCCTTTATTGAATATTAAATATGAGACTATTAGGTGATTATTAGTGGCACTCACTTTAGGAATTAATATCAATTTTCTAACACAATTAAGCATATTGCTAAAATAAATGGAAGGCTTTAACACCAGCAGCCATCCTATATAATAAACATGATGGGAAAGTATGAACAGCAAGACATAATGGAAAAGAACAAACACGTTTTGCTCTGAGTAAACACATTCTCTTGTGAACTGTTTTATTCAAGGAATTGAGTTAATTTCTCTTAGAATGCCAATAAAAGTTACCCAATAAGCAAGAAATACAATTTTCTCAGCCAATTTTTAATCTTTTGTTAGGAGGCATAAAGGGTAACTACTGTCAGGGAATCTCAGACAAAAGCACACAATCCAGTTTCATGCCTCAGATGAGGGCTTGCTGAAAGAACAATCAAAGCATGTAGCTCTTCCCAACTGATTTTTTTTCCTTGGACTTAATCTTATTTCCTCTTTGGGGAAACTTGTTTGGCTATAACTCTTTCTATTTCTTTTTTCCTATTTGATAAGCTTCCATTTGACTTTCCAAACTCAGATCATAACCCATTTTCAGGGGGCTTTCAATAATTTTAATCAGTTTTACTGCTCTTTGCTTTTCTTCCACAAACTTCTGATCAATGTTTTTTAAAGGCTGTATCAGCACATATCTCTGTTATGTTTCTTCTACCTTTCCTTGTAAAGTAATATATTCTCTATCTAATTGCAATTTAAGAATTTCTGTGGCACAACAAATAATTTTAATGTTATAAGACTGTTGTAATTTTCCTAGTACAATTTAAAACACCCTGCATAAGATCACAATTGTTACATTACCTTTGCTGTAGAAAAACAAAGGACCTACACGTTTAACGTGTGCTCAGTTCTTAATCCATTTAGAAAATTCAAGTTTGCTTCTTCTTCAGTTTTTCCACCATATAAATATATTTATTCATTGACAACTATGTAACAATTGGAGTGACACATTAAATATAACAATTCACATTCTTTGACCTCGGAAGAGTATTCAACATTTATCAATCATTTTTCTGTCATAAAATATTCTTTAAAAATAAAAATATATTGCAAAGAGAATTTTTCCATTAACATGATACACTATTTTGGTGCCTATCTTATGATAATTTAGTATAATTTACTCCATGTTAACAAGCAATTTAAATAGTTAATTTAGAATTTTTGTTGACTAGGCATAAATTAGTATTTGTTATATTGTTTAAAAATGTATGTGATTTTTTTTTACATAAGTAATAAGTATATTTTGACTTTTAGAAAAGAATGATTTTTAGATGTAGGGATATTATGTGTGCAGGAGTCTGTATACATGTGTAACAGAATCCTCAGAAGCCCGAAGAAGGCATCCAAGGGAATACCTGAAATCTGAATATCGAGGGTTGTAAGCCACTATGCTGTGCTGGAAATAGAGCACTGGTCTTCTGGATGAAGAGTCAGTGATCTTAATATCTGAAGCATCAGTTCCAGATTATATTTTAATTAAATTTATTTCATTTTTTATTTTTATTGGATATTTTATTTATTTACATTATTATTTGCCCTTTCCCATTTCCCCTCTGCAGAAACCCCCTATCCCATCCCCACTCCTTCTTTTGGCTTTTCTACCATTTTAATTACATGCAGATATTAAGGTAAGTTCTAGCTTGAGGAACTAGCAATATAATAAATGAAAATAGTCAAGGAATAAGCCAGACTAAACACAAATAATCAAAGAACAAGCAAAGCAATAAACAAAATTCCATGAACACTCCCATGATCACTGTTTCTAGGGGCTTGTCAGGATGACCAAAATATCTGAGCCAACTTCCCTGTGTTGGTTGAAATTCTAACACAAAGTCTTCATGTCTGAAGCTTACTTCTTTGTTCTGGCCTAAAATTTAGATTCCTGCCTGAAATTACTTATTTCTTCTAGCATAATATCAGATTCCTGCCTTCAGCCCACTTCCTTGTCCTTGTTCCATATCAGATTCTTGCCAAGGAGCCTCAAAAGCTCTCTGCCTCTCCCCCTTTTTTATTTCATAAACAAGACTAAACCTGTCTTAGGTCATTCTTACAAGAATGCCTTCCTTACCTGTCATGGAATATGCATTATCTAGAGCAATGCACTTCTTAGGTGGTAAGACTCTGTGCAGAATATTTCCTGTTCTTCACTTGCCAGGGTGTTAATTTAATAACTCTGATTGGGGGTCCATTTTTACGTTCAAGTCATGTAGATGTTGCTAAAGACAAGATTTAACACAATGAGCAGGAATAAAAGTATTCCCAGGACAAAAAGTGCTAGCATGATCAAGTTATATATGCCATTCTTGACACTTGAACAAAATAGAAATACTGACCTCAGGCTATGGGTAATTAATTAACAGTATTTGCCTCATCAACACTCAGTAGAGCAACATTTTTAAATTCATAAGTTTACTATGCAAAGTTAATATATCCAAATAGTTGCTACAATTATGCCAAATACACTGCAAGTGTCTTTAAACTTTTTCCTAATTATAATGACTATCATTATAAATTTTAGAACTAAAATGTATCCAGTGGTATTTGGCATAACACTCAGATAGCATTTTACTCTTATGTAGCCCGCGCGATCTTCCCGCCAGTAGGAACTCACGCAGGATTCTTCCGCAACACGTGTTTATTTCCCATGCATGAAGGAGAGAGAGAGACTGAGTTGAACATGGCCCCACCTTATATACCCCTTGGGGTGGACAATTCTGATTGGCTGCTTGCTCAATTCCCATGTTCCCCTGCCACTGTACATGCACAGTTTTACTAGTTTAGTGGCGGATGTGATGTCCCAAGCTGGGCGGTGACTAGGGTTCCTTTGCCACTGCGCATGCACGGTTTTGCAAGTGCTATGTTCCAATAGCAGATGCTGTCACGGGTTACGTGGCTTTCTACACTCTTAAACTCTGAATCTTCTTCCAATAATTTGAATAGGATAAAGAACATCAATCCATTCTTCTAAATGACTATCTAAGTTCTCTTGTATTTTCAGCACATTAGTAACATTTTTTTGGTAAATGATTAACAAAAGTAGCTGTCTTTACTTTTTGTGTCAAAGCAATTGCAGAAGTAGTGGTGCTAGCAATTAATGTAATTAAAACCATTATACCAGCAATGATCAAGCCTAATACCCTCTTGTATCTGCTTAAAGTCTGACTTACTTTTGCAAGTTTTTTTTTTTTTTTTTTTTTTTTTTTTTTTTTTTTTTTTGGAATACCAAGCTTCTGCGACACTCTGGGAAATAAAACAAAACCTGATAGACTTCTGTGACTGACATGCTGGATTTCAGTACACTAACATCATTATAAGTATACAATCAATGCAATTTACATTAGATACTGTAGAAGAAACAAAAGTAATTTTAATTTAACAATTAAAAGAGCCTAAACAAATGTTCTAACACTTGTTTGAAATCCAGATCTTACCCCAACTTTATCTCTTACTAACGTAACATCATAGAGAGCTGCAACAAACTTCCAAATATATCTCTGAAAATGTCCAGATCTAGAATTCCAAATGAATACTGTTATTTCCATTATTGGATTGATATCTAGACCAGTACATGATTGAGTCCAAACAACTGGTCACATTTCAGAAAAATAAAAGAGTCATTATAACTTCTGTTTTTGATTCTCTGTTCCACAATGTCTAAAAACTTGAGGCAAGGCAGCTTGTCCCATCAGGGGTATAGGTAAGCAAAGGTGAGTCAAGAACATATGTCCAGTAGAGCTTCCCAGTCACCATTGTAAGGGCACACAACTAGTTCACAGGTCAGCATCATTCTTGGTCAGAGTATCAGCATGTCCCACCAGTCTCTCTGGCAGCCACCATGCTCTTTCAGCATACTACAAAAAATAAAAAATAAAAAAAAAATAAAAAACCCACGAAAACATACCTTCTTCCCCATATTAAGTACCTGATAGGGGTTATGCCACATGGCAGAAAGTGGATACTTCCCTTTCACCTATTCATAAGTATGCCTAGATGCAGAGTGCTATAGAAACTCAGCAGAAAGTTTCTAGCATCCAAATTTATTTTTTTTAAAAGAACATGATTTAAATTAATTTGTGGTATACAGGGATATACCTTCCCCATTTTTATTTTATGAAGATATTGTTTTAGTGTTCCATGGGTCCCTTCCACAGTCCCTTGTCCTTGAAAATTATAAGGAATTCCAGTAATATGGTTAATATTAAATTGCTGCCAAAGTCTCAAATGCTTGACTGAGATAGCCAGTTTCATTACCTGTTTATTTTAATTATTTTTATTTTTGTTTTTCTTTTTATTATTGAATACTTTATTTATCTACATTTCAGATGTTATTCCTTTTCTTCATTTTTCCTCACTCAGGAACCCACTATCCCATCCCCCCTTCTCCTGCTTCTTTTAGGATATTACCCTACCCACCCACTCACTCCTACCTCCCTGCCCTTGAATTATCCCTTACTGGGGCATCCAGCTTTCAAGGGACCAAGGCACTCTTCTCTCACTGATGCCCTGCAAGGCCATCCTCCACTACATATACAAGTAGAGACATGGGTCTCTCCATCTGTGTTCCCAGGCTGGTGGTGTAGACCCTGGGAGCTCTGGTTGGTTGGTATTTTTGCTCTCTCCATGGGGCATCAAGGCCCTTCAACATTTTAGTCTTCTCCCTAACTCCTTCACTTCAGAGGCATCAGCCTCTGTATATGTCAGGCTCTTGCAAAATCTTTCAGGAGACAGCTATATCAGGCTCCTGTTAGCATGCACTTCCTGATATGCAAAACAGTGTTTGCATATGGTGATTGCACTTGGGATGTATCCCCAGGTAAGGCATGCTCTGGATGGCCCCTTCTCCAGTCTCTACTCCACAAATTGTCTCATATTTACTCCTGTGAGTATTTTGTTATTCCTTCTAAGAAGGACCAAAGCACTCACACTTTGGTCTTTCTTCTTGGGCTTTATGTCATCTGTGAGTTATATCTTGGGTATTGCAAGCATTTGGTAATTAAATTTATTTTAAAGTGTGTTATAATTAACTCATTTTCTCATTTATTTTTCTTCCTCCAAATCTGTCTCCTCCAATGTTTATTTTAGAAACTTTAAAATAATTTTTAGTACTAAGTACATTTCTCTGTATACATATCTGTCATCATGTCAATAGTATGGTGTAGTTTCTTGTTCCTTTCTATCTATAACCATAGGACACACTGATGCAAATTTCTTATTTAAATTCCTTTGAGAAAGTTTATTCAATTGTTAACTTCGTTTTTTAAGCTTAACCTTTTTTTTCTCATCATTTTGCAAATGGTTACTTTTAAGGTAATTTCAAATTAACAAGTAGACCACTATACATCTTATTCCAAATAATGGCAGTCAGAGAATAATGGGAGGAGTTGTGACAGGGACATCTTTAGCAGAATATATTGTTTGAAGTTAAAACAAACAAACCAAAAAAACCTCTTATTTTCAATTAAAAACATATAAATTTAAGAGTTAATTTTGATCCATTCCTCTCTCTACTTTAGTTTATAATTACTATCAAATCTTATGCTTTTATGTAAAAAATATAGTTTATACAATATTACATATATCTCTGGATCCCACTCATGCTCTTCATCTCATTGACACTCTGTAATTAATTTGACAATATTTCACAACTGGCCAAATTCTTGAGCTTCTACATTGGTTTTTTGAATTATTTTATTTTCTCATTTCAGACTTAAAAATTACACACACACACACACACACACACACACACACACATACATGTATGTGTGTGTGTGTGTGTGTGTGTGCACATGAAAAAGAGAATGAGAGACTGCTAAACATAATGTCTTAAAATCTTATTTTCTACATTCCAAGAGACATTCAGTATTTTCAGTATGTTGTATTCTGCTTTTTTATTTTGAGGGGTCTTTTCTAGGAATTTTCCTCTTCCCCATTTTTTTTTTCGAGTTAGAGTGGCATTAATCTGGCAATGCAAATGTCCTCTTTGTTGTGTCTCACTTTTACCTGGAACATACTTTTTCTTTTTTTATCAGTTAATTGCCATTTACTTCACACATATTAATTTGATGGCCTGGACCTCAAAAAAGCCTTTCCTGAATCCACATTACTATATACACTTAGTCACATTTATTATTTTAATATTTTATTTGCTTTCTGTCTCAATTGCAGCCTCTCTCTTTCCAGTTCTACACCTACAAACCCCTCCCTATACTTCCCCTTCCCATTCAATCCAAAGATGGGTAGCAAGCACTCTTGGGTACCACCTCACCCTGGGACACTTATTCCAAGCAGGACTGGGCATGTAATCTCCCACTGAGGACCAGTGAGAGAGCCAACCCCTGATACTATTAATGATACTCTGCTATGCTTGCAAACAGGAACCTAGCATAACTGTCTCCTGCGATGTTTCATCCAACAGCAGATAGAGGCAGAGACAGAGACCCATAGCTAAAATCAGTCACAGACTTTTTACACTTACAATCTTGAATGTTTTTGTGTAATTATTCAGTTTATGCCTGGTCTCCACAGAAGTTCAAGCTTCCTCTTATATTATGCATGATGGCCAAACATACAGCTTGAAAGTAGAATGTATGCAATAGCTATTGAACAAATGAATATAATTTTATTATTTTTATTTATATTCATTCTATATTTTCTTCAATCCTTATGATCAGAGTTGATTAGATGATTAATCTGAAGTTCCAGTATTTAAAGTAGCTCCATAAACCATGAAAAAGCTATTTTTTATTAATGTTTGAAAGATGCTAATATGAGAGAATGAACATGCTAACACAAAATGGTAACACTATTGCAGATCATTGAAAACTATTAATTTTATTGTACTTACAATGCCTTTTAGGATAACAATTTAGGAGAATATTTTGGTTTGAAGTGGTTTCTCTTTGTTTTGCTTCTATTAATATTTATGCTTCATTTTCCAGTATAATGTATGTGTAACTTCACCAAGAATTTTAGAAAATTTATATACTTGGTAATAAGAATCAAAGAAAAAATTATCATGCTAAAAATTTGTCAGGTATTATATGAGTATATAGTAAATTTAAGTTTCAAAATGGCAGGTAGAGAAACAGATGGGTAGAAAACA
Organism: Rhabdomys pumilio; assembly: GCA_030674055.1. NCBI lineage: Eukaryota > Metazoa > Chordata > Mammalia > Rodentia > Muridae > Rhabdomys > Rhabdomys pumilio. The sequence goes on along the minus strand of JANHMN010000001.1, from coordinate 233,327,361 downwards.
GTATGATATTGCTTGAATGAAAACAAAAAACAAAATGAAATCCATCATGTGTACTCAATCATTACATTTTATTTATATTCACTTAGGTGGACACATATGTACCTTCATGAATTTATGTTCATCACATAAATGCAGGTCTACAGAGGCAAGATCCTATGGAGCTGGAGTTATACTCAGTTTTGTACTGCATTCTATGTGTTTTATGAATTAATCTCTGGTCTTCTGAAACCACAGTGTACTGGATTCACCATAGGACCAGAGGGACAGTGTGACATGGTTCTTGCCTCAGAGCAGAATGAATAGAAAGTAGTTCTCCTTGGGTGCTGATGGTTGCTTTAGGGATAAAGCTTGTTTGCACAATAATGTACATATTTTACTTCATGTTTCTTTTTAGGAGAATGCTCTAACTGACAAGGTTAATGACTCTCTGATAATCAGAAACAGCACAATTCCAGGAAGCAAGAATGTATCCTGCTGATCCTCAGCAAAATGTTAATGTTGTGACCTTCAGGACAGCCCTTAAGGCTGTGGGAAAGAATTATGAAAAGATGAGTTCATTGGTAAGTTAGTGTATGAACTGTTCTTTACAGGATTTCTCAACTACGTGTAGTATAAAAATGCAATATCAATTTCATGAGAGGTTTCACAGACCTCAAGGAACAGAGACAGCTGCTCTAATAAGTCAGCTTAGTCAGAAAGATATTAAGGAAGGAGACTTGGTTAATAGAGGGAAACATCTAAATCTGCTGAGAACAGCATACAATGACGAGGACTGCCTGAAGTAGACCGAGATAGAGACATTGCTGTAAAAAACAGTTGTTCACATTTCTCCTAACCTTAGCCATGGACAACAGCTGTACAGATTTTATTTGTGTGTGGCTGGTTTTTAGTTGGCCTTGGTGTGCATAATTACTCTATTATATCTGAATTTCTTACTCCTTTCTCCTTCTGCTCTGGTGAATTCTGTAAAACTAGATGTTCCTTGATGTAATGATTCTTAAACAATTACAAAATGAGGCACGAGGCACAGCACAGCACAGTCCTCCTACTGGCCCAAGTGCATGCTGTGTGTGTTCTCATCTTGGAAATAATGCAATAACTGCACAATGGTACTTCCAGATTAATGCTTGACTTGTAAAAGAAAGTTGGAAGAAATTATTAGAAAATGAAATAGAGCCAACACTGGGACCCCAAGAAAGAAAAATATCTATCGAAGTTATGAAACAAGTTCTGTATAACATTGAAGAGTGGTTCCTAGATAATGAAGTATAGAATACATAAAATCTTATACTAGTAAAACTAAGTCAAAACACTGGGATTCTCAGGAGAGTCATTGTGTGCAATGCATAGAAGTAGAAAACTAGTGGAACTATTGAGATAAGGGTTAATTTGATTCTTTCTGGCCACTGCCTGGCAACTTTGCCCATGTCATTTATCATTAGAGTTTCACAGAAAAATGCAGGTAGCTGACCTCGGAGATCTGAGCTCTGAAGTATAATAAGTTAAAAGTTAAAGTGCAAATAATGATAAGTTTGCAATTATTGTTTTGGCTACAGGCCTTGGAGTAGGGAAACTTGAAACTTTGGGAAACAATTGTAGTTCTTAATTCTTTATGGGACGTGGTTATTTTTTTTAATTTGATTTGCCAATAATTACACAATGTCTTTTTTTCTACCTTATTTTGGAATATCAATAAAAGATTAGGGCAAGAGAAAGGTGAAGAAGTATGTGAGGTGGGTGTGGTAAGAGAGAGAGAGAAAGAGAGAGAGAGCAAATGAGAGGGTGAATGAAAGAGCACATATAGAGAGAGTGAGAGAGCATGAGAAGAGCATGTGAAGAGTGAGTGAAGAGAGAATGTGAGGTGTGTATGGAGAGTGCATGTGTGAGTGAAAGGAAAATGCATGTAGTGTGTGTGTGTCATGTGTGTGATGTGAGGTGTGTGTAAAGAGTGTGTGTGATAGTGAGAGGGGAACACACAGAGGTGTGTAGGAGTATGGGAGTTCAAGAAAAGAAAAGTGCACTGGAGAAAAGCAGAGTGGGCAGGAGAATGCAGAATGTGTGCAGCCTCAAGCTGCGAGCAAATGAGCGAAAGAGAAAGAAAGCAGAGAGTGAGAGAGAAGAGAGAGAGAGAAACTTTAAGCCTTGAAAAATTGCCTGTCTGCTTGTACCCAAAAAGTAGTTTGTGTATATTTTATTATGCACCTTCCAGATATTCCTGCTTCCAGTTGTGAACTCTGATCCTGAGTCGAGGCTGGACCCTGGCATAAATCATGAAAGAGAAAGGAATAGTTAAAAATAAAGCACAGATAGAGGGTTGCATAATATCAGTGGTAAAATGGTGGTCTCCTCCATGGAAGCCATCATCATCTAAATTTGATCCAATTCTTCTAGTTTATGTATAATCCAAATAGAAGTTGAGGACAGACAAAAGTCTGATATCAAGAAGAAGATAATGGCTTTATGATATTCCAACTTTGTAGGACTGCTAATATTTTTCAATATTATGCACTGGAGGTACTGAGATAAATAAGAAAAAGCACAAAGATTAAAAGAATATATTGAATTAGATACAAATTTATAAAAATGAGCTTTAATGCTACTTACATCAGCATAAACAAGAGTTTGCTAAAATACATAAACATATATAAAAAGTATATACTTAAAGCTAACTTTCTCACATAAAAATAGCCTCAAGTCTAGCCTTGGCAACCACAAGATCTGTGCCCATTGAGCTGCAGAGGACTTGCTATGTTAAAAAAAGAATGCTGTCTTTTTAATTTGCCTCAAATGCACTCTGTATTTCAGTTTCTATTTCTAAGAGATAAAGGGATAAGGCCCTATGGTGTGGATTTCTGGAATGATCCAAAGAGAACCTGAGGTAAATGATTAAACTGATATGTAATTTTGAAGGGAGTAGATTTTGCAAATAAAAAATCGGGCTTTGCTCTCCAAGAGAGAGCTATGTGGAGCAGATTACAGAGCTGTCAGCTTGCATCCATCGCTTACTCCAAGTTATTCTTCCACTCATCCCGTTCACCCTTTCATCATTTGACCTTCTCTCAAACTGAGGCAAAACCTCAACACTAATGTACAAATTTTATAATGAACATGTCATAAAAAATGAATTTGAAAGAGGTCAAGGAAAGGTATACAAAAGAGTTTAGGGGTAAGGAAAAGAGTAAAAACTTATTTGTATTCTAATTTCAAAAAGTTGTAAGAAATAACTTTGTAAAGTTAATCAAACAAAAGCTAAATTATAAACAATTGATGTATAATAAAATATTCATAAACTATTTTAGAAATTAGTTTATCTAAACAACAAATTTTAATTTGTCAATTTGAACTACAAAAGCAATAGTAATGTTGCTGTTTAATAAAATGCACTAGGAAGTAATCATAATACTGTATATTTTTATATAACCTCTAATCTGTAGAAAAGCTTACATAAACATTTTACCATTAACATATATTATGTAAGTTAAGGAAAAAGATTCCGACATCACAAGAACTCTCATTGTATTTAAGCATTTTTATTTAATGTTTGAATTAAGAAATTGGTTGTTAATGTTCTTAGATAGTTATAAATAAGTTTGAGAAAATATTTTGACAGAGTGAATTGAGATGTGCTAATTAAAATTGAAGATATTTGAAAAATAAATAAATATATTTATTTTTTCAGTTATTATAAATTCACCTCAAATATTTTTTTATTACGAGTACAAAATGAACCAACAACTTCTCAGCAATTCATCTCACAATTACTGATTTTCTTACTTCCCAAATTGGTGTTCCCCAAGTGAGCATTAGTGAGGCAGAGTTAATGGACTTATCTATCACTTCTAGCTCTCCCCTGTGATCAAGGAGCAGGGAATAGCACAGCTGACTAAGCTTAGCTAGTTTGATATCAATGGCTAACTCTATGGAGGGTTGCTATTAGGGATTACCCACTGACATCATAGGTTAATTGGGCAAAGGTTTTAGATTTTCCATGTAAGTGTTGAAGGTATCCTTGCACTCTGAGTCTTCACTCAATGGCATCAGAGGAAAAATTATTTATTCCATTTGTGGATAAAATGGAAATATTTGAGGTGATATCTTTAAACTATTAAATCAGTTTTGACAATCACTATACTGTGATAAAAAGATGAAATGAGAGAAAATATTAACAATGGAACAGTTTAGTATTTATTACAAAACTCTTGTCCTACTTTAAATGATATTAGAGAATGGACCCATTAAGTAAAAACTTTAGGTATTAGTTGATTACTGTTTCCTAGTATGTTTATATTTTTGATTACTTATCAAACACCAGAATTACATTTTAAATAATCTCATTCACTATAGAAATTAATTATCAAAAGTTTAGCTTACATGTATTTTTTAAATTTTTTTCATGCTTGGGAAATTCAATAATATTGGAGAAGAGTTGAGAACAAGTTTGAAGAGATGCAATGATATACACTGTTATATTCTTAGCCCGCTTGCCCAACACTTTGCCCCATGAGTTAGACCAATTTCTAACCTTGTGTTTAATTCATGTGGTGTATGACTGTCACTTCTTTTCCTTTCCCTAGATGCCTCCAGTTTTGAATAATGTAGAGATCTAGTCATGTCCCATCTTTGACACGTAAGAATGATTATTTCTAGGGAACTGTCAAGTTAGATCAACTTTCATTTCTGTGTTAAAGCTTGAACTGGAGTATTTAATTCTAAGACTGCCTTTCTGAATTTGACAGTATGACACTAAGAATCTAGTGATAGATGTTAGATGTATACACTTGAAATTGGAATGACTTACAGAATGTTTGGAATCTGAATGTAAATGCTATTAAATGCACTAGCTATTAAAATAAATTTATATAAGGTTTATTTTGTTCATAGGAAATATTTGGAGGTTTTAAGTAGTCACTCAAGACATTTTAAATATTTGTTAAATTATTCCTTTTGTCTATATAAAGAATGATTTGTAAATCTGTATTATGCATTTTATGTTTTTCTTGTGCAACATTCTGAAATATTAGTTTCAAAACATTCACCATAAAAAAACTGTTTTAAATCACATATAATTTTAAAAATAAATCTATGTGCTATTTATACTCACTGTATCCCCCACTAAAATACAGTATAGGGAAGGCCTATATTCTATCTTTAAAGAACATTCAAACCTACCTCAGGTTTTGAGGACCTTGGAGCAGTAAGAATATGTATTAAATTTTAACTTTCAGACCCCAGGTAAAAAAGGTAAATAGAGATAAAATAGAGAGATAGCTAAATACAATGTGCAACTTCTTTAAAAAGTACATAATCACTGGGAAATACCAGAGGTCTAGATAGAGGGTAGATTCTAGGCAAAATTTATGATATGTTCCTACAAAAAAGTATTGGAATAAAAAAGAAGCACACAGAAGATGAGCAGTTAGTATTCAGCTAATACTTGGTAAATTGTATTGTAGCTGTTCTGTGGATATGCATTATCACAAAAAAGTGTAGAACACTGAGACCCTAGATAATCTGATGTAGAAAAAAATCAAATTATTTACATTGTCTGTACTATAGCTCCCCTGATGTGAGTTGAGAGACTCACTAATCTATTAATATAAAGATAAGTACATAGAATGGATTTTAATACTATATAAATTTAGCAAAATAATAGCAGTAGATTCTAGCATAGGCTTTTTGACTTCCCAAACCATTTTGCAAGATTTACAGTACCGGCATTAGTATAACCTATAGAATGGACCTAATTAAAAAGTGATCTTTGTATCAAATGTATCAAATCAACCTTACAAAAGAAGGTAAAGGGAATCATTCATCTCAAGGCAAAAGAAAAATTGATATTTCACCTAGATAAAACCAGGTGAAAGTAGATACTTCTTTAGAAAGACAAGTCATCATGTGAGAAGTTGAAAGGAAATAAATCTCACTAATACAGATAACAATCAAACCATGAACAGCAAAATTGGGGAAGAGAAAAAGGCATCCATTATCTAAGGAAAAAAATGTCATGTGAAAGTATACAAACCATAGAAATCTTGAATGTAAATCCCCCAATAAAATGTTTAGACTATCTTAGTATATAAAAAATATAAAAATTAAAATCTATCATGAGCTTATACTGAAGAATACTTATTCTCCCTCAAAAATCCTTGAAATTCTAGACTTTCTCCATTATGGATGGGACCCTTTGAGCCCTTCCTTAACCCATGCAGGTGTACAGTTGCATGAGCTCGTATAAGACTTCCACAGACAACCTTTATTGTTGAGAGCTCATGGGTGCAAAATTCCTATTATTTCTAGAAGACACTATTTTGAGGCAGTCATTCCATTACTCTGGCTCTTACAGTCTTTACACTTCCTTTTTTACGGTTCTTTGAGCCTTGAATGTAGGCATTTTGCTCTAATTGTCTCTTTTGGAGAAGGTTACAGTACAGCCAATTGCTCTTTGCCCTTTGAGCAGTTGATGAGTCTCTGTCTACTTTCAAATAAAACTTTGTGATGAGACTTGAGAACTTTACTTCGTTGTGGTTATAAAGATAAATATTTATAAGGCAATCAAATTCCATGTTTATTTAGGAAAGTAGTGTTCATAAGTTGTATTTCAGGGTTGATGACAACCCCAGCCATAGGTTTAAATACTATATGTAAATTCCTTCCTAGAGTACGCCTTAAATCCAGCCAGACATAGAATTGTAAAACAGAGCATAGTAGCGCCACCATTGCAATGTTGAGCATAGTATCCCTTATTTGTCTGAAAGACATTTGATAAAATTCTTTCAAGCACTTTAATCCCAGCACTTGGGAGGCAGAGGCAGGCGGATTTCTGAGTTCGAGGCCAGCTTGGTCTACAGAGTGAGTTCCAGGACAGCCAGGGCAGGGCTACACAGAGAAACCCTGTCTAGAAAAACCAAAAAAAAAAAAAAAAAAAAATCTTTCAAGCAACCTGCACACATAGCTGTGCCACCCTAAGAGCTAATTATTAGGGAAAGGGTTTGCCATATGCAATGATAAACTCACTATACTCTCTTTGTTTTGGCTGTTTGTTTTTGTTTTTGAGACAGCATTTCATTTGTGGAGTTTAGGCTTTCTTGGAACTAACTCTGTAGCCTAGGTTTGCTTCAAACTCTCAGAGATACATCTGTCTCTTCCTCACTAGTTTTGTGACCAAAAATGTGCATCACCACATCCAGAGTCTTTATGTTCTTAAAGACACGGACAGAAAGAGCAGAGATCAAAAAATGTTGCCTGTACACTGAAACCAAAAGCAAACAGGGCATGTTCATATTTGATAATTAAGGATATAAATTAAAGAATACAGAAAGAGATCCAGGTCATTATAAGTAGTAAATGATCAAGTCCATAAGTACATTAGTAGCCAATGTCAAAATACAATTTTATGAAGCAAAATTCTCTGATATAAAGGAAGAAAGATTCCAAAACAATAACTATAGAAAAAGCCTCAGGTTTAAGACATCACTGCCGGACAGTGGTGGCGCACGCTTTTAATCCCATGATTTGGGAGGCAGAGGAAGGCAGATTTCTGAGTTTGAGGCCAGCCTCGTCTACAGAGTGAGTTCCAGGACAGCCAGGGCTACTCAGAGAAACCCTATCTCGAAGAAAGAAAAAAAAAACCCAACCAAACAAAAAAAATATCACTTCTGTTATTTAGTTACTATTTCTATTGGATATTGTAATACTCCCAGCTTTATTCCAGCTCCCAAAATTATTGTGGATATTTGAGTGGTTTTTTTTTTTTTGCTTCCTATGAATTTTATGGTTGATACCTACTATTGAATTTCTTCAATAGTTGATATACCATTGAATTTCTAATTCAATTGGAATAATGCATTCTTAACATGTTACATAGCTGTGGCAAGGTATCAGTGAAAGACCTTGGTAAGTTATGAAGAAGAGGTATGTATATACCACTATTAACAACAAAAGGACAGGTGTCCTGTGAGCATGACAGTTGGTCATACTGCATTAGTGAATATAGTAGATTTAAGTTAAATAGATTTTAATATATTTATTATATTATAAATTAAAATTCATATTTTTCTGCAATAAAATTTGACTCAAGAACATTCAAATATCCATATAAATCATGTACATATAAATCATTTGATTATCCCAAAATTATCACATGGTGAAATGTCATGTTTTAGTTCATACATATATTGTATAACAATAAAACTAAGGTAATTAGCATATTTATCATCTTACACATATATCATTTCAATGTGATAAGAGCAAACAACTCTTTATTTATTGTGCATAGTTGTTGATTATGTTCACAATCTAGTACAATGAAGAACTAGAATTTACTCCTTTTATTTAACCTAATATTTTTTTCATTGACTGACTTTCTTCCTACAATAAATTTTTCTACTAATTTTCTGGCTATTGTGCAACTTTAGTAAGTTTCAATAATGAGCATGTTTAAGGTTCACAGATAAATAACATTCTATGATATGTGCTCTCTTACATCAGCTTAATTTTACTTAGCAGTTATCTTCTTCCATACTGTTAAAAGTGACAAGATTTTTATTTCTTTTCACGATTCATTTTTATTTTATTATGCATATACTCTAAATATTATCTAGTAATTTATTGAACAATATTTTTAGATTTTCCTGGTAGTGCCCTTATATATTATAATTTGTGATTTCATGTTGGACTTTTGCATAGGTCATTGGATTTAGTATGTATATGTGTTTATGTTACCTTAATAGTTTTTATTGGTTATTTTATTTATTTACACATCAAATGTTTTCCCCCTTCCCTGTCTCTCTTGGCAAACTCCCCTCAGAAGCCCCCTCCCCTTTGTCTCTAAGAAAGTACTTTTTGACCCACTCACTCACTCCTGCCTCATCCCTCTAGCATCCCCCTAAGGTGGGGCATTGAGCCTCCACAGCACCAAAGGTCTCCCCTTCCTCTGATGTCAGACAAGGCAGTCCTCTTCTCCAAAGTAGCTGGAGCCATGGATCCATCCATGTATACTTTTAGTTGGTGGGTTAGTCCCTGGGAGCTTTGAGTTTTATCTTCTTTCTCTCGCTAAGGTGCAATCAATATTTGGTATGACATACAGAAAATGATTATTTGTAAAAAACTGTATCTTAAAACTTGCAGACACTTGATTAAATAAGAATTGTAACCTGAGGTCTTTTCTGGTTCATCTACAGATGTTTAGAGAGTTCTTCTTCTTTTTAAATTCTATGAAAAATGAGAAAATAAGTAAAGATTTTGTCTTATATGATTGTTGCTTTTCTTTCAAAAATGATAGGGTTTTTCCCACTCTCAGATGCCTTATACTATAATCAGTTACAGATCTCGATGCTGTTCTTTGTAATTCAGCTTAACACAGACCATCAACTTGCTCCTCATTGTTTGGTAATCAAAGTGCTTGTGGTCACTTTTTCCCTCCAACATTCCTGTGACAAGCTCTACAGATATTACTAGTTTGAGGTATTGCAAAAGAGTTCTGTAAGGTCAAGTGACAGAATAAGACAAAACAAAACAAAACAAAACCAGCTATATTATCCCTCAACCTACACAGAAGTAATATGATGCAAGGTTAGTGCAGTACTGAACCAAGTCAATAAAATGTTAGTGGTTAAGTGCTCTACACTTTTCAAATCACTGATAAGTAACCGTACCATAAGTAACTCAAATATCTTTCTTACATATCCATTCCCCGAGTTTTATTTTCTAAATGATTTTACTATTAGATTTTTAAATATCTGTATAATTATCATTTTGCTTCTAGTGCATATTTAAATTTTTCTTTCCTTAATTTTAATCATTTAACTTTACTAGTGGCAATTTTTACTTTTAACAGAATAGGTCTTTCCTTCTAATGACAGGAATTGGTATAAAGCAAGATTTGATTAATAGAAATCCACTCTCCATTAGGCAATCATGAAATGTTTCTAATCTGTTAATAGAGTTTGGGATAAGCCATTTAGAAATATAACTATGTTGAATGTTTGTTATAAATTTATATTTCTTGCATTTCTGACCCATTATAAAAAAACCAAGGTCAATTTACTTTAAAAATATGAAAATAATTATTTTGTTTCAAAGAGAATTATTATTGCCCTTATGAACTATTATAAATTTAAATGACTCTATAAATGAACAAGCCCTCTAGTCTTCTCCTTATTCTCATCCACTTTTTAAAGAATATTAGATTTTGCGATAATGTAAAAGATGGTCTGTGTAAGTATTATTTGCAAGAATTAGCAATAAAATATCCTGGAATGAATGAAAAATGTTTGCCGTGTCATATACATGGGACTTTACATTAATATAACTTCAGAATTATCAATTAACTGATAAATTAATGCATTAGATATACATCTTAAACTTGAGAATTAATTTAAAGGTAATTGCACCTCATTGGGATGCCGTTAACCACAGTTAATTACTGTTGTAATGTAGAGTTGAATTTCACTGCATTTTTAATAAGGGTCCAAAACCACCTTTGGAATTAGCCCCCTTGTGACTCTTCAACAGATATTTAAATCATTTTCTAATAGCATGCATTAGAAGGGGTTTAGACACTAAGGCAAAAATCATTAAACCTTCCATTTTCATTTACAGAGTTCCAAGTTTCTAATCAGTAATTTCTTCCCACACTACTTAAACCATTTATTTTCTTTCCTTTGAATTTCACACACCCTGAAATAAACTTTGAGAAAATACTCTTGGCCAGCATGTTAGCTATTCTTTTATAGGGCCTGAATTGCTTTTTGCTCAAGGTTTTATTTCAATAGAGATTAAACAGGTAAAAGCCAAACTTTCTTATTATTCATTGAAAGACACTCTGCAAGGTCATTTGGGGTTTTGCCACATACCCTGAATGAAATATAGCAAATGGACAATCTGAAGCTATATCTGGTGTGGAGCTGCATTGAGATTATGTAATTTGGGGGGGGATTATTTTAAATAAGGGAAAAGAATAAATTTTATACAGATTTGAAGCTAGATGTCTCCTAAGACCATATTCCATCAGGTCTATGAAGGGTTTGAAAATGAACTTAACCATAAATAACTCTGAAACTTTAGATTGCTATCTCTGTGGGGAATTTACTACAGTGAGGAGTAGGCTGTCTTCTGCTTCAACATTGTTCTTTATGGTAAAAACTAACTTATATCAGACTTGTAAATGGGAGAACTATATGTGCATGAAATTGTTAGGTTTTTATTTCATATGATTTTTTTCCAAAAAGTTATTAATAGTTTTATGTGTTTCATTTCCTGTCATCTTAGTTAAGGCTTCCATTGCTGAGAAGAGACACATGAGAAAAGCAACTCTTATAAGTATATTTAATAGGTTACAGAGGTTTAGACCATTATCATCGAGACAGAAACATGACAGCATCCAGACAGATGGGGTCCACTGCATTCCATTCTAAGCCCTCCATAGGCTACGTCAACCACATGAGTCTCTGGAATCTATACCTAGCCATAGCATAATACAAAATTAATTTAGTCCAACCCCACAAGCTCATATAGTCTATTAAAATCTCAACAATGTGAAAAGACCAAAGTTCAAAATTTCTTCTGGTTAATTATTATATCCTTCAAACTACTAACAAGGATAGATTCCTCACAACATTTTCAATCTTTATGCAAAACTTTATTCCCTTTAACATTGTTTAACATTGCCCTACTCTCTTCACTGACTACCTGGGAACTGCTCTTTTGTATTTGATATATATATATATATATAAATAGATAGATAGATAGATAGATAGATAGATAGATATAGATATAGATGATATAGATATAGATGATATAGATATAGATATAGATATAGATATAGATATAGATATAGATATAGATATAGATATAGATATAGATATAGATATAGATATATTCCAATAAGAGATTGTTCACCCATTATAAGGTAACTCTTTTTAAGCTTTTTATATATGTGTATATACGTATTTTAGATAGCTTCTACTTTGGTAAGTTTTCACATAAATTTTGTAAATGCCTTTAGTGTTAAGAAAAAATTTTCAGTGAGTATAAACTATCACCTCTTGATAGTAGCTATTTTAGCAGTTGATAGCTGCTGGCAGAGAAAGAGTAGGTTTTCTTTAAAGATATTACAGTCTATGACATAAACATTCTCTAGTGAAGTCCACATATTCTAGAGTATGTAGGAAACACAAACAAACAAGCAAAAAACCCAAAGAAACAGATGCCAAGTTGGGTACATAGGGAACAAAATGGATGGAGGCATCATTGTGTGTTGAGATCCGAGGTGCCCACCGTTGGGTGCCAAAAATTATGCATTCTTGCTGCCCTATGTTAGGCGTCAAAGATGTTGAGGCCCAAACTACCCCACATTTGGGTTCCAAAAATGTCGAGAGTCGCTCTGTCAGTGTTGGGACTCGCACTGCCAAAAGCCTTGGGTGCTAAGTTGTTAGAGCCTGCACTGCCCCAGGTTGCTCCGGTTGGGCGGGTCGGGGTTCAACAAGAGAGAGAGAGAGTGATTCAATCCTGTTTATTCTTCAGTCTCTCTTCTTAGTCTAAGTCCCTAGTCTTCAGTTACTAGTCCCTAGTTCCTAGTCCCTAGTGCCTCCAAGTTCCAAGTTTCTTCTTCCAAATGCTAAGTGCCTAATGTCTAATTCCAAGTTCCTCTTCCAAGTGACAAGTGCCTAATACCTAATTCTCTGTTCCAAGTTGTACTACCTAATTCCTAGTTCCAAGTTGTACCCTCTAATTCCAAGTTATACTGAACTCTTCTGTCTGCCTCTTGCCTTTTATATGTCTCATCTCTAAGTCACACTTTTAAGTCTCAGCTCTAAATCACACCTTTAAATCTCACACACCCAAGGGAAGATCCTGGATATCTAAAGGAAGATGTTATCAGAGTGTGATAAGCTGTTGAAGGCTATTGTAATCAAGTCTCTAGTCAGGGTATATGGCTCAAGATGGCTGCAAGGATGATAGCTGCCTCCTGTTGGCTCCCCACAATTATGAGCACAGCATATTATGCAGAATTTTCAAACTAATTTAAAGAATAAAGGAAAACAGTTATTAAGAAAGACATTGTTACAACTAAACAATGCCCTTGAATTAAAATTTACATATGGATAACTGTTAATCTCACAGTTATTTACAAAAAAATAAACTAAAATGTTGATTTCAATTTTAAAAGAAAAAATACTCATAAAAAGAATGCTTGAATCATGGAAAATTATAATGAATAAGCAAAAGAGCAAATAGTTTAAAATATAACTCAATTGATACACTGCATACTTAGTATGAACTAAGCCCTGTGTTTGATCAGATCATGGCAAAAATGGGATGTGATGATCTGTTTCTGTAATTCTAGGCATTGTGTAGGGGAAAGAGAAGGACCAGAAAATCAGTGTCATCTTCTGATAAAAAAATATGTAGTTGAAGGCCATAAAGTCTACACAAGTCTCTGTCTCATACACAAACAAACAAACCAACAACAACAACAACAAAAAACAAGAAAAAATAAAAAACGAAAACCAGCTACTGAGTAGTAGAGTCTTCTGACTGCATATGCAATATGATTATTGCATAATGAATAAAAGGTAAAATTACAACATATTACTCATATTAATTCTAAAAATAATCTGACAATTCTACAAATGCAAAGATTGAAGAAAATCATTTATTTTGAATAAATTGTCAACTTGGAAATTTGTAAGCAATTGACAGATTTTGAAGAGATTGTATTTTACTTTGTTGACTATAAATGTCATTGAAATGCCGAATTTTCGGGCAATTTATATGTGTAGCTATGAAGCAAAAGAGAAAGTAAGCATTTTAAGCACAGGGTCAGTTTTGTTGATTTGTTTCTGTTTTGCTCTCTACTGAATCCAATTTGCCTAAAATAATCTCTAGCATGTGACAAATGCTGAAATATGATTTATCCATTATGAAAATGATAGATGGTCTAAGCATAGTGCATGGATCTTTAATTAAAATAATTGAACACATTACATATAAAACAGAAGCTTCTTTTAAGATTGTTGCATTGCAAAAGCAGACAATATAAAAATTATATGACAGCATAATGATAATATTATTGTCAAAAAGGAGATAGGATAGATTTAGGGACAATATTAGAAGTTAGATGCTTTTCCTTTCTAAGTATAAAGTTTGAATCTTCATTTATTTATATAATTAATATCTTTTGAAATATTTTTATTGACCTTGAAAATTTAATATATAATTGAAGGCATTAACAACAGGATATTAAACTTAATATAACACTTCATATGAAATAAAAATATACTTTTCCATTAGAATGTTTTATTATTTGATGTGTTTAAACCCGATTCATATCTTATGAAATATTATAAGAAAAATAACAAAGCAGGTAAATAGTGTCAAAAGGATAGTTAAAATTATTAATTGAGCTTCATTTCTTGCATATATATGTGTGAATATGTTAAGTGCAATATACCCCTTCCTGAATATTTTCCTTAGTGATTAGATTTGTTTCAAAATAAATTCATAAATTACTAAAAGTGTCTTTTATGTATTTATATTGTAATTTTATGAACCTAGTAGACAGATTTTTAACAGCCAGAGGTCATGGGAGTTTTGAGTTAGTTTAGTAGATGTGACAATTCTATTGTATTTAGGAACCTGGAAAGCTGTTGGTTGCCTGCACGAGACCCACAGAAGATCAGGCAAGGCTACATTCTGTCATGGATGGAAAAGTAGGCCATCAACCCGCACTCCAAAACTACTGACATTTGGTAACTTCTGAGGAAGGGTATGTCGGTTTTTCTTAGCACTGTGCCTCATGATAAATTAACCACTCTCCAAGGGATAAACCGGCACTCAGGAGTACATGGTCTGAATAAATATGACTCAGTGTGATATAGAAGAAAAAAAAAAAAGAGGACATAGTGAAGTGGGTGGAGTTTCAATGAATTAGTTGGAGGAGAGGTATGTGGGTGAATATTATCAAATCCATGTGGGCATGTGTGAAGTTCTCAAGAATTGAAAAATAATATGTTTTAAAATAAAGAAGTTAGAATATGATGCTGACACCCTGTTGGTCCTGCCTGTTTTTGCCAACTTCCCGACTACTATATTCACGAAGAAAAACAATCCATTTGGTGATCTAGAGAGGATCCCCAAAATCATTCATTAAATAACGAGTTTCTCTAGCCTTTGGTGCTGAATAAAACTTTGGCCTTCAGAAGCTGCTTCTAGGCTTGATCCTGTTCTTTCTGTAGACTAGAAAAGCCTGCTTTCTTTCTCCTTCGTGCGATGTGGCATAGATTCGGAAATCGAACTGACAGTTCCGATTTATCAGACCAAGCATAGTACAGAGACTGTTTACTTCAGTATAAATCCTTTTTTTCGTCCTCTATAGCCAGAAAGCAAATGCTATGATCAATGGTTACTGCTGTTTAGGAAAGAGAGTTTCTAAAAGTCTATAGCATAACAAACAAAACCAAAAATATACCACTTACAGAACAATTGGATTTTGAAAATACAAGAACTTAAATAGGAAAATACCCGAACTTGTATTTTGAGACTTTAGACCCGAGACCATCTTGCTCTAGCATGATAATTATAGACAGAACAGGTGCTTTCCGTGAATGATCTCCATTCCGGTAGTTGCGAATGAGAACCGGAAATGCCTGCATGCTACCGGAACTGAGGCGGTGTTTGGTGTTCATCATTGAGGCAGGAGTCAATTTCTTTTTCCCTTAGATTTAGAACAGTACCTCTCTTTTTAAAGTAAATAAGTAGATTACAGAAGAAAACAGACAAACAAACAAACAAAACAAACAAAACCTTAAGTAAGCATCCAGGTAGCTGTTGGAGGATCAAGGAAGCTCTATGGCAGAGATACCTCAAATAGAACATTAAAAGTAGGTAAAATGTGCAGACAGAGAGCACATGAATTGGTAGGTTCATTAATTTTTAATAATACCTTGGTACAGTGCTCAGAAAAGACAAGTGCTATTCATTCAGGGGCAGAGAAGGACTCTAATGCCGGCGAGCAGTGAAATCTGAAATTGTGTGTGCAGAGCTCAGCCGAGTTTGAAAGTGCAATGACTTCTAGCATAAATGCCTTTTGAGTTCTTGTCTACTCAGAGAGCCCTCCTCTGTGAGGATGAAAATGTTCTGCATGTGCGTCTTTGTATAATCCTGCTGTTATATTTTGAAGATTGATGTTAGGTTTAAAACCAAGCTCTTTGTGAAAAGGAAGAGTATTATGAATCTCAGTGTTAAATTGCCAGCATTCCTCAATGAAATTACAAAGGTTAATCCACAGTTTGAATTTCTAACACTCTCTAAGCAGTAAAGTGGATGAAGTAGAAAGGAAAATTGAGAATAATTGAGGAGAACATACTAAGAGTCGGGCATTCTATTATTCTGTCTGCATAGTCTTTACATTGAGAAAATAGATGTTTTTATATGGACAGAAGGAGTCGTTTAAACTCACAAACTGTTTAAAAGAAGAAACGAAGTGATTACAATCCTTGACCTGCTTGTACTGCAGAAGTGAAGGCTGCATTTGAAGGTATCCAACAATTGCTGCTGATACTGGACTGCCACACAGTGGTCAGCTAGACTCCAGTCACATGGCCATCTGTAAATAAGGGGTCGTTATAATATTTAGCCATAGGTTAAGCATGGAAGATTGCGTTATGTGTAATAAAATGAAAAAAAAATGATTTTAGTTACAGGCATATTACCTTCCTAAATTATCTTCTACTTTCTTCCCCTTTTTACCCAAAATGTCATTCATCCACTCAAGAAAAAGAACTCTGTTATGCTTACATTAAAATATGCCACTGGATGTGCAAGAAGTTAGCAATTTTTAAGAGCAAAGTGATAAGGATAATATTTGAAAATGAATAACAAGATCATTTACATTTTTCAATTTTAATAAACAAAAAATTACAATTCTTTTCATATAAAATATTTCAAATTTCAAAGATAACCAAATTCTGTTCAGAATCTTCTTCAACTAGTCAATATTCAGAAATAGGAAACTTTGCAAAGGGTGTAATATATGTTTTAAATTATATTTATTAAAATTATATTAAGATGACATTTAGAAGAGAAAAATATATGCTCATTTTATTAAAAGTCACAAATTAGGACTCTTTATTTCCTGTTTTGATAGTAAAGGGACAAAGACGTAGCAGCCATGCAAAGCCTTTGCACATGAGTATCTTAATTAAATGAAATCCTAAGGCACATTATAATCCAAAAGAGGAGGCAATAATGTTTCTGCCAAACTCAAAAGAATAAGATGTATTTTATTCAAAGATGAAAATATTTTGTTGTGTTTTAATAACTTTGATGAATCTTTTCAGATAAATAATCAGGAGCATGCTTAATTATTTTTACTGTTTAGGAAATAGGGGTCCTTTGGTGAATTGGAAATGAAAACTATTGAGACATAACAATATATATTTTCTTCTACTTTTTAATATTTACATGAACACTGATTTCATGCTGAAGGTAAGCATTAATAGGAAGATATAATCATTTTAATATTTAACTCTTTTCTTAGAAATGAGTAATAGTGTAGTGAATATCCTAAATGAATCCAAGTTTTACAAGTTTTGATAATACAAAGGTTCTGACGACTAAGGCCAGGGAACTGGTAAGTGATAGAGTCAGGACCTGAATAAAAGACTTTCAGATTCTAAATGCTCCACACTTTCTATGATGGAATGTCTTCTCCCTCATTCCTCTTCATCCAGTTTGAAGTGTTATTGGGCTACTTTCTACTACAGGCACTTTTCTTGGCTGTCACTCCTCTTTGATTCCATCTAATACTTCTCTTGTTAGCCATTATATTTGAAGTACATTTCACAGTGAGAAGTAATATAATGTTTGTGTGTGTGTGTGTGTGTTTGTGTCAGAGAGAGAGAGAGAGAGAGAGAGAGAGAGAGAAGAGAGAGAGAGAGAGAGAGAGAGAGAGAGAGAGAGAGAGAGAGGAGAGCTCCTCAGTACCTTAACCTTTCAATTTTGTTTACCCTCAGTAGCTTTCAGAATTCTACACTGCACAATGTCATTGCTTGCAAACATTTAACAATTAAGTTTATATCTGTGTACCCAGACATCATGAGCTATATCAGTCAATATCACTAGATATGTCTTTTTACATCACAGTGATGGAATTGTTTTGTTTTTGACTATTCTTACATTATTCTCTTTTTTCAAGCTTTCTTGTATATCATGCCAATATTTCTGACATTATATTCTTCTTTTTAGCTTCTTCTTTATTGTTTTATTAATCACAAGCAGAAGAAAAATAAAAGGCCATATTTAGACCACACACCTGCTATGTAACTTAATGTATCATCACCTTACAACATTTGACCTTACTTAAAGTCAAAATTATGTATCCTAATTCCAAAAAGAAATAATACTTTTATACTTAACCCCATTTTATGATAGTTATTTAAATATTTTATACAGTATTTAATAATTCCCCTTTAAAATCTATAAAACTTACCAGTAGTCAGACCACAAACACACAAATACAAACAAACAAACAAACAAAAAGAAAACAAAAAAAGGATTTTCAACTATGTTCATTATTCTGAATACTCTGACTAACATACTTTATATACTCTGTTAATAAATTAGTTATATGTGCCATAAATTCATTGCAGGAATCTTTTTCCAAATTATGTTATTTTCTATAGGAAGATAAAACAGAACAATGATATTCTCTTTCTTTTACCTACTGGTAGTATTTTTATATTGACATACAAGCGTTACACAATTCTTTTTCTTCCTTAGCCTCTTTTTTGCTTATTTTCATTTTAGTAGGGTACTACTCACCATATGTATTCTGCAAATACCACTATCACATTTTTGAAAGTATTCTTGGTTCAGAATATTTATTGCTACATTTATTTCAAACAACACAATGGTGGCCAAGTGATATATACATATATCACTGTATGTGTATGTATATATAATATTCATTGACTTTGTGGATTAAAATTATTTTTGATTTGATATTTCAATGCCATACTGATTCAGGAAATTTATAATACATATGCTAAAAGTCACACATATATTCAAATACTTATTCATTAGTGTTTAATGTACATAATCATTTTTCTGCATGTCTATGAATACCATACATGAGTGCCTGTTTGTATTCAGAAGGTCATCACATTCACTATACCTGGAGTCACAAACAATTTTGAGCCAAAGTGTGAATGCTGGGAACCAAAGTCAGGTCCTCTGTAAAAATAGTGGCTGCTCTTAATCATAGAAGCATCACTTCTGCTCCCTAAGCCGATAATTTAGGTGAGGTTTTGTTGTTGTTGTTGTCTTTCATTTGTTTGTCTTATGTGTTTTAAATAAATATATAATAATAACAATTTTTTCAAGCCAGTTAGATTTAATTTACTGAGTGTGTGTGTGTGTGTGTGTGTGTGTGTGTGTGTGTGTGTGTGTAAAGAGTGAAATTGTATACGCAGACATGTGTCTTTGTTTAATTATTGGTGAGTAACAGTAGAGATACCTCAGTGATGAAGAGCATGACTTACTATTAGCTGAAAAGTTCTACTTAAGTTTCTTTAACAGAAACAATGTCTGGTAGCTAATAACCACCTGGAATGCCAGTTCCAAAGGTGTTCAAGACCTCTGGCCTCTGTAGACACTTGCACTTAGTACAAATTCTTTAATACCTTCAAATACATTTAAATACAAATAAAACATGAAAAATTCAATGATTTTTAAGAAAAACTTTGACTATATGTTGGAAATGGGTTTTCATTTGTAGTACAACACAAAAAATACAAAATTGTTTATTAAGCGTTAGAATCAGTGAATGAAATTTTGGGTTTGATCTACGTGCATTTATCCAAATTTGATAAAATGTTTTCTTTAATGCCTTTCTAAATAAACGTCTATAAACAAACATCTCTCAACATAAAATCTACAAAAGCAAAGGGATATTTGTTGTCAACTTTTAATATGATTTCATTTTGGATAGGCTTCTTCTCAATGTATAAATTAATTGATGTTCTCTTTGCATGCAGGAAGACAGTCACAAATGCTACTAAACAATAAATGCTATCTACTGAATTCTCAATTCTCTAATAAATTCAATTACCATGAGATACTAAACAAAACAAGAACAAAAGAAATTACTTCAGCATATAAATGCCTTCTTCAAATGAGCCTTTGTTCTTCTACAAGGCCATGGATTAATTATCATTCTTAGCCTAAGCATCTGGTTCACTGCTTTGATTTAATGAAGAGTTAATTTGACCCTACACTTCAACTGTCTTTATAAATCACTGGAAGTACCAATTATTACCTGGAAATTATTTATCAAAAGCAAAATTTGTTTAAGGATGAAATGATCCTTACTTATCAAATAACTGACCTGGAAATTAGATAGCTGTCATGAACCTTCACAACTGTGGAGAACTTAAATACATTTTCTCTTTTTATAAAGTGCTAAATTACTCAATAAATACATTCATTATTACTATGAAGTGTTTACATAATACCTTGTCAAAGTAAATCCTTGAGCACTGTGAAAATGGCATCTACTACTTTTACATTTCTCTAGATAAATATTTATAGAAAAAGAAGCAAGTTATTGCCTTTTTGATGTTCCGATGCCTTAGGCATTTCTAAGGAACAGAAGTTGTGGGTTAGAAGGTACCCAAAAAGAAGGGAACTGAGAAAACTTTACTGTTAAATTTAGTATTTGTCTGTACATAGATGTCTTTAAAAGAGTTGGGTATAAAGAGACTTGAAAAGATTCTGAAATAAAATTACATTAAAAGAGGAGCATTAAATTTGCTTTTAGTGAAATACCTAGCTCCACCAAAGATCATTCCTTCCAACTTTCTTCTACCAGAAATGGCAGAAAAAGAAGAGAAAGGGAGAGAGAGAGAGAGAGAGAGAGAGAGAGAGAGAGAGAGAGAGAGAGAGAGAGCATCCAGAAAATTTTAAAGACATATTCTTATATTATAGATGTTATAGTCTGATCCTGAAATGCTGATATGGAGACAAATGTACAAAGTTGGACCAGGCTTACAAAACTAATATAATAATGATATCACACAGCTTTTTTTTCTTCTCCTATTATTTGTACTTAGTGTGGATGGAGACTTGAGAGATCATAGCTTGGCAAACAGAAGTCCCAAGTATTCTTCCTTCTCTCATGCCAGAGTAGACAGAAAGTGTTCCCAGACAAGGGCATTAGCTAAAATGTTGTTATAATCACTAATTTGTGTGTGTGTGTGTGTGTGTGTGAGCTCACCCGCACGTATGTGTGTAGTGGAATGTCACAGAGTTCTAGCAAGCTCTATACTGCATGGAATTTAAACTTTTGAATACTGCATCTTCCATGATTATCTATCAGAAAAAAAAATAGCAGGCTGTAAACAATCCAAGTATCTATATCAAAATATGCGTAGCTAGGCTAAGTAGTAAAAAGGCCACAGAGCACAATGGAATGAATACACACTGGTGGGCTGAATAAAGGTACCATTCTGCACTTACTTATTACTTACTGCTTCTTCATGTGGAAATGTTCAATGAGGACCTACTCAATAAAAGGTGCTATTGTAACACACAAAGAGTGCCTCTTAAGTGGTACCTAAGGAACAATAGGAGTGTGTAACTCCACTTTCATTAGGAGTGTATCTTAGAAAAATGCTAGAAGGAGAAAGGAGGAGCTTGCATAAACACTTTTCATTCTAAGATTTCTCTAGAAATTGATTACATATAACAGCTTAATTAATTGGAATCTCTAATAGCTACATTAACCAAGAGAAAAGCAATTGCATATTAATATGAACTATGATACAAAGATTGATGATCATTAGCAAAAAATTAAAAGCATTGATGAGAGGAGATAAAAGTTTTAACGATTAATATTTGGTTTAAAAATTGCTGTAAGTCTAGTTTAAAACACAAACAAATAAATAATGAGGTTAAGACTTTTAAGAACATTCATAGCATATTAAAAAAGAGACATATAATAATATCGAACATCCATTTTTGCCTTCTTTTAAGACTCTTGATTTGGAGGATTTGATGATATAGGTCAAGGAAGTTGGCTCAGATATTTTGGTCATCCTGAGAAGCTCCTAGAAACAGTGATCATAGGAGTATTCATGGAATTTTGTTTATTGCATTGCTTGTTCTTTGACTATTTGTGTTTATTGTCTTGCTTGTTCCTTGACTATTTGCATCTATTGTATTGCTAGCTCCTCAACTTAGAATTGACCTTAATACATGCATGTAATTAAAATGGTATAAAAGCAAAAAGGAAGAGGAGCGATGGGATATGGGATATCAGAGGAGGAGAAATGGGGAAAGGAAATGACATCTGAAATGTAAATAACTAAAATATCCAAAAAACAAAAAAAAGGTCCAAGATATATTTGTGTTTAGGAACACACCCACACAATCACATATACACACAGACACACACATACACACATGTACACACACACATACACAAACACACTAATGAAAATATAGACATAAATTTGAAAGAAAGGAAGATGAGGTATATACATGTGAGGGGTTGAAGGGAAGAAAGTTAAAGTGGAAATTATATATATATATATATATATATATATATATATATATATATATGTGTGTGTGTGTGTGTGTATGTGTGTGTATGTGTGTGTGTATAATATATATTATATACATGTATAAAGTTATAAGCTACTGTACCCCATCTTCTATTTGTCACGTATATAACTGATACAGCTTGTTGGCAGCTATTGTTCACTAGATCATTTATTCAATCAACACATATCAAGGTCTGTTACTTACTAGGCTCAACCAACACATATCAAGGTCTGTTACTCACTAGGCACAGTGCTAGATTCTGAAGAAAGTTAATCTTACTGATGTACCTCCTGTAAGAACATTTTCTTATATCTTTAGAGACACTATCTATGGAAAATACTGATCAAGCAAAATAAGAGCAAATTGTTATAAATGCATGAATCCTGATCCTAAATCATTCAATTGCTTCTACTTTCATGATGTGATTGTTCCTTTGTGTGCTTTTCTTGAAACTATAGCCAATTCAGAGTACCTTTTGAACTAAAAATTTCATGCTAGATATACCTGTTTTTCTTATACAGTTAACACGCCTCAAACATTTATTAAAGCAATCAAAAACTAATAGAAACATTGAGTTCTTGAGACCTGAGAGGTAATTGTTGCTATGAATATAACTGTAAATGATGAGCCACCTTAGAATTGGACACCTGACAGATTTTGGGAGCATTTGAAGAAGTAGGTTATTGCTGACATGAAATCTGGTAGGAGATTACTAAAGCTGATTCTGATGAATGTGACATTAGAAAACTGGTCTTATATGAACATGAGAATGACACTGAAAATAAGGAAAATCCTATCATTGCTGCATTGTGACTCTATGGCAGAGATACTGTCTGCATTCCCTCTATGTTCTAAGACTGTAGGATAAACACTGGAATGTTCAATGTCAGTTGCCAGGAAGGACTTGAAAACAGCAAAGTTTTCAGGCACAGCTTTGGATTTTCCTATGCTATGAAGAATCTACAAATCCTCATTTAAAATACTTTGATGCACAGTTGTTAATGAAAATAGATACTTCAATTTGTTTTGGAAAGTTGCATACATACATAAAAGTTAGAATACATGAAGTAAGACTTGAGAAGTTGATCATATTAAAATTATTTTGAAGTGAAATATTTGTTACAGAGATAATTATGTGTTTAACTCAACATCAATTAAATTCTATTCTTTCAAACTAGTAGTTTACAAAATTTGAACCTTACCCACAAAGAGATTATTATTTTCTTTCTGGCAAAGAAGTTCATATGATGGACCACTGTATCATGTTTAAATTAGTAATCAATTTCCGTTTGTACTTGGTATGTTGTGTCTCAAAATGGATGACTATGACCATTTGATGAAACATAAATGAAAATATGATATGGCTTGTATTAGATAATAGCTTCATGGGAACTCACTCAGCTTCAAACTCAATTTGTTTTCCTTCTCTTGTGTTCATCTTTTCTTCTAGTCACTGTCATTGGTCTGACAGCAGCGTTTTTAACAGTTACACGAATCCTCAGCATAGTGCAGAGTGCAGCCAGCTACTAACAAGATGCTGGAGACAGAGCCCAGGTTTCTGTAAGTACTTTCAATCTGCAGTGTTCACTGAGACATCTCTCAAATCTTTCTTCCTAGTAAGAAAATGCATTTGTATGATTTGAAGTCACAAACGTTCACTTGTTTACTCTATTATTTCTAGCGGTACTTTAGCATAATATGTATTCATTCCAAGATGAGTTATGATTGATTATACCTGCATTGCAGAATGAATTAACCACACTCATTCACGTTGCTGATCTTCAGGTCTTCCACAAGCTCTTTCCAACTACCCTAGAATACATAGGTTCCTTCTCCAAAGACTTGTAAGGATTTGACCTTTTGAAAATTTCTTTTGCCTGGCAGTGGTGGCGCACACCTTTAATCCCAGCACTTGGGAGGCAGAGGCAGGTGGATTTCTGAGTTCGAGGCCAGCCTGATCTACAGAGTGAGTTCCAGGACAGCCAGGGCTACACAGAGAAACCCTGTCTCAAAAAACCAAAAAAAAAAAAAAAAATCTTTTTATGATCTTTTTGCTCTACTTTAGGCAATCTACTTATTAAAAGAAAATATATAAGCCAAATGATATACAATCATCATTATAGGGTTGATTACTTCCCCTACTACTTATAAATAAATATTATTGCTATATTCTCAGTTTATGTATCTCTGAAATATAAAAAGTCCAAAGAACTGTAACCATCCTTTTTACTAAATTTACAACCCTAAAATATT
The DNA here is from genome assembly GCA_030674055.1 of Rhabdomys pumilio. NCBI lineage: Eukaryota > Metazoa > Chordata > Mammalia > Rodentia > Muridae > Rhabdomys > Rhabdomys pumilio. The sequence continues at coordinate 233,302,506 of JANHMN010000001.1, read as the reverse complement.
CTGATGATGAATCAGAATGTGGACATCCGGATGGATTACTATTAATCAACACAGTAGATGGACTTCCCAGGCTCTATAACCGTAAAGATATATTTATGTTGTCTATAAGCACACATGATTGGTATACTGTTGGAGCAACTCAGAAGAACTAAGACATTCATTCATGCTGTCTCACTTGTCTTATTACTGTGCTCATTGTCTTTACTTGTAGTATTTCCTATTTGGTATATGTTATGACTTGAGCATAAAATGTCTATTGTAAGTTTATATATTGGTTCCTGGGTTATGACACTATTTAGAAGGTTCTGGAATCTTTAGAATCCGAAAAATACTCAAAGACACTATAACCCTGGTGGCATGCCTGTGAACATTATGCCTGATACTTACCCCTTTCCACAGATTTTACTTTATGTCCATTTGCCTGGGGCCAAGCCATGCTTGTGAACAGTCTGAAACTGTTAAGTGAAAATGAAGCTTTGTCTCCTTTTTATTTTTACTTTTTTTCATTTTATTTTCATTTTTTATTTTATTCTTCTTTCATACATCACATCCTAGTCATGGTTTCTTCTGTCTCTACCCCCTTTAGTTTTTCTTCCTCCACCTTTCCTCTACCCAATGTCCACCTTCCTCTACCTTCCCTCCAAAAGAGCAGTCCTAGCAATAGGATCAATCAAATTTGGCACAACAAGGTACAATAAAACAAGGTTCATACCATCACATCAACAATCAACAATCAATCAATCAATCCAGAAGTTGGAAAAGTGTCCTATAAGCAAGTAAAAGAGCCAGAGCCAGTAACCACTTCCACTGACAGGAATCCCAAAACTCGAAGATACTCAGCAATAACATACAGGGAGAAGACCTAGGTCAGGCCTTTTGATCTCTATGGCTCCCCATCAGTCCAAGTTAGCTGATTCTGCTGGTGTTCCCGAACCCTCAGATTCCTCTGATCTTTCCTTCCCCTCTTCATGAGTAGCCCCCAAGCTCCGCCTAATGTTTGACTGTGAGATGCTACACCTGCTCCCATATGTCACTGTATTTCTCTGTTCTCTTTGAGGACAGTTCTGTTAGTCTTTGACAGAATACTCAGCAGGAAGGGCAAACTAGATAGAAAGTTGTGTGGCTGGGATTTTTTTTTCCTAATCTCTCTACTGGAGGTTTTAGAGTAGATGGTTGGTTAAGGCTACATGACCCCGTTACAAGTAATCTTTGCTAGTATTTTGTAGCTTCCATGAAGTTTTCATTGCATTAGCTTTCCAGCTTACTCCTCCAACACTTAAAAATGCCAGCTATTTCTCCCAATGATTTCTCTCTCCATTTCCCCTATCTGATTCCTCCTGTTCAAAAATCCACCTAGTGGTGCACCTGAAAAGCCTATTCAGGTTCTCCCAGAGATCCCCCTTAAGCCCTCTTTGCTACTTAGCCTCTGTATTTGTGTATTGTATCATGATTATCCTTTACTTTAAAGCTAGTATCCACTTACAAGTGAGCAGATACCATGTTTGTCTTTCTCAGTGTTTGTTACCTCACTCAAGATAATATTTTTTATAGATCCAACCATTTGCCTGCAAATCTCATAAAATCATTGTTTTTTACTTTATCATGTAAATGTACCACATTTTCTTCTTACATTCTTGGGTTGAAGGATATCTAGGTTGTTTCTGACTATTATGAATACAATTTCTAAAAGCATAGATGAGCAAGTGTCCTTGTGACAGGATGGAGTATCCCTTGAGTATATGCCCAGGAAGGCAATAGCTGAGTCTTGAGGTAATTTGATTCCCAGGTTTCTGAGAATCAGACATATTGGCTTCTAGAGTAGCTATACAAGTTTTCACTCCCACTAGGAATGGAGAATTCTTTGACAAAATGTAACATCCCTTCATGGTAAAAGTCTTGGAGAAATCAGGGATAGAAGAGCCATGATACAGTTTTATTTGAATAAAATATAGAAGAGTATCAAACTATTATTTAAATTTGCTTTGGAACTCTAGTTCCTTGTTTTATTTTTTTTTTCACATATTGCTTGTTAACAGATAAATTTACTACTAACAAATCCTGCTTGTATTTTGATTAAAATTGTATTAAATCTCAAAGTGGTTAAACTGACTTATTTTAAAGATATAATAATGAAGATTGTAAAAGAGTTTAAAGAATAAATTTAAAAAATACTGAAGACAGTTTATAAGTGGGGCGAAAGTCATCTTGTACATCAGGAAGGAGAGGGCAGGGAAATGTGGGGTGAGTGTTGGTTGTAAGAGACCAGATCTTGGGTATAGACTCCATCTTAGAGAACCTGACCTAAGGTGAAATTACAATTAACTAACATGCCAGCACCTAGCACAAGTTTCTGGCTTACTTCTAAACAAACTTGTGCTTAACACTAGTTTCCAGGTTACTCCCCAACAAGCCTGCCCCTGGTACTTTCCTTCCTAACACTCTCCAATCAGGAGAAAAGCAGAAGTTAAGTTTATGCTCCCAGCTCCAGGCAATTATTTGAAAGGCAACAAGATTCCATAATAGCAGTCTCAATTAGATGTGTGCCAGGCTAGAAACACCCTAGCTTGTTTGCTTACCTCTATAAATACTTGCCTAAAGGTGGGCTCAGGGCTTTACCCTCACATCCTGCTGCTTCAGAGACAATGGTGCGGCCAAGCTTGAGCTTGAATGAAGACCCTAGATTGATTACATCATAACCAGCTCCTTGATGGTTTTATGGGGTTCATGAAATAGGCACAACAAAAGCAGAATAAACGCAAATGAAATACTTATGAATCTCCCATGCATAATTTTGTTAACTTATAAACTAATTTTTAAAATACAAATAAATGTTAAAAATGAAAATGAAAATCAAAGTTACCACACAATCCTGAATTTTTTTTTTAAAAGCATGTATTAGGATGACCAAAATATCTGAGCCTACTTCCCTGTCCTAGCCCAAGGTCATTTTCATGTCTGAAGCCTACTTCCTTGTTCTAGCCTAAGATTTAGATTCCTGTCTGAACTTACTTCTTTGTTCTAGCTTTGTTCCTTGACTATTTGCATCTATTGTATTGTTAGACCCTCAACCTAGAACTTACCTTAATACATGCATGTAGTTAAAATGGTATAAATGCATAAAAGTTGAGGGGGGATGGGATAGGGGTTCTAGGGAGGGGAAATGGGGAAAGGGGATCACATCTGCATTGTAAATAAATTAAATATCCAATAATTTTTTTAAAAACAGCATGTATTATCAGAAATCAAACACAGTTTCTTCTTACATAGGAATATCTGTGGAAGAAGAAAATAACAGGTATCTGAGTGGCATGTACTAATTATCTGTACTAAGTTCCAAGATCCTGATATATCAATGTTTGTCCATAGAAGTGAGATACAGAAGAAGAAAACTTGTAGAAAAGGGGTAAAGATCATACAGTGATGAGCTTTCTGGTAGAAAATTAACTTAGTATACTTACAATCCTGATAGAAGGTATGACCTGGAGATAAGAGACAACATGCCTATAACAGCTAATGGTGATTATGCATGCTTCATATTCAGATTATTAAAAGTCAGAGTGATAAAGAAAGAAGAGAAGCATTCCAAACAACATTTGAATTCTTGAATTTGATGCTAAGTCAATGAAATTTCTATTTCCTTATCTTTAAAATGGGAATAATAATAATAATCATTTGATTTTATGATTATGGGTAGTAATCTATTTAAATGATCAAATATATACTCAGAATAAAATCTAATACTGCTTACTGTTGCTGGTTTTAACATTTTTCTGTTGCAGGTAGTAGCAATAAGGCCCATACCTATATTTACTAACAATTTTCATAAAATTTCTAAGAAGCTGGTTGTGGCTATTATAGTCATGTGTAGGGGCCCATGTATAGCCATGTGTTGCATCAAGATGTATCTGCCAATGAAAGACTGCATATGCTACAGTGGTTTCATAAGCTCAGCATGGATCCAAATGTCCTTATTGAATACTTTCAGCTGTCATGTGATACACAATTCAAGGCATTTTTCTTGCTTCTGATAACGTGTGGTAATTATTTAGAGGTTCCTCTGTGGCTCAGCATTCTCTGCTTTCTCTCACTTCAGGTGTCCAGACACTGCTGCACACTGGGATGGAAGTATGAAGCAGGTACCCGGAGTGAGTGCCAGAGGCAATATAGTTGAGAGAGAAGACTTCTTTCAGGGATCTTAGTATCACAGCTATTTGGGGGCCTTCTCCATGGACTTCAACTAAACAGCTCTCTGAGATGGTCTTAGGTGGTGTGCATACACTTGTTCCAGGTGAGCTTGTACACATATACATTATTGGGGGGAACCACAGGCATATAAGGTCCTTGGAGATTGGGGATGTGTTTTCAGGTTAAATGAAAATAATTGGCTAGTTCTGGGAATTCCTCCTTTGCATGGAGAGGAATCTCAGGTACTTGCTGAACAAGTTCTTATCTAGAGAAGGAAGCTGAACTTGTAAACTTACTAATGCTTCAGGACATTCCACAGGTAGAGGGTATAAAGTTTCAGGTTCCTCAGACAAGTTCATAGAAGTAGTTGCCCTGCTTTTGTAAAATCCCATTTTGTGCCTAGCTCTGAAGGGTACCTAATAGACTTCAAACTTAATTAGTAGGGCCTAACAGTACTGCTGGTGTAAACCTAGCTACTGGTGTGTCAGTGAGAAAAGACTAGTAAATATATGACATTTGACAATAATAAGGACTGTATTGCTTCATGAATTCACTCTGCTAACATAGTTCAGAGTGTTCTCCTACCATTTCCTAGGATGAGTATAGTGCTGGTTTGCCCATCATACCTTTCCTGTTCACCTAGTCTTTCATTCTCATGGTTTTGTTTTACATTTCTTCCTCTTCTCTTGTTTCCATCATCCCTTTTCTATCTACTCTGTTCTTGAACTGGTAAACTTAACCAACTCCCCAAATACTTTTAGACTGTTCTAAAGCTGGGACTATAGACAGGCTTGCCACCACACACCAAACCCAATTTGGTTCTTTCTCGTTCAGCTCCACAGAATATATCTAATTTATTTTTGTTAACAGCATGGATTTAAAAACATCTATCTTCCATCACATAAACCTCTCTCTTTCCCTCCCCCCTCCTCCTCCTCCTCTTCTTCCTCCTCCTTTTTCCTCCTCCTCCTCCTCCTCCTCCTCCTCCTCCTCCTCCTCTTCCTCCTCCTTCTTCTTCTCCTTCTCCTTCTCCTTCTCCTTCTCCTTCTCCTTCTCCTTCTCCTTCTCCTTCTCCTTCTCCTTCCTCCTCCTCCTCCTGCTCCTCCTCCTTCTCTCTCTCTCTCTCTCTCTCTCTCTCTCTCTCTCTCTCTCTCTTTCTCTCTCTCTCTCTCTCTCTCTCTCTCTCTCTCTGTAGGTCAGACAGGCAAGCTTCTTTGTTTCAGATCAGCATTCCCTCTGATGACCACCTGATCTTTTCCCTTTAGAGTCCTGGATCTTTGATTGGACTTCATAAATATGGAGTTTTCAGCAAACCAAAGTGTTCTCACATGCTGTCGAAAGAATTAGTGAGATAAGGGTAACAACAATGTTATCAGTCAGTCCATGACACAAATGGGTCCTGAAACCTGAACATGACTCCATGCAGAGTAAGGCGAGTTGCGAATGGGTGTACAGGCAATAGACAACAGTATTGCTAACTTGTATGTGCATATTTATACATCATGCATACATACACTCAAGGAAGCCAAGGTTAACATTAAACTATATCACCTACAGTTTTTGAGCTTACACCATGATATTAAAACAGCAAGAGAGACAAAACATTTGTCAGGAACAACATATATGATTATAGGTAAGTACTGACTCACCAGAATATTGCAGGCTACACCAATGTCTTTTACCCAAGGAATGGATGGGTTGTACTGAACTGAAAGGTCTGTGGATCCTAGATAAATTAGTAATGCTATATTAGCAATAACATCAAAATCATTAATGGGAAGTATAGGGACTGGAAATGAATTCACTGAATGACATTGCCAAAAGTTAACTGTCACAGATGGCACAGGATGATAGGATTCACAGTCTTGATCACCACCAATTTACTACATGCTTATTAGGCCTTAATTCCCCCCAATAACATGAATATGAGCCATGATCAGCCCAACATTACATCTTTCTTGTCTTATGATTATCCAAGAAGGGTTCTGAGTGGCTCAACCTGGGTAATAGGTTAGTTAGTCTATGCAAACATAAGTTCGAATTGCTCTCTTGGAAAGAGAGGACAAAAGCATAAATCCAAATGTTACCAGGTTTATGGGAATGCGGTATCCATCATATTTTAAAAGGTGAACAGAGTAGATTTGTGTGGTGAGAACAATGAGAATTGGTTATTGCTAAGAATGGCTTTGCCTTCTTGAAGATTATACAAATGTCATTTTGTTCTATCATGTAACTTTGAATGACTCCATTATGTTATAAAGTATAGTTTTGTTTGACAAATTGTGGAAGCCTTCAGTATATTATATATACCATCTTTATAGAAGGAATTTGACTAAAATGAGATTTTCAGCATAGAAGATATATGCGACAGAGATTTAAAATACCTTGAAAGGAAAAGAAAAGTCTTACTTTTCAAGAAAGGTTATCTGAATGATTTTCTAGATTATTAACATCTTTTTTAAAAAGGTACATATTATGTGGTAATTGTTCTTTTAACTACTGACACAATTAATTCTTAGTGCATGAGAAATATAATTTATGGTTTTATTTGGCATGTACTTAAGCCCTGCATAGCAATTACTGGTGTGACATTTTTTGTCTGCACTATAAAGCATCACACAGCCTCCATTTCATCACTTGAAAATTGAAGCAAAGAGGTTCACTCCTTGGGGAGTACCTGCCTTGATCTTATCTTGTAGAATGAAAATATGATTGCCTTCCTGACACTATAAATTATGCCTTCCTGATTCTAGGGACCATCTGCAATAGGAATCTATACTGTTAGTGTGTCTCTTTTGCTTTATTGGGAGTTCTTTTTACCTTTACAATACTTAAAGAGAAAATCTTAGGTTTTTTTTTTTTCTTCTAAATTATATGGCAGTTGAGCATCTCAAGGATCATTTCTTAAAAAACACACAATGGAGCAATGTTTTCCTATTGTAATTGCTAACATAAGGATCTGATTCAAACAGTGAGCCACTACTAGAACTGAAGTTGAATGAAACTCCATCAGTTGCTTCCTTTAAAACAAGTAACTACATGCCTCTCCTGGGTGAACTTTTCCTGGAACTTTTCCCCCAATTACAATGAGTGGAAAACACAAACAACCAATAACTGTCACGATCTTGAAAGTTAGAGTGAAAGCCTTGTTTGTGTAGTCTCTGCAGGCATTCTCCTGCCAAAGGTTGTGCTTAATCCAAGGTTGTTCTAATACCCAATAGCTTCAGCTGCTTTTAGATGAAGCTCTGCACCTGTATCTGGTTCTTCTCTTAACTGATAACATTCAACTTCTTTTTGTTATATTTTGAAAGAATATTTTCCTTGCCTTTCTTTGCATTTTTTCTTTGGACATTAATTTTTGCAACATGGAGTAAGAAAACACACACACACACACACACACACACACACACACACACACTCCTTACACACCTCAAAACACTTTGCTACTAGACTGTTCTTGAAAAACCTATTTTCAAGACACAATTGCAGAATAAACCTATGGTTAATACCTTATTTACACAAACCGAAGGCTGTTATATCTGTGTTTGGCGACCTTGAAACTGCATTGTGCTCCGTGCCCTTTTTATAACCTTAATTACCGGGGAATACAGAGCTTTAAAGAAAGACTAACATTTCACTTTAACATCCACAATAATCTATTATAAAGCCAGCTAAGCCAGTCCCCAAATACAGAGAAATGTTATTACATGCTCAGCTAGCTGTCAAGGGGCCATGAGTCAGTGGCTTACAGTTATCAAAAGTAACAAGGTTGTTCAGAATTTCCTTCAACAAAGCCAGCCAGCTTATGGAAGGATTAAGCTCTCTTTGATTAGAACAACTGGAACATGTCCTACCCCTTTAATTAGCATTCCCTTCTGCTTGGTGGAGGCTGGTAATTTGACACTCACATTAGGTATCTCTAGAAATGCTTTGGTACCTCCATCCCACTCCTAAGCATTCAAGCCATTGTCTATGCCTCCACATCAACTAAACTGTGAACTGCTGAAGGATTTATGTTCAAAACTGTGTAAAATCTCAAGGGTACTATGCTTCTAATAGACACAATGTAATAACACTCCAATATAATATGTGGCAGGAGACTTGGTTAGCTGTTAGGCCTAGTGTATTACCCTAAGGCCATACTCATTTTGCTTTCTATCTTTGGGAACAAAAAGTTTTATGTCAGCTTTATTGATATTTTACACGTTTACATTTTAATTTATACCTTAAGGCAATCCTGGGAGAAGACCTCTATTTATGCTGCTAGATTACTTAGTTGGTGAGTAAATATAATTTTTCAGGGCCATGCTACGCAGAGCAGCACAGGGACTCCGGCAGATGAAATGGGGTGGGAAGTTACTGTTCCTCAGGGAACACAGATTCACTTGAAAACAAGTACAGAGTTGTCTCATTTGCTCAGTGCACACACTGTTCTCTACAGGACCAGCTCTGTATATGAGCAGGCTTACTCCTTCACAATTCATTCTTGTGTAAGTTCCCATTTTCCCTGTTTTACGTTCTTATTCTATCACCTCATTGTTCTTTCTCCATTTTACTGGTTTAGTATTGAAATAAAGATTCCCATACTAAAAATAGTCCACTATTTTCCTCTTCTAGTTATGTAAAATAAATAAATAAATAAATAAATAAATAAATAAATAAATAAATAATAACATGTTAATTCTGGAAAGGGTAACTTTATTTTTGCATGGTTCTTACAAGATGATTTAGAAGTGTATGGTTATCAAATGATGAAAACTTTGTCCTAAGTAACTTAAATGATAGAAGACAATCCTATCTGATTTATTTCCTGAGTTTACAATAGCCGGGCGGTGGTGGCCCACGCCTTTAATCTCATCACTTGGGAGGCAGAGGCAGGCGGATTTCTGAGTTCAAGGGCAGCCTGATCTACAGAGTGAGTTCCAGGACAGCCAGGATTACACAGAGAAACCCTGTCTTGAAAAACCAAAAAAAAAAAAAAAAAAAAAAAGAGAGATTACTTTCTGAACTAGGGTATCATACTGTCTTTATTTATAAAACCATGGTCCATGTTTTTTTCTATGCTCTATATATTTAAACTCAAATAACACATATGTATTTTCCCTCAAATAATCATTAGACAATCTATTAGACAATCTACATCGCTGAATGATTCTTGTATAATTTAGAATTTTCAGGTATTTGCTTACATGTTCTGCTGCTTCCAGCTACGTGCTAAATCATCAAACATTTAACATTATGAAGCTGGTGTAAAACACAGAAAATAATAAAGAAATCACTGAAATTTATGCATCTCTTCAGGAGAAAGAAAGGATCATGATAACTCTTCACAAGTACCATGCTACTCTATTCACAACACAAAGATAAACTGTGTTATCAATAGTTATAAACGAGATTTAAAGAAAAATTTTAGTTATATATTCCAAAACTCTTAGCATTCCATGTCACAAACTGAAAGATGTATAATCTCACTAGCTTCTAGTTGCTTAGGAGTTTCTTAGATTAGAAATTATTTCTTTCAAAGAAAGGATACATGAAATAATTACTTGGTTTATTGTTCTAAACAGAATGAAGTAAGATGGTCATTACTCCTAAGAACTGGTTTATGAATTAGAATGTGAAATCATGAGTCAAGTTTGAGATTTGACAAGTCTCTAAGTGCTTTTTAAAAGATTTTAATTTTTTTTTAAATTTTTCAACATTTTAAACAAAACTGAGAGAGAGAGAGAGAGAGAGAGAACACTGAGTGGAGATTGATGCTGACTGTTAAATGTTAAATTAAATTCTGGCTGTCTTCCCATTAGTCTCCCTGCATATTATAGAAAGTTTGACAAAAGTTGGCTATTGAAGTATAAACATATTTCTGAGCTATCATACTTAGGAATGAATAGATTTCAATATCTTTCACAGAATTCTTACTTGCACACACTGGAAGATTAAGGAAAGATGTGAGATTTCACTGGCTTTTTCTAGTCGCTTTCGAGTTAAACATATTACAAATGAATTATTTTTAAAAATAGATTAGTGAAAAATTACTTTGGTATAATGAAAAGGCATCAAATGTTGTTTCTTATAAATATCCAGTTTTGATATGTGAGTAACTTGTGTATGTAATCTGACTTAACCTCACAGGCGTATGATCATCAAATCTTTCTGCTACTTTCTCTATGCCTTTTCCTTAATTTAAAATTGACCTCAGAGGAACAGAAAAGTCATTCTTTAAAGGCACAAGTGCAGATAACATTTCCTTATATGTTTGCTTTGTTTTTCATTCCCACTGGAAAAAAAATGGTTCAAGACACCTGCCAACAACAGTTCCCTCGGAAGTTATTATATAGATTTGGAAGCACTGTGAGTGTGAAATCGAAAAATAGTTTTTTCACCCTCTAGGGCCACACATCTTTGTAATCTAAGTAATAACACATGGAAGCATTTTCTCTGAGCCAAAAAAGAAAAGAAAAAAAGTGTGATAGAGAGGAAACGTGTTTGTTTTACACTCTAACTTCTCCATGCAAGATGTTAAACTGTTATAATGGGACCATTGGGCCAGTTTACTTCTTCAGATTTGATTTGTTTGGTCAAAGTAGCATTTAAAACCCTTTCAGTTGAAAAAAGGCTTACACTGGGCATACACTCTACAGTTTAGAGATTCTCCATGTCTTCTATTTATATGCCCTGCCTCCTAAAATATTGTGAATTAGAAATACTGCTTAAGACAATAGTTGACCACATTTTTAATAGCATCACAAAAAAATTAAGGATGAGAAATCTGCTTCAATTCAGTTGATTAGCAATGTACATAATCTACTGAAGGCTCATCGATTTCTCAGGATTCGAACACAGCAATAATTTTATATTTAATTTTGTGGTTTTTAAGACTAGGAGAAAGAAGAGATTAAAAAAAAAAACACAACAAAAACAAAAAAAAATCCACTAATTGGAATCTCCAGTGTGTGAAAGACTTTGAGTAATAAGATCATCTGATATTAATGACAAATTAGGAGATATCTGAGTTTCTTTTGTTTGTATGTTTGTATACTTAGTCAAAGATGTTTAAGAGCCTAGATAAGAATATCTGATAAGTATTGTTTGTCTTCTAGCAGTAGTACCCACAGATCAGGCTGTAACTTGGTATCCTCACCCTTTCTTTACAAACTGTGGCTCAGAAAAAAAGCTGGCAAACATAAATCTCATACAATTTGTATAATGCAACTGGCTCTCTTTTCCTAGTATTCCACATCCTAAGTCAAGGATGTGCTGACAGTAGTTTCCCAACTGTCTTCGTTGTTCTGTGTCCAGCTCATCCTGAAATATTACACAGGAATGCTGGATGATCCAACTTTTCAGGCCTGGGTCTCTCTGGTGAAGATAATTGTAATGAAACACTTGTACATACATGCTGTTTGGAGAGATGTATGGAGGACTTCAACAACCAAAATGTGTTTTATCTTGGAAATCTACTCTAGTACAGCTAGAACTTAGTTCTTTCTTTGAAATCCTGCTTGATATGAGTTAGAATCAGGAGTCACCTTGGCAATGGAGATGTCTATCTCAGAGCATTTTTCTTAAAGATTAAATAAAAAAGCATGAGTAAGGTTCTATGCTTATGGGCAGACAGGGTCATGATAAGCAGATTTTTTCAATAATATGTTTATTTGATAGCCAGAGAAGATAGCTATTTTATTGCCACTTTGATCACAAGAAAGCTGATAAAGTAAATTAAATCTTATTAACACAATTTCAAAGGATATAACTTGGATTTACCCATATAGGGGTCTAGTTCTCATACTATTACTCTCAACTGTACCATGCAGCTTAGTTGATATTTTTAACCAGAAATTGGGTATGATAATATGAAAAATTTTCTAATTAGTATTATTTATATTTTAACTGCTTCTGTAAATCTTGTATGGAATTTACTCAACTTTATTATGCCATATACAATGCATAAACTATAAGGCTTAATGTATACTGCACAAAACTAGAACAAGACTTTTAATTCTATCAAAACTGCAGAATATATGCCTAATGATACATATAAAATGAGGTGAGAGAATTCTTATTTGAATATATTTCATTTAAGAAAAAGATTCTTTTGGCATAATAATTTCTTTATTTAAAAGGCATATGCATGAGAATTTCCTAAATAAATTTTTATTGTATAGTTTTGATACACAGTTTTGAAATTATATTTTCACTGGGCCTCGATTTTTTTCAATTTTGCTAGAATGTCCAGCAATCAAATTCAAAAGATGTTTTTTTTTCTGCTTTTCCATAGCACGAAATGTAGATTTGTCCTTTCAATAGGTTTGTGAGGGTTTGTTGTTATTGTTTTGTAAACTGTAACGTTTTGTTTTCTTTCATTTAATTTCTAGATATTTGAAATTAGGTCTTCATGCTTCTACTTCAATTATTTTACCAATTGAGCTATTTTTACAACTTACAATATTCATCATTTTCTGTAGAACTCTGATATTTCCAGTAAACAGGCCACAGTCATTCAAATAGTGCTAGAATAACTTGTCATGTGATAAGTCTGTGAAAGAAATATTAAAATCACACTTCAAATAACATTTACAGTTAGAGAAAAATAAGAATTGGATAAATGTAGGAAATCTAAAAATATCTGTTTGATAAAAATATTAATTTTATAGTCATTACACATACAAATAGTAGAGATAGATATCTATCTATCTATCTATCTATCTATCTATCTATCTATCTATCTATATTCTCATGGTTCTACATACTCCTAATTAAATAAGCAAACTATTTCATTTGTCATCCAGATACAGTATTGTACCAAATTACTTTATATTCAGGATCTAAAATGTATACTTTTTAAAAAATATTGTGATTAACAGGTTTTTAAATATGCCTGTATTATTTTTACATTATTTTGTTAGCCTAAATTTATATATCTGAATGTAACTTTGATTCAGCCAAATCTTAAGTCTAATTTCTAGAAAAAGGAGGGTGGATACTCAGGACGATCGTGATCACATTCTTTGAAGCCAACAGTTCGCACTTATACATGTGTCCTGGTACTATAGAAGACAATGCTGTTTGGTTGTTTATGTAAATGTAGGTGACAAGAAAATCCAATCAGTTTCTTGTTTTTCTCTTGGCTATGAAAATTTTATTATGCAAAACATATGCTATTCCAATTTGCTTTTGAATTTTCATCAACCTGAAATGCAGCTTCAGAAAATAGAATTGTATGTCATCATGTTTCAGGCAAACCAGTCTTTCTCTGTCTATTTCCTGAGAACTGACACCATTAATATATGAAAGATGTATTTTATGAAATTCTAGACAGCTTATAAGACTATGGTTATTGCAGTCTGATGAAAGCATATTGGAATTCTAGTTTAGCAGCAATCTACCTGTTTAATCTCAGACAAATCAGCTGCAACTGCTTGCTGTTTGAATTCTCATCTACAAAAGTATAGTGGAGAGTGTGAAGAGTAATGAGAAAGGATGTACTCATTTAGCAAACTGGTTTCAGTTTACATATACTACACCTACATTTAGGCTCTGTGTTTCTTTTTATAAAGACATAAGTTGAAATTACACAAGTGATTTTTATTCTGTCATGGAAGAAATCATATTTATCCTTGAAACTACATAAATTCAAGTTTTTGATTTTGAGACAACGCACAAAAAGAGATGGGAGGTTTTCCTTTCCATTTTTACAACCTAAAGTGAATAATTTCTCTTTGAGTTACTTGTATCTAATGTCACAGATAATAATGGCGATCGGAAATATAAAAACAAAGGCAAATCTAGAGTCACAGTCAAGACTGCTTACCTGAAGTATTAGAACACCTCAAGGACTATAGAGAACAATTCAAGAGGAAGAATTTTGATTCGTAAGAGCAAGATAAAACTCTGAGCATCAATCTGGGTGTGATACATTCTTATAAACATCATCTTCTAGTGCTCTTCCTGCTTTTTGTTATCAAATAACCAGGGGATAAAATAAACAATGCTGAAGAACATATTCTGAGCCCTCTTGGTAACAAATGCTTACTCTCCAGAGCCAAGAACTGCTAACTTTTATTGACTGGCAGAGAGATACACAGTACTATGTATCTGTCTCACCAAAGAGAGGAGATGTCAACAATGGTCAAAGCTTCAAACAAATAAACATCTCTACCTACAGAAATGATTAGAAGTTGAGAAAGCAGGCAAGGAGGGAGAAGATACACCTATAGAGAAATGTGTCAAGTTGACATCTTGTGTTAGCTTTCTGTCACTATAGTAGAATACTGAAGGGGATTAGATTTAGAAAGAAGAAAATGTATTTAACTAACATTTGAGGAATTGAAAAGTAAGAGTCTTAAGAGTTCTTTGACTTGGAATATAGTAAGGATCACACACGACAGCACTTAGATGCACCAAATGTAATTCTTATATATCAAACTGTAGCAGGAAACCATGCAGATACTTCTCTAAGTACACACAGTTATCTAAACAACTCACATCTTAAAATGTCAATAGCATTTTCTAATGTTTCTTCCTTCTAAAGCAAACTTTTCTATACAGAGGTTTTACATTATATTGTCTAAGTCACAGCACAAATGTGTAACACAAGTCCTGTAAGAACTCACATACAATTTCAAGATTATTCCATGATTCTCTAATCCTACACTTCATCACTACCAACAGAGTTCAAGTACATATAACAGTGCATTGTAGGGGAATAGAGGTGGGGACATCCTCATGGAGATGGGGAAGGGGAGGAGGTATGCGATGTGGAACAGTCAGAGGGTGGACTGGGAGGGAGATAAAAACTGGAGTGTTAAAAAAAGATTAAATAAAATTTAAAAGATACTGTGAAACAAGATAAATACAATAAAAATGAAATACATATATTTTAAAATTAGTATATAACAGAATAAAAATCCTAAGAAAACTTAATTTATAAATTTATAAATTTTTGTTTTAGATTTGTTTGTGCTTTTGTGAGCCTTCTATGTTTCTTGCTATTTGTGTTTCTTACTTTTTTTTTGTAATAGTGAATAAGAGAGAGAAGAAGATTCTTCTCCTGAAGAACACAGCTAACTAAAATAGAATCTGAAATCTGTATTTGAATATATGTAAGAACACAACATTCGTTAAATTCATGTTTCATTCTTCTCTGTGGTCCTATTTACCCATGGCAGAATGACAATGAATGAAAGTGATGATGTCCCGCATACAGAAAAACTAACCATATTACATATGGTACAAAGATTATAGGCTAAAAATAATAATTATGGAATGCAGTAAACAGTCTTCATCTCAGCAATGGGTATCTTAGAGAAAATGGAGTAATGCACTGAGAGCTAAAAGCTAAAAGTGTCTACATCTGTTTCAGACCTGGAAGAAATAGCAACCAGACCCACCTGATTTTACTAGGGAACTCTACCAACCATTTGAAAACATTGTAATAATAGGTTTTTTAGAATCTGTTCAAATAATTTCAAGCAGTAGGATGGTTTCTAACCAAATAATCAAAGAAGAATATAGCAAGGCTAGATATAGATAAACAGATAAAGTCTACAGATTTTTTTAAAGGCAAAAACATATTTTAATGGAAAAAGGAAAGCTTCTGTGAAGAAATATATAATGAAACACTTCTATCTCTGTGCACCAATATTTGAGTTTAGAAACAGTTATCACAGTGTTCTGAATACTGAACTCATAATTCATCTTAGACCTCAATAACGTACAAAGCTCTAGATTTTCCATAATAAAATCTACATAGCATTAAAATTTTGATAAGTTAAAGTGTTTGATAAAAAACTTAGTTATAAAAGCAAATATTTATAACTAAATTTCATTAAAATTTAGTAATGCTTTTAAAAAGATTTTACTATTGAAAGAAACAAAAGTTATATGGAGGTATCAGTTGTATGAGCACACAACTAAAACTCAATATTAAAAATAGATTTGAAATGAACTGTTACAGGTGCTACAACATATAAAACTGCCTAAGAGACAGTAAATGATTGTATGAAAATATGGTCAACTCATTTTTTTTTTCTTTGAAAAACTTGAATTGAAACTGAGTGAAATGAAAATCAATCTGTGTTGTAAGGAAGAGTCTATGAATAACTCTGGTGAGGTTATTGAAGAATATTGAAGATTTCTGAAAGTGATATATTAATAGAAATATGGGAATTGGTAATGCAGCCATTAAGTTTCTGAAACTGTGATTAGAAATACGATGAGTTTACATCAATGACAAAGTCAGACATGAGATAAAGAGAGAATGGTTAGGAACGGAGTTCAAAAAACTGAATGAAAGGAGTCAGTATGTCAAGATAGTATTGTTAAGAAAATTGCCAAGGATTTTGATACTATTACTGATGCTGAGCATGAGAGTAATCTTAGAGTTAATATGCTCAAGGCATAAGAGGTAAAGAAATCAGTGACCACTGATTTTTATATTTATATTTATATTTATATTTATATTATTTATATTTATATTTATATTTATATTTATATTTATATTATTTATATTTATATTTATATTTATATTATTTATATTTATATTTATATTTATATTTATATTTATATTTATATTTATATTTATATTTATATTTATATTTATATTTATATTTATATTTATATTTGTATTTATTTTTTATATGGGTCTCCAAAAGTTTGCTAAAGAAGACAAGTATACAATATGCCAGTTGATATAAAAAATACATAACCATAGCTACCAAATTATCTGACTTTACATTAAACGTTTTAGAAAGTCATGTTTTCATTTCAGATTTTAAAGGAACCAACTAACAACCCAGGTAGCTAATTTTGGCGATTAAAGAAGAAATAGAAAAGATTAATTGAGAAAGGAAGAAGGTTGAACTTATCTTGAGGCTTAGAGACACTACAAACATGAAATGAGATTAGTAACAAAAAGAACAATGGAATTGGAGTTTAGACAACAGTCTGGAAGTGTTGCCCTTATTAGATTATCATTAGTTTATTATGCATAATAATCATCTTAAGGAACACAGTAGAAATGGTGAGCAAAAAGTGGAGATAAGTTCAGAAAGGGTCCACTCTGCATGGGACAGGATAAGGGGTGCTACTTAAACGTGTGTCAACTGGTAGAGTTGTGGCCAGAAAAGAAAACTGATTACATAGCTTCACAGGTAGATGGTACAATTCTTGATATTTGCTCATGAGATCTCTTATTTTACTCTTTATTGGTTATTTTCTTTGCGTTTCAAATGTTGTCCTCTTTCCCAGTCTCCCCTCTACAACATCTCCATCCCATCCCACCTCCCATTTGCCTCTAAGCGGGTAGAGGCACCCACCCACACACTCTTGGTTCACTCCTCTAGCATCTCCCTATGCTGGGTCATCGAGCCTCCACAGGACCAACGGCTACCCTTCCCACTGATGCCAGATAAGGCGATTCTCTGCTATATATGCCACTGGAGCCATGGAACCATCGATGTGTACTTTGCTTTGTGGTTTAGCCCCTGGGAGTTCTGGAGGGCTCTGGTTAAATGATATTGTTGTTGTTTCTATGAGATTGCAATATAAAAAATGCTTCAGACTTGTTTTTTTACCTTTTATCTGTCTACAATATGAAATGATTGAAAAAAAGTTAGATTTGGTAAATTTTCTTGTATGAATATATAGATATAGAGTTACTTAAAGTTTTTTTAGTATTTATTCTAGAACATACATACACAAGCATGCATACACATACATGTTATATACATATATACATATGTATAATTTATTAAACATAAGTGTATATATATGTTATACATTTATGAATGTCAATTATTTTCTTTTTTGTTATTTGAATAAACAAAGTGTTCATTCAACTATACTTTATAACTTCTTATTAAATGTCTAAATTCAGATATGGAACTTTCCTTTGCTATATAAAACAATACCCATATCATCAAATTCTTTAACAGCTGTAGTTATATCATCTTCTTCCTTGTATGATTAGCTAATTTGCGTTCCCTGAGCTTAGAGTTTGTGTCAATATATTGAGTTCTATCTTGGTGTAAGTTATTGAAATTATTCAATTTTTCAGGTTTTATTTTCTTTTTGATCCATTTGAGCCTGCTGTAGGTTAGAGACCTGAGAGGAAGGACTATGGTCTTTGGGGGGATCAACACCAGAAGAGTGGTAGCAGAATATTAAAGGCATAGGACTTTGGGAACAAATATTTGGAATCTGAGTTTCCCACTACCTCCTGATTAGTACCTGCTTTGCCTATGGCTGATGTACTGGCCATATCAGGCAGACACCTGCACTGTAGAGAAAAGGAATTTCCTACTTCCTCCTTGGAGAACAGGGTAGTGACTTTTGGGGTTGTCACTCCTGCTGGTTTAGCTCTTTCTCAGTACAAACTCCCCCCCCCAAAAAAAAACCCAGGATTTTGCACATACTCTAAACTATTGATTTTTTCTTAAAATGAATTCTAATTATTGACTGAATTTGCAAGGTGCTTCACACTTTAGGAGACACTAAATTTCTCATATCGCAGCTCGATTGTGCATTTATGTATTTTTATTATTTTTTTTACAAATTTGTTACTGTGTAGGAAAGCCTGACATATGCTGCCTTAATTATTGCATAGAACTTTAGAGTTAGTCCTTTGAGAAAAAGGAAAAGACCTCTGTGAAGCTAATGGGGAGGTGACAGGAGGTAGTTTCTGTTATCTGGAGATAGCCTGCACACAATTTAATTTGCCCTCTGTGCAGACTGGGGGATTGCTGTCAGAACCAGTTACAAGAAAAGTCATAGAATTACATTGCTTACACTCAAATCTGTTTCTATATCTTTTGTAGTAAAATTTGGTAACTTTAGTTCAGAAATATTCACTGTACAAGTATACAGTAGATCACAAAGGAAGGAATTTTTGTGTACTATTCTGTGTAAGGTGATTGACCATATTGAATAAGAGGAAAATTGTTCATTGTTTGAAATATTTATCCTAAGAATATTATATATATATATATATATATATATATATGAAATATATAATTAAAAAAGAAATATATAAATATATAATTAAGACAGAAAGCATATTGCATTACATACCTGACTCTTTTGTTTCCTGACTGGTATAGAGCAAGCATGAAAAGCAATTAGGCTTTTCACCTGTCTGAGGCATTGCATACTATATTAATCTCAGGAAGTAATTCATTACCTAATAAGCCACATTGGGAGTATATTTTCAGTGCTTGTTACCATTCCCAGTGAAACAGCCACAAAATAAGTCAGAGAGGAAAATCTCTTTGGGGAATACTAAAAAGATGTTTTAAAGAAGGTTTTACCACCTAAAACTAATGAAGATATGGGAAATATTGTATTTAATGTACTTTAACTCTTCTTCTTGACTTTAAAACTTCAGAGGCTACAAATCGATTTCTTGCATATCAGTGAAGCTAATAATCTGGGGGTTGAAAGGTGTTACGAAGAACACTGTGGAAGCACTAGAATGAAGAGAAAATACTTGAGCAAGATGAGAGAAGAAGAGGAAATTAAGGAAGTATCGAACATGTTCTGTGACACGGTTCCCGTACAGTGTCTCTTAATTCACACAGAATTTCTGAACAACAGGGACATCTGTAACGAACTGTTGTTCAAATGATATCTCGTTTGGCAGACCACCTCTTAGTGTTGATGAAGGATTTTAACTCCATGGAGAGAACATATAGAGTTTTGGAGAAAGTTTTTGCCAAGAGGATTTGTTTATGGGCCTTCACAGACTAATTTTCTCTCTCATGGGAGTTATGTCTTCTGTTTCATGAAAAAAAATTAAGGTTTATGTTTAATTAAAAAGGCATGGTTATGAAAACAG
This sequence comes from Rhabdomys pumilio, assembly GCA_030674055.1. Classification (NCBI taxonomy): domain Eukaryota; kingdom Metazoa; phylum Chordata; class Mammalia; order Rodentia; family Muridae; genus Rhabdomys; species Rhabdomys pumilio. Next base: position 233,282,489 of record JANHMN010000001.1, on the reverse strand, counting down.
CTTACATGGAACATGGCTTACCAAAAATAAGGGTTAAGTTATTTTGCAAAGATATGTGGTTTGCACTTTGGAAGTGTTGAAAGTATAGGAAGAAGCAAATGAGAATAAAGTCACATCACCTGTGTACAGACTGAACAAAGCTCTGACATTCATGATGATGTAAAGAGATGTAGTAAAAAACATTGCTGTATAGTATGTACATTTCCCCACTACAGGCATGTTCCTGGATCATTTCTTGAAGCATAATAGATAGATGTTTAATCACTATTTTGTTAAATATGTTCTTGGATACACATGGAAACTATATTTCGTAATATCTTCTGGAATTAAGATGGCGCGTGGAATTGAAGTGTATTTCTTCTTAACTTGCCTCTACTGTGTGCAATGACGTAATCCATGTTCATTCTGCTCTGGTGGCTTAACTGAGATAATATGCTTGAAGGAGGTGGTTTTGATCATGTACTTGTTTTCTAGGACAATGAAATATAATGTGAAGGGAGTCAATTGTTTAAGGGTGGAGAGCCACACAAAGGACACAATTTATGAAATTAAGAAGAGAGCCATGGGAAGGAGAACTGGAACACTAAGATTCAGAGTTGCTGTGCAAGCTGAATTTCTCCAGTTACAATTACCACTGCTGCATATGATCAATAAAATGTGTTGTCTTCAAAAACTATTTTAGTGGCACTTTGTCAATGATGCATACAATTTGTAGCCTATGATTTTTATGAGATTAGTGTAAATAAAGAAGTTGTCTAAGAAGGCATCCATAGTAAATACAAGGAGCAAGAGAACAAACACTACTACCACAACCACTATTACTAAAATAATAATAACAATAATAATAATAAAATAATTATAAAAATTAAATATTAGAGTTATAAAACAACTCAATGAAAGAACCCTAATTCAAACTATTGGAATACAAACAGTATTAGGTGTGATATCGAGTTCTGGTTTTCAAAAGAGAATTTAATCTATTTTACATCAGTTTCATATCAAACTATGACTAAAACATTCTGGAGAAAAGGATTAAAGTGGTTCTTCAATGTTTCATGGACCTTGCTCTAAAGTGAGTATCACACACCCTAGGGCAAATAATGAAATTTAAAACATAGAATATATAAGCAATAAAAATAAAATCAGTAAATATTATATTCATCATTAAGATAGTTTTTCTTTATCTTCTTGTTCATATTCTAAATTATAGGGAAACTTCAAACCATCATTGCTATTTGTATCTTTAGTCAGAAAGTAATTTGAAACATTTTCTTTCGTATCCTAACAATGGCAAGTGTGTCAATGTTAAGAAAAATGCCAGCTATATTAGACAATATTAATAACTTAACAAAAACCTTTTGATCTCTCTCTCATCTCTCTATGTATGTCAAATACATATTTCTTAAATATATAAATATATATACAATATAAATATAGAATTATAAATATAGAAATTAATATGTATAATAGAAACATGTAAACATATAACTATTTTATATAAATATACATATATTTACATGAATATTGTTCATTTTATTTGATCTTCACTAGTGAATAAAAATGGACACTAGATGTCAAACAGGTTTATTAAGTACAATGGGGGTATTTAAAGATTATGGAGTTGGTAAATTTGCCTAAGATATAGACATTTTAAAATGTGTATAATTTTTATAGTAAGAATACTAAAAATAAATTACTAAGTTTTAATATGTATCTCATTGCTCATTGAACTTAATAATTATGTTTTATATTAGACTTTTGAAAATTTTCTTTATCAAACAGAACTTTATACATGCATTTATTTATCTGTGCACCACAATCCTGTAGACTTAGCAGATAGCTCTTTGATCCTATGAGTTAAACATTTTAAAATTCCATATTACAGTGAAATATTTCACGACTTTCTTTCATCATCTGAATTACTTGATTTAATGTAATATCTTCAAGGGTGATGCAAGCTCTTACAAATGGAACCTTCTCTGTAAAAACTAAGTAGTATTTCACTGAGTATGTATGCCACATATTCTTTCTTAGTTTTCTGAAATGTAGTAGTCATTACTACTTTAAGCTATCACATTTAATTGCATACTTATACAAAGTTCATGAAACTTGAACTCCACATTTTCTCTATGCATTTCTTTATTGACATTTCATTGATTACATCCATATCATAATTATGAAGAAAACAAAAATGCAGATATATTTTTGAAATATTGATTTCATTAATTTTGTATATAAACCCAAGTACATTTTTGGAAGAATTCCCATCCTAATTTTCTAAATGGTTGTATTAAATATATTTTGTTACCAATGGTGCTCATGGGTATCTTTTTCTTTCTCCTTTTGATAATAGTTATTCTAATGTGGATTTAAAATAAAAGCAGTGTTCAAAATATTTACTAGCATGCATATATATATATATGTGTGTATGCATATATATATACATATATATATATATATTCCATATTGTTATTGCATTTTTATAATATTTAGCCTTACTTCTTCTGTAACTTCTCCCAGTTACCATACCTATTTCCCATCTTCTTGTTTATTTTTAATTATATTTATTGAAATTAAAATATAGTTACCAATTTCCTTTTCCCTTTGTTTGAACATAAATAGATGGAACTAGAAAAAATGTATTTATTTATAACCCAGACCCCAAATGAAAAATATTTTGTGTCCTGTCTCATCTGAGGGTTCTTGTTTCAGACCTTCAGATATAAGCACTTATTCTTCAGTAACTACAGAAATCAGGGAACTAAAAGGAGACCATTTTGCCTGCATTGTAGGGAAGCAATAGGAAGAGAGTAGTATGGTATAAAGCATCTTATGTGATGGGAAAAATGAGAAAGATGGATTTTCTCAGGAAAAAAAAAGAGATAAATACTGAGGATGGAGAGAGAAGACTAAAATTTTTATAAAGATGCCTGAAAATATCATAAAGACTAATAATATTCACTGATTAAAATATCTGCAATATACATAAGACATTATATAAAAATATATATTAAGTTTGAATGAAATTTTCCTGTCTAGGCTGATAGTTCTTCATGTAAGAGCCCAAGAACCCAAGACCATCTAAAATAATATCCCAATCCAGGCATCAATAGGACCCTTTTGAATTATTGTACAGAAATCACTAATAGACATCCAAAATATGTCAGGCCTTTGTCATTGTCATCCTTTTCTGATCCCCCATGGTGGAAACACTACTGGTGAAGACACCCTGAACTAGAGATACAGGTCCCAGGGTCCCATGTGCTGGGACTGACTTGAAAGCCTTTTCATATAGGATTCATTTTCACAGAATCAGAATGTACCATGCAAGCTTCTAAAGTTGGGAAACAACCAATCACAACACTGAACAGCATGCGTGGATGATGCTAAGAATGTATGATGCTAAGGATGACATGATCAACAGATCTTTAGTTAAACATTTTTCCTTTTATTAAAAATAAATTTTATAAAATACAATCTAATTGCACTTTATTCTCTGCTAGAACTTTTGAGGTCCTGATACTTACCCCTGTCATCAGGATTTACTCACATGCTGTCTCTCAATAAAATTTCAACAGACACTTAAGGGTTAATAATAAAATATAATGAGGTCAAACAAAACAAAAAAAAATGGAATAGGACAAAATACCAACAAAAATAATAGGAAGAGAGCCCAAGACTATCATAGGTAAATGATAAAGGCACAGAGACCCACTTCCTTTTATACTCAGGGATCCTGTAGAAACATAAAAGAAGCCAGATTATATGTGGAAAACAACTCTAGGTAAAGTAAATAAACCGATAGTGCTGACGATGATAATGAGGATAATGGTGATGAAGAAGAAAATTAAGTTGAAAGCTCTGGCATGACGTTAAGAAACTGAAAACCTCCAAGGATGTCACTGAGTTGCTTTTCTCTTAGATATCTAATGGTAGACATAGAGCATCCCCTTAAGTCTAGTTTGTAATCAAACTTACTTGGAGAAAGCTAAATTTTTTATTTGAAAGTGATTATCAATATGAGATGGCTACTGGGTTAGTGATGAGGACATGTATCTACTTCTTTCAGCTCTAGGGTCTCATCTGGTTCAGAGCCATTCCAGGCCTGTGAATGTTGTCTTAGTCTCTGAGAATTCCTTTGTCCTCCAAGCATTTTGGCTCTAACCCTTCTGCTGCCTCTTCTGTGGAGTTTCCTGAACTCTGAGGGGAGGGATTTGATGGAAATATTACTGTTTGTCTCAGGTCTCTATGCAGAATATCTGGCTGTGGGTCTCTGTATTATTTGTTCCCATCTGTTACAGAGGAAGCTTCTATCATGATTGAAAAGAACACTGATCTAGGAGTGTAGCAGAATATGATTAGGATTGATTTTCTTGCTATATTTCCTTAGTAGAATGGTAATATTTTATTTTACCCTAGGTCCTTGGGCTACCTAGTCTCAAGTCTTTGACTACCTATGCATCATAAGGTATGAGTTCAACCTTGTCAAATAAACAGACTTAAAGAAACTCACATATTGATTGGTTCCTTCTGCTATCTTATTTTTCAGGTAGAAAACCATTACAGATTGTAGGAATTTATGCTGCCTTGGTATTTATATTTCTCCTTTGGCACCACGTATTACCTTCCTGAATAATTAGCACAAGTCAGTACTGGCAAAGGACTAGCCACCAGCTTGATTTCTCCATGTTCAGTAAGTTGTATCAGTGTTATCTTCTCCAGTATAGTTGGAAGAGCTGGGGAGCTCTGCTTGGTTGGTTTTATTGCTCTCCCCATGGGGCCACAAACCCTTTCAGCTTCTTCAGTCTTCTCTCTAACTTCTCCATTGGTAAACCCTTGATCAGTTCAATGGTTAGTTGTGAGCATCCACCTCTGTACATGTCAGGCTCTGACAGACCTTTAAGGAGACAGATATATAAGGTTCCTGTCAGCATGGACTTTTTGACATTTACATCGCAGTCTACCTTTGGTTACTGACTGCACATTGGATAGATATCCAGGTGGAACAGTCTCCAGACAGCTCCTCCTTTAGTTTCTGTCCCACACTTTGTCTCCATATTTGTTCCCATGACTATTATGTTACTCCTTCTAAGAAGGGCCAAAGCATTCACACTTTGGTCTTCCTTTTTCATGAGTTTCATGTGGTCTGTGAGTTGTATCTTGGGTATTGCAAGCTTTTAGGCTTATACCAATTATTAATGAGTGTATACCCTATGTATTCTTTTGTATTTTGGGTTACCTCATTCAGAATGATATTTTCTAGTTCCATCCATTTACCTAAGAATTTTTCGAATTCATTGTTTTTAATAGCTGAGTAATATTCCATTGTGTAAATGTACCACATTTTCTGTATCCATTCCTCTGTTGAATGGCATGTGGGTTCTTTCCACCTTCTGACTATTATAAATAAGGCTGCTATGAACATAATGGAGCATATGGCCTTGTTATATGTTGGTGTGTCTTCTGGTTATCTGTCCAGGAGAGCTATACTTAAGTGACCCCAAACTTCCACCAGAGAACTCCTAACCCTGATAAACAACTTCAGCAAAGTGACTGGAGATAGAATTAACTCAAATAAATCAGTAGCCTTCCTCTACTTAAAGCATAAGCAGGCTGAGAAAGAAATTGGGAAAACTACACCTTTAACAATTGTAACAAATAATATAAAATACTTCAGTGTGAATCTAACAAAGCAAATATAGGTATGTATGACAAGAACTTCAAGTCGCTGAAGAAAGAAATCAAAGATCTCAGAAGTTGGAAAGATCTCCCATGCTAGTGGATTGGCAGGATTAATATAGTAAAAATGGCTATGTTGCCAAGAGTAATCTACAGATTTAATATAATCCCCATCAAAATTCAGCTCAATTCTTCACAGAGATAGAAAGAGCAATCCTCAAATTCATTTGGAATAACAAAAAACCCAGGATAGCAAAACAATCCTCAACAATAAAAAACATCTGGGAAAATGACCATCCCTGACCTCAAGCTGAACTACAGAGCCGTAGTGGTAAAAACTGCATGTTATTGGTACAGAGATAGGCAAGAAGATCAATGAAATAGATTCAAAGACCCAGAAATGAACCCACATACATATATTCTATTCGTTTTTGACAAAGGAGCTAAAAACCATTTGGGGGCTGGGGGCAGACAGTATTTTCAACTGGTGGTGCTGTTTTAACTGGAGGTCAGCATGTAGGAAAATGCAAATTGATCCATTCTTATCTTCTTCTACAAAACTCAAGTCCATGTTGATCAAAGACCTCCATAAAAAATCAGACACACTGAAACTAATAGAAAAGACAGTGGAGAAGAGCCTCAAACATATGAACACAGGAAAAAAGTTCCTGAACTAGGCACCAGTGGCTTATGCTCTAAGATCAAGAATTGACAAATGGGACCTCATAAAATCACAAAGCTTCTGTAAGGCAAGGGACAATGTCAATAGAACAAACATCGACCAACAGATTGGGAAAAGATCTTTGCCAATTCTACATCTGATAAAGGGCTAATACCAGTAATTTATGAAGAATTCAAAGAATTATGCTCCAGGCAATCAAATAACAGTATTAAAAAATGGGATACAGGGCTCAAGAAAAAATTTTCAACTGAGGAATAACGAATGTTGTGAAGCACCTAAAGAAATGTTTAGCATCTTTAGTCATCAGGGAAATGCAAATCAAAACAACCCTGAGATTCTACCTTATACCAGTCAGACCAGTCAGAATGGCTAAGATGAAAAACTTTGATGACAGCAGATGTTGGCGAAGATATGTTATTGGTACAGAGATAGGCAAGAAGATCAATGAAATAGATTCAAAGACCCAGAAATGAACCCACATACATATATTCTATTCGTTTTTGACAAAGGAGCTAAAAACTATTTGTGGACTGGGGGCAGACAGGTATGCTCTCATTGATAAGTGGATATTAGCCCAAAATCAAACAATACCCAATACATAACTCACAGACTACATGAAGCCCAAGGGGAAAAAAAAGATCAAAGTGTGGGTGCTTTGGTCCTTCTTTGAAAAAGTAACGAAATACTCACAGGAGCAAATATGAGACAATGTGTGGGGCAGAAACTGGAAGAGAAGGCAGCCAGAGACTGCTCCACCTTGAGATCCCTCTCAGATGCAATCAACATATGCAAACACTGTTGTGGATGTCCTGAAGTGCATGCTGACAGGAGCCTGATATACCTGGCTCCTGAGAGACACTTCCAGAGCCTGGATATACAGAGGCAGATGCTCATAGCTAACCATCAAACTTATCACAGTGTCCCCAGTGGAGTAGTCAGAGAGAAGACTCAAGGAGTTGAAGGGACTTGCTGTCCCAGGGGAGAGCGACAATACCAACCAACCAGAACTCCCTGGGTACAAACAGCTTGCCTGGGAGCACACATCGAGTGACCCATGTCTCTAGCTATATTATAGAGAAGGATGGACTTATTGAGCATCAGTAGGAGAGGAGCTCCTTGGTCCCTTGAAGGCTGGATGCACCAGAGAAGAGGAATTCCGGGGCAGGGAGGAAGGAATTGGTGGATATGTATGGGCACACTCTCATAGAAATAGGAGGAGGGAGGATGTGTTAAGGAGTTTCTGGGTTGGGGGGTAATGGGGAAAGGAGATAACATCTGAAATGTAAATTAATAAAGTACCCAATTATAAACAACAAAAAACTAAAAACAAAACAAAAAGAAAAACAAACAAACAAAAAACAGATAATGCAACTGGCTATTGCAGTAGAACCTTTGTGACATTTGAGCAGCAATTTAACATTACCCATATCATGGGGGTGCCTCATAATTTTCAAGGATAAAAGACTACAGAATAGACCCATGGAACTTTAAAAGAATATATTCACGAAATAAAAAGAAAGTGATATATCTCTGTACAACAGAAATTTATTTAAATCATGTTCTTTTTATTTTTTTTATTTTTAAAAATGTTTTAAAAAAATTTTGGATGCCAAGAAACTTTCTGCTGAGTATCTATGGCACTCTACAACTAGGCATACTTATGCATAGGTGAAAGGGAAGGATCTGCTTGCTGGCATAAGGCATGATCTCGATCAGGTATTAAATATGGGAAAGAAGGCATGCTTGTGTTTTTTCTGCAGAATATTGAAGCAGCATGGTGGTCGCCAGAGCAACAAGTAAGACATTCTGATGCCAGAACAAAAAATGATATTGACCTGTGAGCTTGCTGAATGCCCTGAAAATGGTGATGGGGAAGCTGTATTGGACATATATTCTCAACCCACCATTGGTTACCTATACCCGTGATGGGACTAGCTGCCTTGCCTCAAGCTTTTAGCCCTTGTAGAACAGAGAATCAAAAAGAGAAGTTATAATGCCTCTTGTATTGTTATTAAATGTAACTAGTTATTCAGACTCAATCATGTACTGGTCTAGAAATCAATCCAATATTGGAAATAACAGTCTTCATTTGGAAGTCTCTTTCTGGACATTTTCAGAGACATATTTTGAAATTAGCTGTAGTTCTCTATAATGTTATTTTAGCAAGAGAAAAAGTTGGGGCAGGTTCTGGATGTCAACAAGTGATAGGACATGTGTTAAGGCTCTTTTAATTGTCAAGTTAAAAATACTTTTGTTTCTCCTACAGTATTTAATGTAAGTTGCATTGATTTTACACCCTCTAATTGTGTTTGTGTTTTGAAAACCAGCATGTCAGTTATGGAGGTCTCTCAACCAGCCTTTGTTTTATTTCCCTGAGTATCACAGAACCTTGGTATTCTAAAAATAGTTTACAAGAACTGGACGAAATGAGTCTGGCTTTAAGCAGAACAAGAGGGTAGTGGGCTTCATTATTGCTGATATAACAGCTTAATTACATTAACTGCTAGCACCACTGCTTCTGCAATTGCTGTGACACAAGAAGTTAAGACAGCTACTTTTGTTAATTATTTATCAAAAAATGTTACTAATGTGCTGAATATATAAGAGGACTTAGATAGCCATTTGAAAGAACAGATTGATGCTCTTTATCCTATTCAAAGTATTGGAAGGAGGTTCAGAATTTAAGGGTAAGGAACAATCTCTATTGTCATGCTAAATACCATTGAATTTTTGTTAGTTCTAAAATTTATAATGATAGTCATTATAGTCAGGAAGAAGTTTAAAGACAATTGCAGTGTGTATTTGTCATAATTCTAACACTTTTCTGGATGTTTTAACAATACATAGGGAGTTTATGAGTTTCAAGAATGCTGCTCTGCTGAGTGTTGATGCTGTCGATATTGCAGATAAAATTATCTATAGACTGAAGTCAGTATTTCTATTGTGGTCAAACTCCAAGAATGACATATATAGCTTGATCATGCTAACCCTATTTGTCCTGGGAATACTTTTATTCCTGCCCATTGTGTTAAAGCTTGTCTTTAACAACATCAATATGTTGGCAGCCAAAGTGTGTGGCTTGATCCTTTAAATGGACTCCCAAGCAGAGTTATTAAATTAACAGGCTGGCGAGCCAAGGACAGGTAAGATTCTGCACACAGCCTTACCAACCTAAGGCAGAGATGCATAGCTTTGGATAATGCATATTCCATGATGGGTAAGAAAGTCATTCTTGTCAGAGTGATTTAATACAGGCTCAATATTGTTAATAAAATAAAAAAGGGGAAGAGGCTGAGAGTGTTTGGGGCTGCTTGGCAATAATCTGATATGAGTCAATGACAAAAAAATAGGCTGCTTGGCAGGAATATGGCCTTGGCCAAGGAATTAGGCTTCAGGCAGGAATCAGACATTAGGCTAGAACATAAAAGTAATTTCAGGTAGGAATCTAAAAATTAGGCTTGAATAAAGATGTAATTTCAGACAAGAATCTAAATTTTAGGCTAGAACAATGAAGTAGGCTTCAGACATGAAAATAATTTTGGGCTAAGACAGGGAAGTAGGCTCAGTTATTTTTGTCATCCTGATAAGCCCTTAGAAACAATGATGGTAGGAGTGTTCACATAAGTTGGGTTTAATTCCTTGCTTGTTCTCTGACTATATGTGTTTATTGCCTTGCTTGTTCCTTGATTATTTGTATCTACTGTATTGCTAGACCTTTAACCTAGAACTCACCTTAATACATGCATGAATTAAAATGGTATAAAAGCAAATAGGAGGAGTGAGCAAATAGGATAGGGGATTCTAGGGAGGGGAAATCGGGAAAAAAGATGACATCTGTATTGTAAATATATAAAATATCCAATAAAAAAATTTATGAAATAGGCTGTGAAATAATTCAGGAAAAAAAATAGACATTCAAGTCATTGAAGAAAGAATTTGAAGAAGATTTTAGAAGATGAAAAGACCTTCCATGTTCATGACTTCATAGAGTTAATGTAGTAAAAAACCAACATGCTACAGAAAGGTATTTATAGATTTAATGTAATCCCAATCCAAATTCTAAATGATTCTTTGTAAAATTTGCAAGATATATTTTCAGCTTCATATGGAAACACAAAAATTTAGAATGGGTAAAACAATTTTGAAGAATAAGAGAACTGCTGAAGGTCTTACCATTTTCAGTTTCTAGTTGTAAAGCAAAGGTAAATCAATAAAACATCAAGGTATTGACAAACAAACAAACAAACAAACACATCAGACATGCTTGTCAATGTAATGTAATTGAAGACCCAATCATAAATACACACACACGTACTTACACACAAATACACACACATAGACACAGGCACACAAGATACACACATACACACACACACACACACACACACACACACACACACAGAGAGAGAGAGAGAGAGAGAGAGAGAGAGAGAGAGAGAGAGAGAGA
>JANHMN010000001.1:233251933-233271671 GCA_030674055.1 Rhabdomys pumilio | reverse complement strand
AGAGAGAGAGAGAGAGAGAGAGAGAGAGAGAGAGAGAGAGAGAGAGAGAGAGAGAGAGACCTACTTCTTGACTTAAAAATAAAGCCAGAATACATCTTGGGAAAAAAATCATCTTCAACAAATGGTGCTAGTCAAACTGCATGGCTGCACATAGTAGAACCAAAATAGATCCATATTTATACCCTGCACAAAACTCAACTCCAAATAGATCAAAGACCTCAGCATAAAACAAGGTATACTGAACATGAGAAAGTGAATGTGTAGAATCCTTAAACTCATAGGCCTAGGAAAAAAATTTTGAACAGAATACCATTAATACAGACTTAAAATGAGCAATTAATAGAGGGAACCTCAAGAAACTGAAAAACTTCTGTAAAGTAAAAGACACAGTACTTTGGAAAATGTGACAGCTTACAGAATAGAAAACAATTTTTGCCAACTACATATCTGATAGAGGACTATTGTCCAAAATATGTAATGAACTCAGAAACTGGATATAAAAAGATAATCAAATTTAAATGGAAAGATCTAAGCCCAAAATTCTAAATACAGAAAACTTAAAAATTTTCAACATCCTTAACCATCATGGAAATGCCAAAGCTACTTTGAGATTCCATCTTACACCTGTCAGAATGGATAAGAAAAGCTAAACAACTGACAGTTCATGCTGGCAAGAATATGGAATAAGAGGTACACTCATACATTTCTGCTGGGAAGGGAAACTTGTATAGTCAATATCAAATCAAGGGCATCATTCCTCAAGAGGGTAGTAAAAGATACAATTCAAGAATTATTCCTACTATTCTTGGACATTTACCCAAAGGACACTTTATTCTGAGACACTTACTCAGCCATGTTCATTGGTTGTATACTCATAATAGCCAGAAACTGGACACAACCTAGATATCTCTGAAGAGAATAAAGAAAATGGGGTTTATTTATACAATGAAATATTCCTCAGCCTTTAAAAATGACATCATGAAATTTGCTGACAAATGATTGGAAATAGATAAAATTATTCTGAGTTTGGTATCCTAGACCCCAAAAGACACATAGAGTGTATGTTCACTTTTATGTGAATACTAGGTGTTACATAGAGCACATCCTAGCTACAAATCCATAAACCAAAGAGGTTGTGCGTTGGTCAGCCATTATCAGATAAGCTTCCTCCTGAAACAAATGTGAATAAATTTAGAAACTCACAGTCAGACACTATACAAAGAGTGAAAGATTCTCCCCATTGCCATTTACCTGCTGTCAGGTAAATACGTACTCTTCCACATATTTCTGCAATTATAATGTAGTTTATAATTAGATTGGAAATATGTACTGAATCTTAGGAACTTATAAATAGTTGCATGTCAAACTCACATTATATGTGAACATGTATATAATCAGGATGCTTCTATAGTAGTTGGTTTCCATACACACTTTTTTGACTTCCTTTAGTGTTATCCCTCAAAATTTTCACCCCATTTCTTGACCTCCATGCTCTGTAGAAATCAATCCAGTTCCTGGGCCAAAGCATCAACCTTCTATATAGTTATCAGGTTCTTGCTTCAGATATTCAGAGTTAGGTAGATACTTTAAATGATTCTAGATGTAGACCCATAGTGATAGGGGCAATATTACCTGGGTAGACTCTGTGGTCCTCAGGTGGTGGGAGTGGAGTCTAGACTGGGAAAGGTTGGAGAAGAGAGTAGAATTCTGAATGTGGTCTCATGTGCCAAGGGCTGGAGTTGTGTATTATGTTTTTAAAAATAACATCTATTCCTAAACATTTAATGATTATTAAGTAATTACCATCAAAAGCCCAGGGACTTCTATCAATCACACCTCTGCTACTAACTATGCTTCTGGTATTTAAGTAATTCTCTTTGGACCACATTATCATAATACCTTAGCAAACATGAAACAGAAAGTTATGCCAACATTTATGATTTTTATCTATATATGAAGAAATTTAGACCAATATGCATGAGATGTTTTTAACTCTCTAATTAATTCATGAAGTCTAGAGTCTTTTATCAAAGTATCATCAACTTTAAACATATTTTATTTATACATAGATCATAAAAACATAAACATATTTGGTGTATTTGTGTGACTGTTTTTGGTGGTGGTGGTGGTGATGATGGTTTGTGTGTGCATCTCTCTCTCTCTCTCTCTCTCTCTCTCTCTGTGTGTGTGTGTGTGTGTGTGTGTGTGTGTGTGTGTGTGTGTGTGTGAAAATAATAAAACTGGGGCCTATATATCAACAAGTCTTCTTTATGAAGAATTTTCTTAGTGAATCTGGTATATTGTCCAATGTAGAAGAATATTATACATTTCCACATGAAATTCTAAAATACATCTAGGTAGAATCTGAATCTGAATGCAAAACGATTGATATTAAGTTGAAAATGAGAATATTTGGCATCTCTCTCTTATATGACTGCCGACTACCATAGTCATTGTACAATTTTCAAAAGAAAAATCATGTAATATAGGTAGAATGGGTTTTACTGCTGGAAAAGATGGCTCAGTATAGTTGGCTCTTGGGAATATTTAAAGACCAAATGTCTTCAATAAATTTCTTAATTTCCTTCTACTTCCTAAACAATGCCCAAATATCACATGAATATATCTATATTTGCTCTGAATGTCTATTATAATTCAGTACTAGTCATATTTAGATTTTACATCTGGTGGATCATTAAACTGTTGCTAAAAGAAAAAAACTAGAGTTTCTCAAAATATTTTTTCTTCAATAATTTCAGTAATTTTAAACTCTTCAACAAATTAAGAAAATTGTTTTTGCATCATAGTTTTCAACAGCATCTATTACTAAAGCCCTATGAGAGAGTAGTCATTTCAAACTAAGTAGCTTTCTTGAATAACTTAAAGAATATTCTACTACTTTGTATCAGGTATTGCAATTTTTCTCTAAAACCGGTGCCAAACAAACAATTGCCTTAAAACTCTGATTCAGAAATAAATTCTATGTTCTCATTTATTCTAGACTCTTGTATACAACTATTTTTTATATCAAATAACATTATTAGCTGTCTTTAGTTGTTGATCATAAATTTCACTGAAGCTAGATTTTTAGAAAAATAATTGACAAATTTTTAGAATATCTAAGACTTTCTTAGTACAGTTTGAGAAAAAACTACTTCTGCTACTATGTACATCTAATTATAGAAAATATTTTTTCTTGCTCTACAACAAATTAATGTTCTATTCATTTGAAAGGGGATCCTGTCATTCCTTAGAACCTTAGAATACAACTTTGTAATTATATCCCTAGGAAGTTGGTAATGATTCTTTCTTAGTGATCTTTAATGCCTTGACTATCTACACAAGGAATAGATCGATTCAAAAGCATATATTTTCTCTGCATCTTCTAACCAAAAATTTCCATTTTACGACAACTTGTGTATAAACACCAAACTGCAGCAGCATTAGCTTTGACTGACTACAAAGGAGGTTGAGGGTACAAAAATAGGCAGGAAAGAACTACAAATTAAATGCCTGTTTCTTAAGACCCAATTTCTCTGAATGTGTGTTTAAAGTATAGTCATTTTGCTTTTTATATGTAATGTAGCTGAGTATTTAGTGAAACAAAGGTAACACGAGGAAACAGAAACCTATGTAATGCAAAGTAGTATAGGCCAAGTGAGCAACCATGCACAACAAATGCAAAAGCTTGGGGTTTGAATTATTAAGCAAGGTAGTAACCCAAGCCATGTCCTGCATGAGTGCATGTCATCACTTTGTCTTAACAAAAGAAAGATAAGCTTTTTTAGTGGCTCAAGTGTACTTTTTAAATGTTTAATTTTTTTTTTTTTTGTCCTTTGTCCTCAGTGGTCAGTGACAGTACCCGATTTATTCTATTTCCACAATTGTGAATCTACTGGAAGATGGTTAGGAAGTTTACCTGACCAAAGAAACAATTAAAACTCACAAACATAGACAAAGTGCTTTTATGATAGTTTTTGGTTTTCTTACTAATACTTCTGTACTTAAAAGACACTAATGTTATTGTTCTGTTATGGGATGCCTGAGATACACAGGTATGATTTTAGATTCCCATTCAAGGAGGCAATGGAATTAATTATGTGAAAGTTAATAGAAGATATTTGGTGTAGTTTCCAACTTTTGGATCAATAAAACAGTATCTCAGGAAGATAAATTCAGAAAATATTTTCAGTAAGTTCTTGGTACAATATATGTTCTAATTGCTCTCAAACCTGGATTTTCAAGAACTTTATTATGTATCCAATTGTTGTGTGTCTGTTTCTAATTGGTGCTTATAATTTTCATACTCTTCAGCTGGTTTCTTTTTTTATGTAGTTTATAAACGTTTCAGATAATTATTAAAAAGTATCAAAATATACTTAAAGTAATATTTTATTTTAAACTCACAAGGGAGTTTTTAGGGTGTAAAAATTTTATATAGAAAATAATTTTATTATAACTGTTTAATTAGGGATGTGTATTTGTAGACATGCTGTAATGTAATGTCTATTCTGAATAGATCACTTTCCTAGACAAACTATGATGAGAGTGTTTACAGTACACAGATAGCCATCACAAAACTGCCTTTTCCAGGCTGCAGTCAATTTCTGTTGGTTTTCTGGACTTTAGTAGCGTATATAGACTTAGGTGGGTACACTGAGATGAGATGAAATATTAATTTTTAATATATCTATGTAATTTATACTATGTCCTCATTCTCTAATTGGTCCCATGGAGCATATTATAAAAAGAAATATAGAAAAACTAAAGTTCACACTCATGCACACACATACATACACACACAGACAAAGGAAGGAAAGAAATAAAAAAATGTGCTTTTCCTTTATACATAAAAAAAATTACAGTTACAGTTGCATTAAAAAAAACTAAGCACTTAGTGCCTATAATTTTAGTTTTTGTGGCGATTATTCTGTCTAAAATTATTTCTGTAAAACCTCCCTGATATCATTATTTGTAAGCCTCTACAAACTTGTAATTTTGGCTTTTCTTTTGTGCATAGTGTCTGCACTAGGAAACTTTTGCCTGAAGTAAACGTCTGTTCATCACGATGCTATGCATATCTGTCAATGTGCATCACTACATATATACACACATATTTAAATTAGCACAAAATGTTTTATTGAGTTGTGTAAATACATATTAGAAGTATGTTTGCAAATATGTATTTGTGTTCATATGACTTTGAAGGTATATCAGCTATGTGTGTGTGTGTGTGTGTTACTTTCTGTGTTTGTGTGAGTTATTGTGTGTGTGTTCACATATATGGAAGGTCAGATGTCTATGTGAATCACACTGTATTTTATTTATTGAGGCATTATCTTTTGCTGAAATCAGACTTCTTTTATTCTAGGCAGACTGCTTAGAGATATCAGGCATCTGTTTCACGAGTATTGAGATTACAGAAAGTAGTCATTCCTTTTTTTCTATATATTTTATTTATTTACATTTCAGATGTAATTCCCTTTCCCCCCACCCAGGAACCCCATCCCATCCCCCCTCCTACTGTTTCTATGAAGATATAACCCCACACACCCACCCACTCCCACCTCCTCACCCACGATTTCCCTTATACTGGGGTGTCCAGCCTTCATGGGACCAAGGACTTCCTCACTCACCTATGTGTGATACTGTCACCCTCCCCTACATATACAGCTGGAGCCATGGGTCCCTCCCTATGTGCTCCCAGGCTGGTAGTTTAGACACTGGGAGCTCTGGTTGGTTGGTATTGTTGCTCTCCTCATGGAGCCACAAACCCTTTCAGCTCCTTCAGTCTTCTCTCCAACTCCTCCATTGGAAACCACATGATCAGCTCAATGGTTAGCTGAGATCATCCACCTCTGTATATTTCAGGCTCTGGCAGACCTCTAAGGAGACAGCTATATCAGGCTCCTGTCAGCATACACTTCTTTGCATCAACATCTGTGTCTGCCTTTGATGACTGCACAAGGGATGGATACCTAGGTGAAACAGTCTTTGGACAGCCCCTCCTTCAGTTTCAGTCACACACTTTGTCTCCATATTTATTCCCATGTGTATTTGTTATCCCTTCTAAAAAGGGCCAAAGCATCTACACTTTGGTCTTCCTTGTTTATGAGCTTCATGTGGTCTGTAAGTTGTATCTTGAATATTACAAGCTTTTGGGCTAATATCCAACTATCAGTGAGTGCATACCATGTGTGTTCTTTTGTGTTTGAGTTACCTCACTCAGAGTGATATTTTCTAGTTCCATCCATTTACCTAAGAATTTTTTAAATTCTTTGTTTTTAATAGCTGAATAATATTCAATTGTGTAAATGTACCACATTTTCTGTATCCATTCCTCTGTTGAAGGGCATCTGGGTTTTTTCCAGCTTCTGGCTATTATAAATAAAGCTGCTATGAACATAGTGGAGCAGGTGTCTTGTTACATGTTGGAGCATCTTCTCAGTATATGCCCAGGTATTACAGTGTCCTCAGATAATGCTATGTCCAATTTTCTGAGGAACTGCCAGACTTCCAGAGTGGTTTTATCAGCTTGCAATCCCACCAACAATGGAGGAATGTTTCTCTTTCTCTACATCCTCTCCATATATGCTATCACCTGAGTTTTTGATCTTGGCCATTCTGACTGATGTGAAGTAGAATCTCAGGGTTGTCTTAATTTGCATTTCCCTAATGACTAAGGATATTTGTTGGGAGCCGACTTTTAGCACAAATCAGCTAGAAAGCAGCTATCATCTTTGCAGCCATCTGGAGCTATATACCCTGATGAGAGACTTGTTTTTCAACAGCCTACAACAGATGAGCACACTCTGACAAACATCTTGTTTATCCCACATAACTTATTTTGCTGTTTAGTGACCCCAGCTGCATGGTGCACGTGGTAAAATGTCTTCACCTGTGTTCTCCTGCTTGTGCTTATAAATACCCAGGATTTCCTTGTAATAGAGTCAATACAGTCAATAAGAGACAAGAGGAGTCAATGGAGGGGGCAATAAAGGAGTAACCAGACTTGACTACACACTCTGGTTTGCCTCCATTCTTGTCTCTTGCCCCTCCATCTCTATTCTCTCTCTTGACCAGAACACTTAGCCTCAAGTGTAGAGCAGAGTGGTCCACAACGTAGTGGCCCTCAAGTGAGGGGCAGAACAGAATGGAGCAGGCCATTACAAAGTGGCGCCCAAAGTGAGGCTCCAGTAAGCGGGATACAGTGAAGGACACCACAGGAATTGGAAGCAGGCATCCTCACTTCTGTGATGGGGAACCAGTCAACTGATGGAGCTGGCTGAATTCAGAAGTGAAATAAGGTGATTGCACTGAGACCAGTAGGTCATAGTAACAAAAATGGGGCAGGAAATAAGTAAGCAGAAACAGATGAAAAAGGCTTTAAAGATGCGAGGAATAAATTGCAGGCTGCTCTGAGTCAAGAGAGCCAAACAGATAAATAGATAAAGGTTATAGTAATGAAAATGGGGCAAGATATAAGTGAGTAGAAACAGATGAAAAAGGCTTTAAAGACGAAAGGAGTAAATTGCAGGCTGCTCTGAGTCAAGAAAGCCAAACAAATAGATAAATAGAAATTTGCTCTAGGCAGAGAGCTGAGCAGACTGATAATGTTAATCGATTTAACTTTTAAAATGGGTGTGATTCTGAGTTGTATAGTTATATTTTTCCTCTGGATAGAAGGTCAATATAAAGGTTTTTCTGGTTACTGGCCAAAGGATAGACAGATTTGGTAAAAAAGGTTTTTCTATGAGTTTTCTGACGAGGTCATTAAGGTAGTAGTTATATCTTCCAGAATTATATGGATCAGACATGACAGAGGTAGGCCTCCAGAACACTAGATTCCAGAGAATCAAAATAATTATCTTGATACTAAGATTTGTTTTGAGATTTGTATATTACAGAATACACAGCCTTGGTGAATGAATCTTATCACTTGCATGTTCACTGATGCCAGCTGGATGCAGTTAACACAGACATCAGAGGCTTATCAATTTACTCTTCCCCTCATCCCTCTTCTAATATCTCAATGCCCATATTCAGCTTGAAGAAATTAATGAAGTCGGCTCCCCAATTCCTTGGACTTGGGGACTGAAGTGGTTAATATTAGGCTGGCTTTCTGGGGAGAAGTGGTGGTTTTATTGGAACAGGAAAGAAGAGCTAAAATTGATTACACAGCCATAATACATTGGTAGAAATCTGTATAATTGTTACTAAGTTGATGCAAATTCAAGGATTTCATTGGTATACTTTCTTCTATTGAAAATTTGTGGGTACAAGGCTTAGACCTTTTACTTCTCCAACAGGGGAAGTTGTGTGTTGCCTTAAAGAGTGTTGCGTTTATACTAGCTATTTAGGCATTAAGTCTCTTGTCTCTCGGGTTCAGGCTGTTCAACAAACTGATGGCTTTTGCACGACAACAGATAGATGAGATTCAAATGAAACCCATACAGGTCCATTATTACAGGCTGGAAGTAGCAGACTCTGAAACCTCTGTCAGCAAGATTGACGAAGATTAACCCCTAACTTACGCGCTAAGCCGGATAGTCAATGATGGGTAAGAGAACACTTCAAGACCCTTGCCCCTAACTCTGGGAGGCCTCACCATCTTAATGGAGGCTGGGGTCATTTGTTCCGATCTAAGGCAGGCACGGTTTCTGTAAGTTTTCCCAGCCTTCCCTTTTGAAAAAAAAAAATTAAAAAGGGGGAGCTGTTGGGAGCCCACTTTTAGCAGAAGTCAGCTAGAAAGCAGCTATCATCTTTGCAGCCATCTGGAGCCATATACCTTGATGAGAGACTTGTTTTTCAGCAGCCTACAACAGCTGAGCACACTCTGACAAACATCTTCTTGATCTCACATAGCTTGTTTTGCTGTTTAGTGATCCCAGCTGCATGGTGCACATGGTAAAATGTCTTCACCTGTGTTTTCCTGCTTGTGCTTATAAATACCCAGGATTTCCTTGTAATAGTGTCAATATAGTCAATAGGAGGTGTGAATATGGGAGACAGTAAATGAGACTTACAGACCCTCTGGCTTGTCTCTATTCTTCGAGTCTCTTCCCCTTTTTCCCCCACTCTCTCTCTTGCTAGACCCTAACCTGCGGAACAGAAAGGGCTGTTACAGATATTGAACATTTCTTTAGGTGCTTTACAGCCATTCACGTTTCCCATTTTAATAGGGTTATTTGGTTGTCTAGAATCTAATTTCTTGAGTTCTTTGTGTATATTGTATATTAGCCCTCTATTGGATGTAGGATTGGTAAAGACATTTTTCCAATCTGTTGGATGCCATTTTGTCCTATTGACTGTGTCCTTTGCCTTAAAGAAACTTTGCAATATTATGAGGTCCCAATTGTCAATTCTTGATCTTACAGCATAAGCCGTTGGTATTCTCTTCAGGAACTTTTTCCCTGTTCCTAGGTATTTGAGGGTCTTCCCCCATTCTCTTCTATTAGTTTCTGTGTATCTCTTTATATGTGAAGGTCCTTTATCCACTTGAACTTGAGCTTTGTACAAGGAGATAAGAATAGATCATTTTTCATTTTTCTACATGCTGTCCTCCAGTTGAACCAGCACCATTTGTTGAAAATGGTGTCCTTTTTCCATTGAATGGGTTTAGCTACTTTCTCAAAGATCAAGTGACCATAGATGTGTTAGTTCATTTCCAGATCTTCAATT
Source organism: Rhabdomys pumilio (assembly GCA_030674055.1). NCBI lineage: Eukaryota > Metazoa > Chordata > Mammalia > Rodentia > Muridae > Rhabdomys > Rhabdomys pumilio. Next base: position 233,261,990 of record JANHMN010000001.1, on the reverse strand, counting down.
CTATTCCATTGATCTTCTTGCCTGTCTCTGTACCAATACTATGCAGTTTTTATCACTATTTCTCTGTAGTACAGCTTGAGGTCAGGGATGGTGATTCCTCCAGAAGTATTTTTATTGTTGAGACCTATTCTTGCTATACTGTTTTTTTTTTGTTGTTGTTGCTGTTGTGGTTGTTACTCCAAATGAATTTGAGAATCTCTCTTTTGATCTCAATGAATAATAGAGTTGAAATTTTGATGGGGATTGCATTGAACCTGTAGATTGCTTTTGGCCAGATGGCCATTTTTACTATATTAATCCTGCCAATCAAAGAGCATGGGAAATCTTTCCATCTTCTGAGATCTTCTTCTATTTCTTTCTTCAGAGACTTGAAGATCTTGTCATACAGATCTTTCACTTGCTTGGTCAGATTCACACCAAGGTATTTTTTATTATTTGGGAACTATTGTGAATGATGTCATTTCCTGAAATTTTTTATCAGCCTCTTTATCTTTCAAGTAGAGAAAGGCTACTGATTTGTTTGAGTTGATTTTATATCCAACCACTTTGCTGAAATTGTTTATCAGGTTTAGGAGTTCTCTAGTGAAATTTTGGGGTCACTTGAGTATACTATCATATCATCTGAATATAGTGATATTTTGACTTCTTCCTTTTGTATTTGTATCTCTTTGACTTCTTTTTGTTGTCTAATTGCTCTAAATAAGACTTCCAGTACTATATTGAATAGGTAGGGTGAGAGTGGGCAGCCTTGTCTAGTACCAGATTTTATTGTGAATGCTTCAAATTTCTTTCCATTTAGTTTGATGTTCACTACTGGCTTGCTGTATATTGCTTTTACTATTTTAGGTATGATCTTGAAATCTGATCTTTCCAAGACTTTTACCATGAAGGTATGTTGAATTTTGTCAAATGCTTTATCAGCATCTAGTGAGATAATTATGTTGTTTTTTTCTTTGAGTTTGTTTATATAATTGATTATGTTGATGGACCATGATAGATGATTATTTTGATATGTTCTTGAATTAGGTTTGTCAGAATTTTATTGAGTATTTTTGGATCGATATTTATAATTGTGATTGGCCTGAAGTTCTCTTTCTTTGTTGGGTGTTTGTGAGGTTTAGGTGTGAGTGTGATTGTGGTCTCATAGAATAAATTGGAAAGTGTTCCTCCTGTTTCCATTTTGTGGAATAGTTTGAAGAGAATTGGTATTAGGTCTTCCTTGAAGGTCTGATAGAATTCTGCACTAAAACTATCTGGTCATGGGCCAGTTTTTGTGGGAAGACTTTTAATGACTGCTGCTATTTCCTTAGGGGTTATGGAAATGTTTAGATGGTTCATCTGATCCTGATTTAACTTTGGTACCTGGTATCTGTCTAGAAAATTGTCCATTTCCTCCATATTTTCCAGTCTTGTTGAGTATAGGCTTTTGTAGTAGGAGCTGATGATTTTTTGAATTTCCTCAGTTTCTGTTGTTATGTCTCACTTTTCAGTTCTGATTTTATTAATTTGGATACTGTCTCTGTGCCCTCTTTTTAGTCTGGCTAATGGTTTATCTATTTTTTCAATTTTCTCAAAGAACCAGCTCCTGGTTTTGTTGATATTTTGTTTAGTTCTTTCTATTTCTACTTGGTTGATTTCAGCCCTGAATTTATTTCCTTTTCTACTCATCTTGGGTATAATTACCTCTTTTTGTTCTAGAGCTTTCATGTTTGCTGTCAAGTTGTTAGTGTATGCTCTCTCCAGTTTCTTTTTGTATGTCAACTATCAGTTTTCCTCTTAGCACTGCTTTCATGGATTCCCACAAGTTTTGGTATGATGTGTCCTCATTTTTATTAAATTCTAAAAAGTCTGTAATTTTTTCTTTATTTCTTCCTTTGCCAAGTCATCATTGAGTAGAACATTGGTCAGTTTCAATGTATATGTGGGCTCTCCATTGTTTTTTGTTATTTTTGAAGACCAGCCTTAGTCCATGGTGATTTGATAGGATGAATTATTTCAATCTTTTTGTATTTGTTGAGTCCTGTTTTGTGACCAATCATATATGGTCTATTTTGGAGAAGGTTTCATGATGTGCTGAGTAAACGGTATATTCTTTTGTTTTAGGATGAAGTGTTCTATTAATATCTGTTAAATCCATTTGGTTCATAACTTCTTTTAATTTCATTATGTCTCTGTTTAGTTTCTGTTTCCATGATCTGTCCATTGCTGAGAGTGGGGTGTTGATATCCTCCACTATTATTGTGTGAGATGCAATGTGTGCTTTGAGATTTAGTAACGTTCTATTATGTATGTGGTTGCCCTTGCATTTGGAGCATAGATGTTCAGAAGTGTGAGTTTATCTTGTTTGATTTTTCCTTTGATATGTATGAAATGTCCTTCCTTATCTTTTTGGATTATTTTCGGGTGAAAGTTGCTTTTACTTGATATTAGAATGGTTACTGCAGCTTGTTTCTTGGGACCATTTGCTTGGAAAATTGTTTTCCATCTTTTTCCTCTGAGGTAGTGTCTGTCTTTGTTACTGAGGTGTGTTTCCTGTATGCAGCAAAATTCCAAGTCCTGTTTATGTATCCAGCCTGATAGTCTAAGTTTGTTTTTTTTTTTTTTAATTGGGAAATTGAGTCCATTGATGTTGAAAGTGGCCATTCCTGTTAGTGTCTTACATAAGTTCTGCATTTCTGAATCTCAATATTCATGATTGTATTAAAGAATATATTAACTAAGCCATTTCCCCAATGTAGCATTGTTCTTTGTATCCTTGATTAATTTGGTGGAAGTTTTTAAGAGGTATCATTCTGGCTAAAACTATACCTGAGTTTGGACATATAGATATAGAGACACTTTTAAGACTTTTCATAAATATAACAAACCATATTATAGAAAATTATAAGACACTGTAGAATTTCGGGCTTGATAGAAGATTTGGTTATTATTATCATTTAACTGGACTAACTGGAATGATCATTATTTGTTTCATGGTCAAGTACACATTTTTGATGGCCATAGAATAGAAAGCATGAGTTTATTTTAAAAACAATAATGGTAACAAGCATTAGTTACAAACACTTCATTTTCTAAAGCCTACACTGAAACTGGGAAGAAAATCTTACTCTTTTGCACACCCCTTTTCTACCTTCCTCAGGTTTAACTGTTTTAAATGTTTGTGCAGCTGAACAACACATCTTTGCCCCTTGCTGAATGCAAATTCTGTAGGAAAGCCAAGATATAAAAGAATGAGAAAGTTTATTGTTCGGATAAATAAGAAGAGGGAGACTAATTCCCAAAGAATGAACATGACACAAATAAATCATTGCTTTTGGGTGTACTGGTTCTCATATATAGGTACGAACATATTACTCATTCTAAGATCATGCTTTCTCATTTACCACATGTTCAAAGATAGCTTCCAGGCACAATTCCAGGACCTAGCACTTAGGATAACAATAAAAAATGTTTACTAATTATCTAGAGAAATGTTGGATGGCTTTGCCAGTTTTATCAGGATTTAATAGTTTGCTTCAGAAAAGCCTCATCTGATACACAGATGAACTTGAAAAGATTGAAGAAATATCAGCAGACAGCATCGTTTTTTTCCTGCCGCACATATATTTAACACCGTAAGGTTCTCTTGACAGCTAAGGTTTTCAACATTTACATCCAAAATAATATAGAACAGTTCTTTAATATTTTTATAGTGTTAAACATAATAAAGACAACATAAAAGTAGATGAAAATTTCATTATGTGTATGCATACATCTCTTTGTGTACTTTCTTCTTTGCTAACATTTCAGGAATCCTTACTACTTTGAGAGGCCAAACCTACTCCATATTTTAAAGGAAAAAAAAACACCTGAGAACTTGACTCACAGCTGAATCCAAACTATTCCCAAGTGTTGTGGTAAATACTTTAAAAACGCCCAGTGGTCAAGCTGACTATCTAAGCTGCAGCAACTCTGCCTAGCTCAGCTGCCATCTTCTTTGGCCAGAGGCCATGTGCGCACTGCAGCTAGAAATGTCCAGCCAGAAACACTAGCCCTGCACCCACGAGAAGCCAGCGTGGCAAATGGCTCTGCCAGTCTCCCATGCTGTGTCCACGAGGCTGAGCATTGCCCAGTCCATCCTGCCAACCACTCGGACTTGGTACAAATGAGACTCTCATGCTTAGACTATCCAAAGGCTTTATATATTTGGTAATGATCAATAACAAGATGCCCATACAATCAGAGTTATAATCCAACACCCAACCTAGATATACGGACTACTTTTGACTTCCAGAAACACAGGAACATCCACCACCATGTTCCCCTCTCTCTTTTCTCTCTCCCTCTCCTAGCTCCTCCTCTTTATCCTCCTCCTCTTCTCCTCACTCCCCTTGTCTCCTTACTCCTCCCACCTTAGCTCCTCCTACACCCAAGTACCAGCAAAGACCCCATATCTTGTCCTTGGCCAGAGTTACACTCTAGCTACAGTTAATAAAAGATCTGCCTAATTGTTTCAAATGTATTTTCAGATCCTTTGTGATTGTATATGGTCTTGCTTCAGAACACTCATCTGTCAGCTTACAATAGACATTTAGTTAGATACTTGCCAGGATAGAAACCCCTCACTTACTTCCATTTCTAGTAAACTTTGTCCTGCTGAGTGTTCTAAGCTGCTCTGCCTTCCTGTCCTATTGACAGGGTTTGTTTGCAGGAGATTCCAACCCCGAGCTTATAGTAAAGAGACCCTCATACTGTTATATCAGAAACAGCTACTTGATGATCTTTTGGAGTTCATGATGCTAACTGGCTTAACACTTTCATAATCTTTCTCATAAGGTAACATCATTTTAGTATTATTTTAAGGGAGTTATACCATTGATAGATTTTTTTTTTAAGTTTTCAAATGTTTCAATTTTTCTTCATTTGTAAAATATATTCTGCTCTAAACATAATTCTAGTGTGGAAGCCAATTGCAATTGTCAAACTGATGAAATCTAGAATCACCCAAGGGTAAGCCTCTATGCATTGTTGGGGAAGTATATATTGATTAATTCATCTGAGCTAGGAAGATTCACCCACTCTGGTTAACACCATTCCCTGGGCTGATACCTTAGAATGTACAAAAAAAAAAAAAAAAAAAAAAAAAAAAGAAAGATTCACATAGTTTAGACTCTTTCTATTTTGACTGTACTATTTCCAGTTGCTTCAAGCTCAAGTTGCCTTGACAATCCTACAAGGATGGTCTGTACCTTGAACCATGGGATACAATAAATCTTTCTTTAAATAGATTTTGTCAGAGTTTGCATTGCTTCCTCTGTTTCTATCTTTCTTCATCCCTTTCTTCTTTGTCTCACTCCTTCTCTGCCTCCCTTCTTTCTTTCCTTTCTTTTTTTTTTTTTCTATACGAGCTACTGGGAAAGACACTAAAACATTTAGTTTGACATTTCCTTTTTTAGTGGTTGAAAAATATGTTCCTTCTTGAGTCTATGATTTCTGATGAGAAATGAACTATCAATTATTTGTCCTACTTCTTACATATGCTTTTATTATAGATTTCATGTTTTTGGATTTCAGAAATTTGACTATATTTTTTATGATTTTTTTTGTTTTGGTTTTGGTTGGTTGTTTTTATCTTGAAGGAAGTTTGATCATAGTTTTGAATTCTTAGGTGTATGTCACTTTCAAATTTAGGACTTTTAAGCTACTGCTTATTTAAATATTTCTCTTTCTTTTTTCATGGGAATGGTAAGGAATTAGGACTGATTTTTGTTACTGAGCCATGAATCCTTTTGATCTGCTTTTCCTTTTTTAATTCCTATTTTTCAGATGAGTATTTTTCATTATGCTCTTTAATGTTTTCATTTTAACCCAGAGTTTAAATCAGGCTATACTCTGCCTTTTATTTAAAAAAAATGGTGATTTTTTTTCAGATTGTAGTTTGTATTGAGAGATTTTATTTTATAAACAGCTTTTGACTTAATTATGAGTCCAGCATGATGACTGTGCACCTTAGTGGGAACATAAGTATCACCATTTGCCCACATCTACCTACAAGTCACAAACTGATTAATAAATGATTACCAAAAATAAAAGTCTACTTTATAAATTTATTAAAGTAAATTGGATTTTACAAACTCATAGTTCTATTAAAATTGTATCAGAGACTACTACAACAAACAAAAAACTCCAAAAACGGAAACCAAGAAGTAAACCTAAAAACCAATCAGTATGAAGAGTTGTGGAGCCTTAGTCCCAAAAGATATGTCTGCCAAACAGCTCTATACTTAAGGTTCAAGGAACACTGTAGAAGAAGGACTGGGAGCTCACAAGAGCCATAGGATCAGGTAGTTTGTCTATGAGATCATTTCTTGTAATCACATCATAAGTTATACACACAAAATCTCATCAACATGACTACCCAAACATGAAATGAACAAAGAAGATACCAATGTACAAGTGAAATGAAATGAGAAAAAGTTCACTAGATCTCAGTCCTACACAGACAATTAAACAAAGTTGAGAAAAGAAGAGGTGGTTTGTCCTAGGAAGTATATCAATTGTTTATTCTATGCTAAATGGTCGGTCCATAACACATGCAAATAACATTATAGGGACTGAACAGGTAATATTTAAGCATATGCATGTATATAAAACTATGAAGGATAGCAGGGAGAAGTACATGATAGTGTTTATAGAGACAAAGGGAAGAGAGAAATGTTGTAATTAAAATAAAATATCAAAAATAACCAAGTAGAAGTAAATTGTATCAATACAGGCCTCTCAAAAATCATATCAGAAAAGGTAGGCCTAAACACTTTCTAAACACATCAGATGAGAACTCACTTCCACATCCTCCCTTTCACTGAATAATAACTCTGATATTGATAGCCTCATCATCTTGTCACCTAACCTACATATGTGCATATCAAGGGACCACAAAACTACAGAATTATCAATGGATCAGGGCCTTTACCTCAGCTCACTTTGAAGTACTGAGACTACTTAAAGAAAATACCATATGCTCATCTTTTGGAAGTTGCCATTGTTTCCTCCACTTTTCTTTGTTTGGACCCTGTTCCACCCTTCTCTTCTGAAGTTTTCATGATCTTGCTTTGACAGCTCAGTTCTATGAGCCTCGGCTGTATCTTTATACTATAGCCTGAATCTACAACAGTACCTCCTACAGCAAACTGCATGGGTTGGCTATCTGCTTTAAATGGACTCATTTTACATTCTAAAATATCAAACAGCTCGAATGCCTATCAGTTATTCATCTTTGAAATACTTTGAACTCTGTTTAGCTACTTTAACCTTTTAATAGTCACTCTGTAACACACATGCACATACATACTGCCATATAATATATAATGAGTAACCTGAGAGATAATATTATTAATTAAGATTGAAATTAAAAAATCAATTTGTTTGCTTTGACCTGCTATTAAAGGAAATCAGGACTAATTAAAAATTGCTACCAATTAAATTCATGTATCTTAGAAATGTGTTACTGTTCAATAAATTCTGACATTATGAAAAGATGATAATGCATTGGTCTGTTTCTAACAAAGTATGATCACAAGATTTTTACCCATTGAGATCATTTATATAAACATGTTTCATTGTACAACTCAGTTCTAAGATGTATTATTCATTGTATTTCTATCTTTACTGCTTTTGCTGTTTCTTGATATCTTCTTTTTAATTTTGAAGAATATGCATAATGGACAAGGAAGTATGTTTATGAGTGTGGCTTTCAAACCTTTACTAGGTAGTTTGCATGCTATCACTATTTCAAGTTTTCATGAATTAATTTTATTTTCTCATCTTATAACAGACATTGTTACTCTTGATAATTGATTTTAAATATATTACTGAACATTTTAAATGTTATGTTATGTGACTCTATCAAACGTGACTCCTTTTTTCTAAATAGAAGAACATATATGTGGTATCTGTGAATATGTCATTTTGAGTTAACAGACTAAGCCTCTGTCATTTTGCACTCAACGTATTCAACCATAAATTTCAAAAATTGTAAAATTTACCTTTTATATAATTTTTTTACTTTATTGAAATGAAATAAAAATTCAATGAATCTTTCTGCTATATGAAAGTATGTTCTTCACAAGTTTCAAATGCTATACATTTCAGTAAACTTCGACGAGTACAGAATGGCCATTCTGGAGCCATGATGCTTGGCTTAGGGCTTTGCCTCACCATAAGAAAGGATGCTCACATTATTGTGTGTTTCTATACTTGAGCTTACATCTGGTTTACCTAGCTTTCTGAGAAATTATAATGACGTGAAAGGTATTTAGTCCCATCTATGAGTACAAAGTGACACAAAAGACCAATTACTACACTTTGGCTCTGCAGACGTTTGTGGTCTTTACTATAATCATTATAGCATAGTCTTGGAATTATAGCTCTGCTTTAGGCTTTTCTTGCAAGGTTCTGAGCTGTTAGCAGTAAGAGGGCCTGATTACTGCTCCCAAGTAACCAACAGTGATATGACATAAGGATATGGTATTGTGAGAGAGGCTGAAACTTACCTTCATAATGAGCCTCCTCTGAAACTGCATCATGTAAATGTAGAAAGGGGAATATTCTTGGTGGGTAGGAATAGAAGTTACTTCTTGCTTTATGGTGCCCTATTGTGCTGTGTACTATGAAAAAGGCACTTCTTGCCATCTGGGTTGGATGAGAGTTTCTGAGCTCTTGTCCCAGCTTTTTGGCCACTGTAATGGCAGATGTGGTGGCTACCTGTTCACTAACTGTCAATGGCAATGGTGCTGGAATGGATAAAAATAAAAACACAAGCTTTTTCTAGGCTGGTGATGTAGGAATAAGTAGTCAAAGAGCTATCTTTTAAAGTCTACTCTTATTTAAATGCTTTGTTCAAAAATAAGAAACATTCATGGATATTTCTTATTTACATGGTCTTTGTGCTATTTTTGATTTGAAAAACTCATTCACTATTTAGTCTGGAAGTAGAAAATGGAAAGAAAAATCCTGGAGCTGCCCTAATGAGGAATTTATCATAATGAAAGGCTCTGGCAGTTCTGCCTCATTTTTACCTTTCAGACTACTCTTCCATTTTTTAGTTAGAATGATCAGGGATTTCTGTGGTGCTTAGCAAGAGGACTGTGGGTAATTATTTCTTGTCAGACCTCTTAGAAGATCAAGTAATTTACTTTTTTATCTTTTTACCACTAATATGACAGTATGACTCCAGGGAGATATATTAAATAAATTAATACTATTTTATTATTAATAATTACTGAAAGCTATTTAAACAGATTCAATTTTATTCCTATTTTTATTGGTTCACTTAAGTATTCCAGACTGGGGAAGAAAAAGAGAAATGAAGAGTTTAAATGACTTGTCTATAATTACATAGTCATTTGGTGTCATAGGAAGGGTATAGAATTGGATGTTTTGACGCAAGAGTGTTGTGGGACATAAATGTTTCCTGGGGAGATGCAGTACACATTTCTACTCACCCAGGTACAGAACATAAAACAACCCACACTATAGATATGACCAAAGGAATTGTGAAGCGATGGCTTTTATTGGGGTTACTTATAACAATATGAGTGTGGAGTTACTTGCAAGAGCATAAATGACTCAAAGACAGCTGTATCACCAAAGCCCACCCCAAGCACAGGTGACAACTCTCAGGACTGGAAACACAGAGTACACTTTATAGCCTGCAAGCAATCAACTTGTTGGAATGTGTCATTTCCTGGTGCCCCAGTCAGTCAAAACTCCTTCAAATTCTCTCTGCTTCTTTCTTTGGATTCAAGATAGATGTTCTGGTTTAGTTGATCTGGTAAGTATTTTGAGTTGTTTACCTCACAGTTTACAGAGCTTCCCCACAGAATGGAAGGTTTCAACTACAGAGGATATTTACACAAGTTTTTCTAATAGCTTCTGTACAGCCTTTCCCAGATTGAGATGAATTACTTCTGAGATAGCACCTGTCAATTTATCATCATTTAAATATAGAATAACTAATACTAGGAAACCAAACACACACACACACACACACACACACACACACACACACACACACACA
>JANHMN010000001.1:233235868-233251923 GCA_030674055.1 Rhabdomys pumilio | reverse complement strand
ACACACACACACACACACACACACACACACACACACACACACACACACACAGAAACTTGGACCCAAAACACCCTGTGTAATTGGTTCCATGATTGAATGAAGAAATTCTTATCCTTGATCTATGACTCAACTCTTGTTTTCTACTGACTACATTACTTGCAGTATTCCCTCCTGTTATTTTCTTTTCTGTATTTAATTTTCACTTCATTTTATCAGTGAGTTTACTGACAACATAGAACTTTATAATCCTATCCAAGTATTTCTGAGTAAACTGTTTTAGATTTAAAAACTACTCTATTAAACACAGTGTTTTATTGTCTATTTTAAAAACTGAAAAATAGAACATCTTGGAAGTTAGAAAGATCATTGAGTGTCACAAGCAAGACATTTTTTCTGTTGTAGCCATTTACCTATGGAGACAGCACAAATTATTTCAATAGTTCTTACCACTGTTGCATACTATTATGTGTGAGAAAAGCTATGCAATGGCCTTGGCTGATTGGTTTATGTTATACCTTTGTATAAATTTTAAACTGTGTTATTATATTGCTTTGTTTGATGGTTCTTGCTATTTTCCTTAAGAGCTATTCTTACAGAAGCTATTACATTTCCATACAGATATTCAAATATCAATAATATCTGATATCTAATTGAGAATTTATATACTAGTGTTTTGTTGAATTCTATATCAAATAGGCTATAATTATGTAAGATAATCTGATTAATTTTTCTTTTTGTATTACATATATAAGAAGAAACGCATTTTATACTACTTTAAAAATAGATACATAGAGCTACATGTGCATACATACACATATAAAAGGGTTCTTTAAGTATACTCTTAGTCAACATTCTATTGTTCTGAAGTGACATAATGGCAACAACAACTCTTATACTAGAAAATATTTAATTGGAGCTTGCTTTTAGTTTCAGAGCCTTAGTATATTACCATCAAGGTAGGGAACATGGCAGAATTCAGGAAGATATTTTACTGAAGAAATAGCAGAAGGTTCTATCATCAGAACTGTAGGCAGCAGGAAGAGACTTTCATCTGTCTTGGCTTTGATATTTGAAACCCCAAAGCATAAATCCCTAACACACTTTCTGCAATGCGATACCTATCAAACCTTCTAAAATACTGTTAATACATGATTACAAAACATTTAAATATATGAACCTATGAGAGTCATTCTTACTCTACTCCCACATACACATAATACTAATAATACATAATAATACATAATAATACATAATAGTGTACTAGTATATATATATATATATATATATATATATGTGTGTGTGTGTGTGTGTGTGTGTGTGTGTGTGTGTGTCTGTGTCTGTGTGTGTGTTACAATTATGATAGTGCTCATGTATTGTCTATCTGTACACGCATACAAACACACCCACATACATACGTAAACACACACACATAAGTGTACACAAATAACTCCAAAGCATAATGTGCAACAATTAGTAGCTTTCCATGAGGAAATAAACACACATACACATGTAATTCTATCTAAACAAAACAAGGTATCTATTTCTCTCTCAATATCAATATGCTTAAAAATAAGCTAACAGTAAATGATCCAGTGATTCTTAAGATTTTATGTATTTTAAAACATCGAAAAAATAAGGCTATAAATTTTCTTCACTTTTTTTGTGCTTATTAATGTACAGTATATACTAAAACACTTCATATTCCATTCGTGATTGCTTTGATGGGGACATTAAACAGTGGTAATAGTTCTTTAAATTTGTTGGTAATTGAGTTGGAAAAAGTTTTTAAAAGTCTACTGGGTTTTTCCAGCATTTCTACTTTGCAGCTCACACCAAAAATATTGAGGATAAATATTCTGTTTTGCTTTTCTTCCTCACGGAATCAGGATGGGACTGGGAGAAAACAGTATTATATTATATGTCAACATCCCAAGGTAGACATGAGTTTGAAGGAAAGATGAGATAGCAATTTTTTAGCTAAAAACAAACAAACAAACAACAACAACAAAAAAATCCCACCTTCCCACCTGGGAAATTGTGATGCCCAGCTGTAATTAATGCCCAAAAATTGCCTAGGCAGGATGATTTTGAGTTTGAGTCCAATATGTATGAATACTGAGTTCCAGACTCTGTAGAGTTGCATGGTGAAACTATCTTCAAATATCAGTAACAAAATAAGGACTACTGAGTCCCAGTGTATTTTCTCTTGTTTCCAACATGTGTATTCACTTTTAAGTCTATTTTTAAAAATCTTAGGTGAACATGCTTATATTTGTAAAACATATGCAGAAGTACATAAGACATATTTATTATAGATAACTGGTAACAAACAAGTTTATTAGACACTGGCAGAATTTATAGTATTGTTTGAAGGTGATAAATAGAGGTTTTATTTAACACAGAAAGGAATGGACAGAATAAAAATGCACTGAACCTTTTCTGAATCATCTTGTTATATAAAGTGTTCTAGGGAGATGCAAACAAGTATCTCCTCACACATAGATAGGCAACCAATGATAGAACAAATAAAAACATAGCTTAGTCAATAATTTTATCAAAGTGACTTATAGAAGTATAGTTGAAGAGTTACTTACAAGTGCTGGGATGTCTCCATTGTAGCTGTGTAACCATACTGGTGCTGTCTTATAAAGTCTCCATACCTAGCCTTCTTGGCACAATGTTCAGGTAACATGGAGAATTGGAGAGTTTTCCTTAGCTAGTAACTTTTTACTGCTTCTGTGGCCTGGGAGAGTGGTAGGGCTGTGAATTCCCTAAGTTTAGTATCTTTGCAAAAAAATATGTTCTTTGTTTACTTGTCTATAAGCCTTAACGGGTGTCTCATGATGGAAGGATTCAATTTAGATGACATTGCTACACTACAGGTCTGCGTAGTATATATTTATGATACACTAAATAGTCAAATGATTCAAAGTGCAAGTTTCAAATAGGCAGTAAAAATTCAAAATATCTGATTAAGGAACTTTTTGGTAACCCAATAAAACTTCATATCTTTTCTGTCAATGACATAACTATATCCTATAGGTATGTTTTATAATATTGATTCTAGAACTGCTTTATCCAAGTTATCCCTATTCCTGAATCTCTACAATACATCAAAAGCCCATCCCCATGAAGCTTTATGCCTATTTGTTTTGCTCTTTGATGGCTTTTGCTTTTGAATGGACAGCATGAGTATGAAAGACTGTTATGGCAGAAAAAGAAATAGGTCATGTAGGACTATTGTTTGCTCCAAATTGAGGTGACTTACTTATATCTTTCTTGTACAGTATTTTAATGATGCTAATTTATTTCACCATTTTTGCTTTAATTTTTTGATACCATCTATGATCTGCATTTGAATCTGATTCACAAACCTTCCTGTCCTGTAGACACTGAGATAGTATACCTTAGTATTTGGAAGTTCTTGTACCAAACGTATCCCACGTAAGCATATATGGTCAAGCATACATAGACAAGAATAGATCCAGGGCAATCATTAAATCAGGGAAGGTGAGAGAAGTACAGAAGTAGCAAAGGAAACACATGTTTCAATATTAGTTTACAGTATCTCAAGACAACTTGTTTCAGTGTCACAAAGCAAATAAGCAGATTTTAGCAACAACTTAATGCGAACTGACTGCTGGTGGTAAGGTTTTTATACTTATTATACAATTGATATCTTAATTTATATTTGTATAATAATTTCTGTTTGATTTTCTATGGAGAGGTAAAAATTTATCATTACTATTTTGCTTTTGTAGATGAGCAAAGGAGTAAATAGTTTTATAGCAACTGTAACTAACCTAAAACAAAAATACATTTAAAAATATTTATTTTAGTTATGTGTATTGTGAAGATTGAGTATGTATGGATATTGCAAGTGTTCAAGGAGACTGGGGACATCAACTTTCCTTTAATGTCAGCTGCCAACCCTGGGTATTAGGAATGGAACTCAAATCCTCTGCAAGAGAGATATGTGCTGTTAACTACTAAACCATGTTTTCACTTCTGCATTGTTTTTGTAACTAGGTTTGTTTCTTTTGTTGAAAGTAATTTGTTGGAATTCTAATATGTTTGATTAAGAGCATTTACAAAAGTAATTATTACTTATCTTTGAATTAGATGGAGAAAAGAAAGCAGATATATTTATTGAATTCATAGAGCATACTGTTTTAATAGTTTGACTATTATAAGAGAGAGGGACACAGAGAGAGAGAGAAAGAGAAAGAATGCTCGTGTGTTGTCTTTTGTAGTCATCACTTATATACTGAATTTCTAGACAAGATTTAAAATTTAAAATTCATATCAATACAGCTTAAGTGTCGACAAAACATCCTTAAGTGTTGACCTTGAAAATGACACACCTAATTCCTAGTATCAACCCTATACTTGGGCATGGGTTTCCTTATTAATGGTGTTATTCCTTGAAATTAATTAACTTTTCTGTATGTGAAAACAGCAGTTTGAAAAGAAATGCAAGTTTACTTCAGAGTAAGAAACTTTCAAGTCTCAGTAACTTTTCAGGCAATTTTTATTAGTCATTTACAGAAATTCAGTTTAAAATTACTTCAAAGTATGCTACCCTGGTACATTTAACATACTATAAATTTTCAAAGCTGATGGACAAGTGCTGTCTGGATAGTAAAATTGTAAAATGAGTATGTGGACACCTAGTTATTGTGCTGAGAGAATAAGGCAGTTACAGAAAAAAAGCACACTGTAACTGCTATTGATGAGGACTTTTAGACATTTATTATTCAGATGACTCATCTAAAATAGGGAACAGCTCTGACTGATTATTCCTCAAGACTGTTTAATTTATTTAAATGACTGAATCACAGAAAACTTCATGTAGATGTTTAGATTTCAGGTAATTATTGAAGGAGAAAAAATGTTGGTTTTAGTAGAGCTCAGTTTGAAATAAGAAATAAAATGAGAACAATAAACCATGGACCATGAAATCTTTCAAGGTTAATGATAATTCTGCTTTCAGAATTATATGTTCAGGCATGGTTGGCTCTTTGTAATACTAAGGAAGTGAAGTTGTCATTTGTGCTTTGAGTCCTTAGTGAAAACCTTTTGTTTCAGTTTATGGAAACACTTTTCCCATGTCCTCTTTTTTTCTTTCTCCAATTTATGCCATTTCAGAGAAATTCCACCCAATTTTCCTGCTCTGAGAGACCTGAATCAGAGTCTCATCAAAGAGCATTTGCTTTGTCACCTCAAATTATACTAATAGAAAGTGTTACAGGTATGCAAAAGAGATGATGACTCAGTCAAAAGATGTGGTCTGACTGTGACCACACACAGGTTTTTGGGTCCTATGTATATTCCTAAGCATTTAAACCAAGGGTCTTTTCAAGGCAAAAACTACATCCTGATATTTTGATTTGCACCTGCAGCAAGAGGTTTGCATATACAGGAAATTTATTTGAAGCAAAGACAAGAATAGCTAAAAAGAGTTCTTCACCTAAAGCTAGTTTGTTGGGGCATCTTGACCTTGGATTCTTAGAATTACCTTCAGTTATTTTTTTCATGGGATTCTCCATCAATGAGATTAAATTCTAGTTAAAGACAAAATAGCCTCAACAAGAATACAAGATGGAGGAATTCTGTTTTGTAACAAAAGTTGTTCCTTTCCTTTTCACCTTTTAAAAATTTGTTTCATGTGTTGAGTGTAGAGATATGTGTACAATGGTGGATATTTCTTGAGATGAAAAGAGGATGTTCCATCTATTTTGGCTGCAAAACTCATGTCCTCATTCTTAATAGCTGAATATTATTACATTGTGTAAATGAACCATATTTTCTATATCCATTCTTCCTTTGTGGGACATCTAGTATGTTTTCAGCTTCTGGCTATTACAAATAAGGCCATGAGGAACATCATGCCGTGCATGTTCCTATGGCATGGTTGGGAATCTTTTGGGTATATGCCTAGGAGTAGTATAGCTGGGTCTTCAGGTAGATCTATTTTCTGAAGAATCTCCAGACTGATTTCCAGAGTTGTTGTACCAGTTTGCAATCCCACCAACAATGTACGTCTGTTCCGCTTTCTCTGCATTCTCACCAACATGTGCTGTCACCTGAGTTTTTCATCTTAGCCATTGTTACTGGTGTAAGGTAGAATCACAGGCAACATACACTAGCTGGTCCAAGGCCCCCAATATATATACAGCAGAGGATTGCCTGATCTAGCCTCAATGAGAGAAAACACAACTAATCCTTGAGAGACTTGAGGCTCCAAGGAATGGGGTGGCCTGGTGGGGTGTGTGGGGATGTGGAAACATTCTCTTGAATAAGGGGGAAGGAGGGAAGAATGAAATGAGGAACTGTTGGTGGTCAGAACTGGATGGGGATATAGACTGTACTGTAAATGTAAGTAATAATTAAATATAAGAAAAAAGATATTACATTATTGGACCTGAAATTACAGATGGTTGTAATTCCCAATGAATTTGAGAATTTCTCTTTCTAACTCTGTTAATAATTGAATTGAGAATTTAATAGGGATTGCATTGAATCTGAAGATTGCTTTCAGCAAGATGGCCATTTTTACTATATTAATCCTGCCAATCCATGAGCATGGGAGATCTTTCCATCTTCTGAGATCTTCTTTGATTTCTTTCTTCAGGGACTTGAAAGTCTTGTCATACAGATCTTTCATTTGCTTGGTTAGATTCACACCAAGTTATTTTATATTATTTGTGACTATTGTGAAGGGTGCCATATCCCTAATTTCTTTCTCAGCTTGTTTATCTTTTGAGTAGAGGAAGGCTCTTGATTTGTTTGAGTTGATTTTATAAGCAGCCACTTTGCTGAATTTCTTTATCAAGTTTAGGAGTTCTTTGGTGAAAGTTTTAGGGTCACTTAAATATAATATCATATCATCTGCATATAGTAATATTTTGACTTCTTCCTTTCCTATTTGTATCACTTTGACTTCTTTTTGTTGTCTAATTGCTCTAGCTAGGATTTTCAGTACTATACTGAATAGGTAGGGAGAGAGTGGGAAGCCTTGTCCAGTCCCTGATCTTAGTGGGATTGCTTCAAGTTTCCCTCCATTTAGTTTGATGTTGGCTACTGGTTTACTTACTATGTTTATGTATGGGCCTTGAATTCCTGTTCTTTCCAAGACTTTTACCATGAAGGAGTGCTAAATTTTGTCAAATGCTTTCTCAACATCTACTTAGTTGATCATGAGGTTTTTTTTTCTTCGATTTTGTTAATATAGTGGATTACGTTGGTGGATTTCCATATATTGAACAATCCCTGCATTCCTGGAATAAAGCCTACTTGATCATGATGAATGATTGTTTTGATGTGTCCTTGGATTCAGTTTACAAGAATTATATTGAGTATTTTTGCATAGATATTCATAAGGTAGATTGATCTGAAGTTCTCTTTGATTTTTGGGTCTTTGTGTGATTTAGGTATGAGCATGACTGTGGCTTCATAGAACAAATTGAGTAGTGTTTCTTCTGTTTCTATTTTGTGGAATAGTTTGGAGGGAATTGTTATTAGGTCTTCCTTGAAAGTCTGATAGAATTCTGCACTAAAACCATCTGGTCCTGGGCTTTTGTGTGTGTGTGTGTGTGTGTGTGTGTGTGTGTGTGTGTGAAGACTTTTAATGACTGCTATTTCTTTAGCAGTTATGAGACTGTTTAGATGGTTTATCACTTCTGATTTAACTTTGGTACCTGGTATCTGTCTAGAAAATTGTCCATTTCCTCCAGACTTTCCAGTTTTGTTGAGTATAGGCTTTTGTAGTAGAGCTGAAGATTTTTGAATTTCTTCAGTTTCTGTTGTTATGTCTCACTTTCCAGCTCTGATTTTATTAAATTTGGAAGTCAAGGGGATACAAATAAGAATGGAAGATGTCACAGTATCACTATTTAGAGATGATATATACTACACTTAAGTGACCCCAAAACTTCCACCAAAAAAACCTTAAACCTGAAAAACAACTTCAGCAAAGTGGTTGGATATAAAATCAACTCAAACAAATCAGTAGCCTTCCTCTACTCAATGGATAAACAGACTCAGAAAGAAATTAGGTTAATGATACCCTTCACAATAGTCACAATTAATATAAAATACCTTGGCATGAATCTAACCAAGCAAGTGAAAGATCTGTATGACAAGAATTTCAAGTCTCTGAAAAAAGAAATCAAAGATCTCAGAAGATGGAAAGATCTCTCATGATTATGGATTGGCAGGATTAATATAGTAAAAATGACCATCTTGCCAAAAGCAATCTACAGGTTCAATGCAATCCCCATCAAAATTCCATCTGTGTTTTTCATAGAGATCAAAAGGGAAATTCTCAAACTAATTTGGAATAAGAAAAAAACCCAGGATAGTGAAAACTACTCACAAAAAATATAAGAAATTTTGGGGGAATCATCCTTCCTGACTTCAAGCTGTACTACAGAGCAATAGTGATAAAAACTGCATTGAATTGGTATAGAGACAGGGAGGAAGATCAGTGGAATAAAACTGAAAACCCAGATATAAACCCATACACATATGGTCACTTGACTTTTGACAAAGGAGCTAAAACCGTCCAGTAGCAGGACAGTATTTTTCACAAAAGGTACTGGTTCAAACTCAAGGTCAGCATGTAGAAGAATGCAAATTGATCTATTCTTATCCCCTTGTGCTAAGCTCAAATCCAAGTGGATCAAGGATGTCCACATAAAACCAGATACACTGAAATTAATAAAAGAGAAAGTGGGGAAGAGCCTCGAATACTTGGGCACAGGGTAAAAGATCCTGAAGAGAACACCAATGGCTTATGCTCTAAGAACAAGAATTGACAAATGGGACCTCATAAATTTACAAAGCTTCTGTAAAGCAAAGGGCATTGTTAATTGGACAAAATGGCAACCAACAAATTAGGAAAAGATTTTTACCAATCCAACATCTGATAAAGGGTTAATATCTAATATATAAATATAAAGAACTTAGAAAATTAGTCTCCAGACAATTAAATAACCCTATTAAAAATGGGGTACAGATCTAAACAAACCCTCATAGAAACAGGAGAAAGAGAGATGTAATAGTGCTTGTCCTGGGGATGGGGAAATGTGGAAATGGAAAAATATCTGAAATGTAAATAAATAAAATATCCAATAAAAAAATAAAGATTAAAAATGATTATCTTTAAAAAAAAAAAAAAGAAGAACATTAATATCAACCACACAGGACCCTCAGAGTTTCTAGGGACTGAGCCACCAACCATGGAGTACACATGGAGAAACTCATGTCTGCAGCCTTATATTTAGCAGAGAAAAGACATGTTGGGCATCAATGGGAGGAAAGGCCCTTGGTCCTTTGAAGGCTCAATGACCCAGTGTAGTGGAATCCCAAGGCTGGAGGTGGAGTTGGTGTGTTGGTGGGGGAATATTTTTATGGAAGCAGGGGGAAAAGGGATGGAATAGGAGGATTTAGAGGACAAGAAAAGGTGATTTGATATGTAAATACAGAAAATATCCAAAAAATTTAAAGTTAAACTTTTCTGTGAAGAGTGACCATACCTTAACCTGCCCAGGTTATATCCATTTTTCTGACATAATTATTGACTGTGCCTTCTTTCACATTTGAAAGTGTCCTGTTTTGGCAGTTAAATTATGTTGTTGTATGGTAGAGACCTAAAGGCCACACAACCAATGTCCAAATTGAGAGTCTTCATTAAGCTGCAGGGAACTACATAAAAAGAATCCCATGTCACCGAACAACCTCAAATGCATTTTCAGGGCGTTTGTTTTGGTTTGATTTTTTTTTTCAAGACAAGGTTTCTTTTTATAGCCTTGGCTGTGCTAGAACTAGTTTTGTAGACCAGGGTGGCCTCAAATGAACAGAGAACCAAAGTTACCAGGGGAAATAAATCATGCAAGCAGCTTAACAGAAGCTAAAACTATACAGTTAGTTGTTTGTGTCATTTCTTATGGGACTTTTCATATGTTTCTCATAGATGACCCCACATGAGATAAGAGTGAGGAATCTTTGATGTTGTATAACATATAAAACTGAAATAAAAATAAAATACATACATTTGTTATATATATATATATATATATATGTTTTATATATATATATTTATATATATATATATATATATATGAATGTATATAGTGTTTATCTTCCTTATATTCTTCTCAAATAGAGACACCTTACTATAAATATAACTCCTATAATATTTTCATACTCCAAAAAAATATATCACCAACATCAACATAATTTCATTTTACATTTTTATATATAAACTTCCTATATTTAAATTGTTCCCTTATATAACATTATATTTTTTTATATAATAAAAGCTGTAGATATATTAACAAAAAATGAATCACCAAATTTTATGATTTTAACTTAATATAGGTTGGACAATTAAGAATATTCTGAAACAAGTTGGGAAACTCTTCAGTGCACCTCCTGGAATATGACAATCTGAGACTCTTGCTTGCTTCTATTTTGTGGCTTTGTCACTAGGGAATACAACCAGATTTTGGCAGAAATAACAGAAAATTTGGAACACCATGTGGAATATTTTTACTGTTACCATTCAGAAATGACAGTTGTTTTTTCCACTCAAGACCTTCTGTTCAAAACTAATCACAGTTAATACCACAAACAAGATCTTTTCCCCTTTACTACTGTCTTACAAAACACCTCTTTTCATTCAGTATACATAACTTAAATTATAGAATTTCTGGTTTCACAGTGATCTCTGAATGGTGATTTGAGTAACAAATATTCTCCATTGTCTCTCATGTATTAGAATGGCTGGTTTTCACTTAGAGATGCTTGGGATATGGTTAGGAGTTATGACTTTCCAGGCAAAGGTTTATCATTGTGAACATAATTTGAGAGCATAAATGATTGCATCATCTCTAATAGTCTCTTTTTGCTACCTGTGTTGGGCTGAATAGCTGACTCCAAGCTATACCTGCCCCCACGTGTAGTGCTTGCTGCAGCACTTCCCTACCAAGACTGGGATACATATTTATACCTTTGAACCTCTATACCCCAAAGAAACCATTTCTTCTGTAAGTTTTCTGTCATGGTGTTTTATAACTATTATAAGACTATAGCTAGCACAACTTGAATCTGTTCCTGGGAAGTTCTTCTTCTCCCATTGTTCACTGTGATCCTCAGCTCCCCATCTTGGGGAGTCACATCATTGTCATTTTCTATTATTTCTCTTAACAACTGCAATGGATTTTTGAAAAATAAATACTTCTACTTATAGAGATTTTTAGATTTGCTCTTTATAGTCCTATGGTTCTTTGTCCAATGGGGTTAACCTGATTAAGCACATGTTACATCAACAGGAAAGTGTTTCCTATAATTTTCATTGCTATGTCATTATTTAGATATTTGAATTAGTGTAAAGTCACACTTCCAAGCTTTCTCAGCAGTTACAAGTTGTCATTTTACAACATGAAAGTGAAAATCAAAACATTATTTTAAAAGAGTTTTTCTCAGCTCAGTGGCACATCCCTTTAATTCTAGTACTTGGGAGACAGAGATCTTGGGAGGTAGAGACAGAGGAATTTCTGTGAGTTTAAGGCCAGCCTCATCTACATATTAAGTTCTAAGAACAGGAGACTTACATGTGAGACCCTGAAAAAAAAAAGCAGCACTAAACAGGTATTCTTGTAACAGAAGTTATCTGTGAATTCCATATAGAGTCACGACTGAACTTGAACTCCTGCTTCCCTTTGTTCTGATTCATAGGAGCTTCAATTATAAGTCTTCAGTGACCGAAAATATACAGGATTTAGGTTACATTTTGCTTTTTCACTTTTAGTAGTTTTCTCCCAATAAAATAATGGGTGATTCCAAAAATTTAACTTCTTGTTCTTACCTTTCTACGTAATAATTTGTACCTCTCAACAGGGCTACTCATTCATGATTTTAGAATATTGAAAAGTGCTGACTCTCTGGAGGTATGATTCTAGAATATATTTGTAAATAGTTGCAATGTCTTACTGCAAATTTATGATTTATTTTTATTATCGATAAAAGTGCTTACAGATTTACTTCCTCAGATTTTTAACTTTAAATAATTTAATCATCTTTCAGTAATCAAAGTAATAGCTATATAATCAGAGCTTCACAGTAGACACTTAAATTTTGATAATATATTAACTACAGTAGTGGGCTTGGGTTGATCCAGTGCTATCCATATAATGTTACTGGGAAACTGGGAAGAAACTTACACTGGGTTGTTAAATGTAATTATATTTTTATTATATAATTATATTTGATTAAGAAATTATATAATATACCTCCATTTTATACATAAAAACTTATCTCCTAAAGGTATGTAATCTGACATAGTCAGAGATACAATCTTACAGTATTTCAAACTCTGTAATGTTTGTAATTATTTTTGTATAAAAATGGACTAGATATTCTAAGCTACCTACACTGCCCACTTATTGCTGAATGATTGATATCAGAGATAAGTTAAATATACTGATAAGTATATGTTTTATCCTGGAACTCAGAAACACACTGGTGATTTACTTCCATTAAATTATATTTAAAAACAATAATAAGTTTTCAAAAACATAACTTTTTAAACTGAACTAATATTATTTTGTTCTCTGATGCCTTTCTTGGTACAGTCAGGGAAATAATTGCTTTTATAGAACTGCTCTTTTGTGGCCTTCCTCTGCCTATAGACAGGCATCAACAGATGATTGTCTTCAGGCTCTTGCCTGGGGAAAGCTAGTGAATGTCAATGCAAATCAGGGCAACTTCCTCAAATGCAGAAGTTTACTGACATGATCCTCCCAGGCACAGGTATATTTTAAGATAGGAGAACTGTTCACTGTGTCAATAAGTTTAAGTTCATCTTGGCAAGAAAATACTTTTCAACCTTTTTATCAGTTGCTTTATAGTTTCTTTATAATAAGCACTATGCTAAACCAACTTACTAGGAAACGAAAAACATGACAAACTATTGCTTTGATGTTTAAAGTATCCTTCTCTGATCACTAAAAGAATGTAGAAGCCCTGTTAATAATGTATGTTGGCCAAGGTGAATATAAAAGAAAAAATTGAAACAATCGTCACAATAATTATTAGTCTGTGATAAATATTTGATTGTCTAAGTTAAGCAATCATTTCAAAATCATACTGGATAAGTCCATTTTGTTGAAAAATATTTGAAAAACTCCAGGAACAGAATTCCAAACTGGCATCACTTGCATTTCCTTCATCTGTTGCTTTTCATCTTCCAAAGAAATGGCACACATCTCAAATAACTTAGGACCCAGCCACCTGCCATTCTAATAAGTGTTTTCTTCTTCACAAGTTAAAGGATGTGCTAATTAGCTGTTAAAATTTAGGGTAGGAGGTTGACAAATTGAAATGATAATGTGTCATAGTGAAAAAAATAACATAATTTTTCTTGTTTATTTGCATTCATTTTGACTATCCTGACAGTACAAAATTGAGTGAAATTATAGTGTTAAGTTGAAACAATGTCTCCTTTTAGATAACTATTTGGATGAAGATCTATGAAATAGAGACAAAGTCTCAATGAAAAAGATTGCACTCTATTTGTAGAAAATCAAAACTGATGCCAAATATACGGTACAAAAATTAGAGAATTATGTATTTGTCTCCAAATATTAAAGAGCTACATATTTAATATTGAAGTTTCACTTTAAGGTGGTATGTTATTAAATCTCAGATTTTACCTTTGCATATTGCACAACTGTCAAAGTAACAGAGAGGTTTCCAGTTACCTCTGGTCTCAACTGAAGCCTCTGGACTTGTGCTTTGTAAAAATATTCATACTCGGTACAACAGTAGAGTGCAAAGTAAAGATTTCCATTAGAGCAAGAAAGGAAGCAAGAATCAGTGAACGAATGAGACAACAAGAGTAGTAACATTGAGGCAAAATAAATATTTCCTGCTTTTAAATTGTTCTTGGATATATTCATCATAGCAATGAACATAAACAACAACATGATATTTTTGTTTACCTTCTTTTCAGTGTGTGTGTCTCTATGTGTGTATGTGTGTGTGGGTGTGTGGGTGTGTGGGTGTGTGGGTGTACTCACATTTGTGCAACTGGGTGTGTATTCACATGTGTATAGGTCAATCTCAGGTATTATTCCTCAGTAGTCATATAGGTTTTGTTGAGATACATGATCATTCATTGTCTGGAGCTTGATGAATAAGCCAGGCTAGCTGGCTGTCAAGCCTGGAAAACCTGTATCTACCATTCCTATCTCCTCAATGTTGAGATCATAACAACATATTACAACATTGGGCTTTTTGAACTGGGTTGTGATGACTAAAGGAAGATTCTCATGAGTGTATAGTAAGTACTTGAGCAGCTGAGCTACCTATCTCTTTAGCCCCTGAGAAATGCGTTTTCAAGAAAAGTCACCTGTCCCAACATTTATCATGTTATGAAATGAAAAGCCTCAAATTTAGAGTACAGAGAACACAGCCTGAGGCTGTACCATGTGTCTACAACCCCAACATTGACTGGTAGGAGTAGGAGGATCAGGGGTTAGCTTAGCTAGATCAGTCTTCACAGGTTTGATGTGAGCTGTATAATGAAAAGTATTATATCAAGGGAAAGAAAAGAAAAAGAAATGAAGGAAGGAAGGAAGGAAGGAAGGAAGGAAGGAAGGAAGGAAGGAAAGAAAAGACAGATGAAATGAAGCAAGGAAGGAAAGAAGAAAGTAAGGAATAAATGAATGAATGAATAGGGAAGCATAATAGGATTAGTCAACACACATTTCAATTAATTTAAGTATTGTAGAGAAAATATCAAGAAATATATGTTCTAATATAGTTCTTTTGTATCACTAGGACAACATAACTTATAGAAGTCACTTAAGTGACACAAGATATATTTGGGCTCAAAGTTTCAAAAGGTTTTATTTCATCGTTAGAAAGGAAGGCATAATAGAAGAGCTAAGATTCTGATACTGGAAGTATGTGGCAGGGAGTGTTTACATTGTAATGGGCCAGAAGCAGATAATAATGCAGGAACTAGAATTAAAACCATTAAACTGCTACTACCAGTGAATCTATTTTAACCAGGCGGAACTTAGTTCCCAAAGATTCAGACTATCCAAAGTAGTGATATTATCTGAGTTAGCAAACAAGTACTCAGAATATCTGCACATGAAGGACATTTCAACTCAAATTACAGTAGATATGTAAGATGATATACCCAGAATCTCCATTAGCAAGGTACATCAGTGTTACCCTTTGTGCTATTTCAGTTGTCCATGACTATGTCTGGAAATCCTTCTCTTCATTCAGGAATGATTGATAATAACTATTCATTTGAAATGCTATACAATAAGAAAAGTTGATGAAACACTAAATACTGAAAGCAGAAATATGCCTCTGAAAATTGTGTGCATCTGCAAAATTTAAGTATGCTTTAGAATCTTAAAAGTATTAAATTTCTGATAATTGGAGAATTACAGAAAAAAATGACAAAATTAATATATTGCCACCTGGAATATGTAGAATCAAAACTATGAGTCCAAATTTGTAATTGTCCAATATATTATTATTAGAATATAAAAATGGTTTTAAAACATAAAAAAGAGATATTAAAATTACAAAAAATAATCGGTAACTGTGAAAAAAAAGAAAATATGATTCAATGAAAGTGTCTCAAAACTTTTAAAGGAAAAGAATTAATACCCACAATTTTTAAGTAAAGTAAGTAGAGAATAGAAAAGTAAATAGAAAAATGATTTAAATGGTTTTGCTGAAAACTGGAAAAAAGGATAATTCTATTTTTACCACAGTCATCTGTGTAAAAAATACTTAATTCTGGGCATAAAGAGTCAGGTGCTTTACTATGTTTTATGCATATATACATATATGTAAACACACCTAACATAGTCTGAAAAGTTCTTCAAAGTAAACCAGGGAAGAGGAGCAGAAGGCTATGAGACAAATAGACCTACAAACAATCCGCCTATAACTGTCACCAAAGACAACAACAAAACACACACACACACACACACACACACACACACACACACACACACACA
>JANHMN010000001.1:233183359-233226447 GCA_030674055.1 Rhabdomys pumilio | reverse complement strand
AGAAGAAGAAGAAGAAGAAGAAGAAGAAGAAGAAGAAGAAGAAGAAGAAGGTGAGAGAGATAGAAAGAAAGAAAGAAAGAAAGAAAGAAAGAAAGAAAGAAAGAAAGAAATACTTTAATCTTTAATACTATCTTTTCATCTTCTGATATCTTAAACTTCTTTCTTTGGATATTTGAAGTTCACGTCATAAGGTCTTTCACTTGTGTGGTTAGAATTCACCAACTCTATATCTGACAGAGAACAAATATCCAAAGTATATTTAAAAAACTCAAGTAATTGAACATTGAAAATCAAATAATCCAGTTTAAAAATAGAGGACAAAGCTAAACAGAATTGTCAACAGATGAATCGCAAATGGCTGAGAAGCACTTAAAGAAATGTTCAAAATTCTGAGTCATTGGGGAAATTTAAATCAAACTGACTCTGAGATTCCAACAAATACCTGTCAGAATAGCCATAAAAAAAAAAATGTCAAGTGACAGCACATGCTGGCAAGGGTGTAGAGAAAGGATGATACTCCATTGCTGGTAGGAAAAGAAACTCCAAGAACCAGCTTATACCCAAAGATGCCACACTATACGACAGGGACACTTCTTTTACTCTGTTCATAGCAGTTTATTTGTAATAACTAGAAACTGGAACCTAGATGTCCCTCCAGTAAAGAATGAATAAAGAAAAGATGGTATAACTACACAATGGAATATTATTCAGGTATTAAAAACAAAGCCATCGAGAAATTTGCAGGCAAATGGATGAAACTTGAGAAAATCATTCCAAGTGAAGTAACCAAGATCCAGCAAGGTACATATTATATGTACTCACTTATAAGTTGATATTAGCAATGAAGTGCAGTATACCCATGCTACAATCCACAGACTCAAAGAAATTGGGTAATAAGAAATGCCCAAGGGAAGATGTATAATCTGACTTGGAAGGAAAAACAAAATAGTCATTGGAGATGGATGGGAGCAGTGGTGAAGAAAGAAACCGAGATTAGGACAGTGTGGAGAGAGGGGAGGAGAGAGAGTGCTAGGATTGAGAATTGAAATTGGTGGGGAGCATCTCTAGAATTACCTGGAAACCTGCAATGGAAGAAATGTAGGGATGCTATATGTGTTACCCTAGCTGAAATTCTTACAAGCAAGGGATATGGAGACTGAAGTGACTACCTCCTTTTGCCAAGAGAGACTTCCAGTAGAGGGAGGGGGAAATCAACCTACCCACAAAACCTTGAACCCATATTTGACCTGCCTACAAGATGTTAAGGCATAAAGATGGAAGAGATTGAGGGAACCCCTAACCAATGACTGTCCCAAATTTAGACCCATCCAATGTGAGGCATACAATTCCCGACATGATTAATAATACTCCGCTATGCTTGCAGGCAGTAATGTAGCATGACTACACAGAGAATTCTTTTGAACAACAGGAAGGAACAGATCAAGAGAACCTCAGCCAAACATCAAGTGGAGCTCGGGAAGTCTTGAGAAAGTGTTGGGGACAGCACAAGAAGACCTACAGTGTGAACATGGGTTCCCAGGGGCTCACAGAAACTGAATCACCAACTAAAGAGCATTCAGGGGCTGGACCTAGACCCCCTAAATATTTGTAGCAGATGTGAAGTTTGGTTATTATGTGGATCCTTAAAAAACTGGAGCAGAGACTGTCTCTGACTCTGTTTCCTGTCACTGGATTCCTTTCCCTAACTGAATTGCCTTGTGGGGCCTCAGTGGGAGATGATGTGGTTAGTACTACTGGGACTAACTGTCCCAGGGCTGGTTGGTACCCATGAGAAGTTTCCTCTTCTCTGAGGAGAAAAAAAGAGGGTAATGGGAGAAGGTAATGGCAATGGTGGGACTGGCAGGAGAGAAGGGAGAGGAACTGCTATCAGTATTTAACATGAATAAACAATAAATTATGGAAAAATTCACATGTTCAGTAAAGCATTTTAGGAAAGCTTAGCAACAAATACACACAGGCTAAGTGATACATGACAAGTTCTGTATATGAACTAGGAATATGCAAATAAAGCAGCAATAGTGTTGCTCACAATACATTTGCAGTAACAAAGGGATTTGAAGCTCTTAGTTGGCAGGATTTGGGATTAAGTTCTCATTAAGTTATAGCACATAATCAGAGGCACCTCTGTGTTTCCTAAGTGGTCTATGTGTTTTCCATTCACAAAGGATATGAGATAAAACACCATGGTGTTCAATGTAGATTGAATCATCTATCTGGAGTAGATAGTGAGGAAATAAAAAAAAATCACAGTAATCTGTCCAGTAAATATGCTAATATCATGTATGCTGTGTAAATATAATTGAGTAGCTAGATTCTGTACATGAAAGAAATGTGGCTTAAACATAAAATTATTTGTTTAGAGAAAAAAATGTTCTGTTTCTAAAACATTTTTATGTAAAATTATGTGATATGATTTGTAAGAGAAAAAAGTAGATCAAAAAATTGTTTACTGGTCATCTAGTTTTTTTTAATGGAGTTTAGCATGGTAGCTGAGAGACAGGCTTAGCTCATTTAATTTATTTCATTTTATTGTAAATATACTAAATATGCCTTTCTATCCTATGGCTTGAATCTTCTCATTAAATTAGTTTCTAATGCTACTACAAGGAAAAAATAGTAATAAAAATTGTGTGAAAGATAAAAGTTAAATTCTAGTTAATATTATGTTGATTACTTTCTGCTTCTATAAATAAAAAGACCTAGGTTTATTTGATCTATAATTCTACATTATATACAGAAGTGATTAGTGATTAAATGTGTTACTGATAGGAATTGGGCATAGTATCTCCACCTTCAAAAAAATACTATTCATAATAATGATTAACACACTATAAATTTAGGTATCTATATTAGACATTGTTTAAAGTACAAATTAGGCAGGGAGAATTAACTTTGTTTTTAGTTCTTATTCAATGAAAAATTCTTATATAATAATTGGCAAACTGCAATTTTGTGTTACCAATAGTGTTTCTGTCCTTCCCAGTCTTTACATATTATTCCTCCATAGTATAAATTTTTTGGTTCTTTCCTTAGACTATTACAGAATTTGACTACTATTTAAATTGTTAAAATTTAATATGAAATATATTTTCATCAAGCCCATATAGAACTTTGTGGAGCACATCTTGGAAGCTTTATTAGAACACAGAAACAGAGGACATTCTGTCTGGACATGAAGAATCAATTTTTCTAATTTCAAACCATTAAATGATTTTCAACAGCAGACTAAAATGTGAATATTATCACAATTTTTAAGGAAATTTTCTGAGGTAGTTGATTTATGTATTTTTTAAAGATATACCATTAGTCTAA
The DNA here is from genome assembly GCA_030674055.1 of Rhabdomys pumilio. Classification (NCBI taxonomy): domain Eukaryota; kingdom Metazoa; phylum Chordata; class Mammalia; order Rodentia; family Muridae; genus Rhabdomys; species Rhabdomys pumilio. The sequence continues at coordinate 233,223,114 of JANHMN010000001.1, read as the reverse complement.
ACTGTTTTATAGAAGACATTGAAGTGGAAGTTTCTCTTAGTCTCATGTGATGAAGACTCATGTGTTTTGGTGAAACAAGACTACTGGGAGGACATGTGATGTTTGGGAGGAGCATAAATAAGACTCACCGGACAGTGACATTCTTGCATATCTGACCTTGTTAGTCTCACATTTTCACATCTTTACTGTTCCCTGATTCATTAAGAAAGGAATAGCAGAGGACTTCTCATGCCATTCTTGCTGGTCCTAGTCTCTCCTGCTGACCGCTACTGATTCACATTTGGAATCCTGATGCTCCTGAATGGGACTGCTGATATTTTGACAGAGATTAGAATCGTCCCAAAGAACTACTTCTAAATAGGTCCATATTTCCTTGTCCAAATTTGCCATATTTTCTCCCCTACCATTGGACAGTGTGCTAGAAGGGAGGTTGAAGCATTTGTGATCCCTTATTAAAAGTAGAATTTGCAAAATCTAAGCCTACGTGACACAGAATACTAACAAACAGAGTTTAGTTAGAATAAAAATCCTAATATTTAAATAGCTTTAGAAAAGGAAAAAATACTCAACACCTTTTGAATATATATTACCTTTGTTTTACTACAAACAATGAAACTGTAAATAAATGGAATAGTATTATTCTTTCATGCAGGCATATCATGAAAGAGTTAAATGCAAGAACTAATAGAATTTAATATAAATGGTTCCCAAAATCACTAAGATTGGGGAGGTTCTTTTTTATGTTAAGGTGTATATGACTGAACAATTCAAAAGGCTAGAAAATATGGGGCTAAGGTACCTGGAGTTTTGCATGTGATTTTAGTTCTTCAAATGGTAAGTTCTTAAATGAAAGACAAAGACTGTTTTCTATTAACATTAGTAAAGCAATGTTGACTATTATAAAGGACAAAAAATGTAATTTAGCAGTGTCAAAAGTGTATCTAATATGAGAATAACAAAAGATAAATTATACAGAAATAAAATGCAGAGTACAGTGCATGAGGTGTAGTGAGCATTGAAATTAACTTTCATTTACTTACATTTATACTATAGTTATATATCTATATTTACTCAAGAAGACAGTTTTAAAATAACCATTACAATTCTAAATTATGTATAAATATATTACATGTCAGTTATTTATATTACTATGTGGGTATATTTGTTCTTGTTGTAATGCATGCTCTACATATATTGAATAATCGTTTGGGACTCTCTTGAAATTTGTAGACACAATTTAGTATATATAAATTTGATTAATAAGAAAACAAATATGAAAGAGGATAAGAAGGAGAATAGAAGAAAGAGACATTGCTTGGTTTCTACTTAAACAGAATAATATGTGTATGAAACACTCAGTAATTTTCACTTTCTCATAGATATCCTGAACGGATTGAGGGAACATATCTGTTATTCTTGTTCATAGAATTCCAGTATGGTACAAGGTAGCACATGGTTTTCTTTCTCCTTATTTATATAAAGTTAGCAATAATAAATCCAGTTGATGGAGTTATTTAATTCTCTTTACTTTCCCATGGCCCAGAGCTTAACACTATACATGAATGATTGTTGTACACTCCTTTTGTTTTAATTAAAAATATATTCTCCTTTCATACAAGACATCCCATCCACAGTTTCCCCTCTGTCCACTCATCCACCTCTCTCTTACCTACCCTCTCTTTGTTATACACACCCATTCCGTCTTCATTCAGAAAAGAACAGGCTTTTAAGATAAAACAATCAAACACAGCAAAACAAAAGGTAAAATTCCTTAAACCAAGGTCAGTTAAGACAACCCAACAGGAGGAAAATAGTTCTGAGAGCCAGAAAGAACACATTTGTTCCCACTGTTAGGTATCCCATAAGAACCCCAAGCTAGCAGCAACAATGTATACACAGAGGATCATGTACAGACCTCTGCATATCCCATGCTGTCTGGTTCAGTCCTCTTGATTCCATAAGAGCTCTGCTTAGTTCATTCAGTGGGGCATGTTTCCCTGTGTCCTCCTTTCCCTCTGACTTCTGCAGTCTTTCCTCACCCTCTTCTGTGGGATCCTGAGCTCTGAGGGTAGACCTGATAGAGCCCTCCAGTTTGAAAACTCTCTGCGTAATTTCTGGGTGTTGGACTCAGCATTTGCTCCTACCTGCTTCTGGGAGAAGCCACTCTGGTGATACCTAGATAAGGCACTATATATAAGTATAGCAGAATATCATTTTGTGCTCTTAATACACCTCAGTCAGACTAAAACTCTAATTTCAGAGAAGAAAACATATGTGAAACATAACATATAATAAATAAAATTTCAAATTCAAAAACTTATGGAACGTAGTACTAATGTACGTGATTCTGGACTATCTTTTGGGGCAATTATTTCCTGAATATATAAAAATATTATACATTACAATTAGCAAACTTAAAGCTATTTTTCTACATCTACAATTTTCAAGGTTGACATTAGTATTACCTGATTATTGTTTTCTTTTGGACTTTTCATCTGCCAGGGAAAGCTGTTTATGGGAAGTGAACCAGTCCATGTGAAAGAAGTTTGTTATAGTCAACAAAGATGTCAGGAGTTGGAGATCTGAAGAGTGCTTTGCTATCTAACGTGAGGACATAGCGTTTGGAGTTTGTCCAGCTGGTTTTGGTCTTGCTTTGGTCCAGTATTTACTCACTATTACATTTGGGAATGGGAATATATATCTTGTGACACTGGGGGAATGTGTTATGGTTTGTGATTTTGATTTTATACAACATTACAGTTAAGTGATTGGATAAATCTCAGGAGAGACTTTGAACATCAGACTTTTAACATTGTTGAGACTATGATGGACTATGGAGACTTTTGAAGTTGAACTATATGTAATTTTCATTATGCTATAGATAGGTATGATGCCCACTGACTCATCTGCTTGAACAAACCTATGGGAGGGACAAGGGAGTGCTATATGGTAGTTTGCATATGCTTGGCCCATGGGAAATGACACTCTTAGGAGGTATGGCCTTGTTGGTGTGGGCATGGTCTTTTCGAGGAAAGTGTGTGACTGTGTAAGTAGGCTTTGAGGACTCTCAGTGCCCAAATTCTGCCCAGCAAGGAAAAGTCAGGCTCCTGGCTTCCCTTGGATCAGGATGTAGAATTCTTAGTTCTTCTTCAGCTCCGTACTTGTCTGCATACTGGTATACTTACTACCATGATGATAATGGCCTAAACCTCTAAAACTGTAAGCTAGCCTTAAATAAATTTTTATAAGGTTTTGTTAGTCACAGTGTCTCTTCACAACAATAAAACCCTAGCTAATACAATAGCAAGGTACATAGATTTTATTTTAATGTACAGCTGACTGTAGTACTTTTCCATATTTAGAAATAGCTTTTCTAAAAATACCTATTATCTACAAAAAAAATGAACTTTTGCCAAACCATGCAACCAACCTGGTAAAATATGTCCTAATATAATTTAAAATTGTACACTCAATCTGTGTTCCTGCTGTATATTCAGTCTGTTTAAGTGTAAATTATCTTCAGAAAAACAAATTAACCAAACTTATTGTGTCTTAGACTTCACCTATAATCCAATTTTACAAGCTAAGATAAATGCATTAGTTTATCTTAAATTATGTATTTATTCCTGACCTAACATAGAACACAGAATAATGTGATATGTATGTGCATGTATGTATGTATGTATGCATCTGTCTGTCTGTCTATCTTTGTATGTGACTGTGTGTGTGTGTGTGTGTGTGTGTGTGTGTGTGTGTGTGTGTGTGTTTACATTTATGTGTTTTCTTATCATTTACTGAAAATGGTTGATAGGTTGGAATCAATCTTAAAGAAGATAAGACTCTAACATTGGTTTTGGAAGCAACATGATATTATAGGCTGATAACATCTCTTTCAGGTTTTGAATGCTATTTAGGGCCAGCTGTGGCCAGTAAAGTTAACATTCTTTGTAAATTTTTGTAAATTTCTTTATAAAAATAGTTTCTCTTTCTTTAGGTAGGGGAAGTTTTCATCTAAGATTTTGTTGAAGATTTCTTCTGCAAGACATCATTAAATTTGCCGGAAAATGGATGGAACAAGAAAATATTATCTTGAGTGAGGTATCCCAGACCCAAACTGTATGCACTCACTGATAAGTCGATATTAGCCCAAAAGTTCAAAATACTCATGACCCAACTCACAGTCCACAGGAAGCTTAGCAAGAAGGAATGCCCAACTGTGGATACATGAAGCTTACTTAGAAGGGGAATAAAATAATCACAGGAGACAGATGGAGGGAGGAATCTGGGTGAGAGATGGGAAGTAGAAAAGAAAATGAGGAGCAGGATTAGGTACGAGGAGGGATAAGAGACAAGTCGGACCAGGAGAATAGATTGAAATATGAAGCTGTTGGGGATACAGGAAATCGGGAACCTCTAGAAAGACCTGGTATGTGAGAGGCTCCCAGGACTCAATGGGAATTGCATTAGCTGAAATACCCAACAGTTGGAAGATAGAACTGGAAGAGATCATCTCCAGTAGATAGACATGACTCACAGTTGAGCTAGGGCCCACCAAACCATCTTCAAAAATTTTAATTCAGAATTGTTCCTGTCTAAAGGAAGTGCACAGACAAAAATGCAGCAGAGACTGAAAGAAAGGCCACCCAGTTACTGGCCCAAATTGGAACTGTCCCATGCACACCCATTAAGTCTTATCACTATTACTGAGGCCATATTGTGCATGCCGACAGGAGTCTGACATGGGTCTCCTCTGAGAGGAACTAGCAGAGACAAATGCAGATATTTAAAGCCAACAATTGAATTGAGGTCAGGGATCAATATGGAAGAGTTAAAGGAAGGACTGAAGGGGTTGAAGGGGATTGCAACTCCTTAGGAATAACAACAGTGTCAACTAACCCAGATCCCTCAGAGATCCCAGAGGCTAACCCCAAAACCAAGGAGCATACAGTGGCTAGTTCATGGACCCCCAGCACATGTGTAGCAGAAGATTGCCTTGTATGGCCTCAGTGGGAGAGTATGTGTTTAATCCTGTGGAAACTTGATGCCCCAGGGAATAGGGATGTTGCTGAGGTTAAAGTTGGATTGGTAGATGGGTGTGGGAGCACCCTCTCAGAACTGGGGGAGGAGAATGTGGTAAAAACTCAGGGAGGGGTTACCAGGAAGGAGGGCAACTTTGGAATATAAATAAATCAATTTAATAAATTTTTTAAAAAATGTTTCTCATTCCTTTCACATTATAGTCTGTGCTATTTAATGATGATAGAGTAAGCTCTTTGCTAGCAAAGGCAACAGGGCTAGATAGACATTAAGTATACCTATTTAGTATAGAAGACAAACACGACCACAGAAAACAGAGAAGATAAATGGTACTAAGGGAAAAGGATAGAATCCAAATTTTGCTTGCTCTTGCTAGAAATTATTCAAAGAGGAAGAGATATATACCATATTAGTACACTGAAATCCTAGCCTGAAAATATTTTCCATTCCATTAATATAGGTTAAATGCAATCTTATGGAGGTCTTAATGCATTAGTGAAAAATAAGCATTCATTGTAAAATTCTATAGTATCAAGAATTTGTCTTCTAAACTCAGAAGACAACGCAGTGCTATCTGATTTGGTATCAGAACAGCCACAGTTCTGTTGACACAAGATCAGACACAGAACAGAATTTGACTAACATTCTGAAGGGGCCTTGTTATGATGGAAGTATTAGTGTGTATCTTTGGAGCCTCATTATATTTTAGGAGTTTTTGATATGGAATCTATCTATAAGTTTTATAAGCACACAAAATCCTAGAATTTCTGAACTAGATATTAAAATAATCAATAAATATAAAATTTTAAAATTTAACACTACAAATAAATAAAAAAATACTAGATTATGAAAAGAAACTATTTATCAAAATAGTAAGTGTTTGTATGTAGAACTTAATCAATATTTTCTTAAATCAATCCAAGATGCATTAAAAAATATGTTTATCATACCCTTTCTGGATATAATCTTGTTGTAGCCATACAATCTTAAGGGATGAAAATTCAGATATATTACTTTAAAATTCTGCAAGGCTGATGTCTGAGACTCATTAGACAGTAAGTTGTTTTCTGTGTTAAATTACAGAAACACTAGTGGGACAAATTCTTGAAACTTATGTGTTTCAGTTCTACTGTTGACTAACTCAGGACTCATGGTTCCTTTTCATTTTAGACATCAGAAGTCACATGACTTGGACATTTGTTTTGTTGTTACACTCTTTGCTTCTCACTAACTTGCCTTCATTTAAAAATTGTATACTGCAAATAGAATTATACACATAGTCAAGACCAGTGATTATTAAAGTTGTAATACAGATTATAACTCTAATAAATTATTTTATAAAATATAAAGTTATAATATAAAGTTACTATTTAATTTTCTTTGACTTTGGAATGTGACATATTCATAGATAGCAAGAGTTACAGCATGACATCTTTGCAGAGGTTATAATTTGGTGTATCATAATGCATTCATATTGAAACTTAATAGCAATGAAAAACAACAGCGAATATTTCTCTCATAATAGCCATGTATTGCAATCATGGATGTGAGAAAAATATTAACCACAAATGTTATGTTTAGTTTTCATTGTGAATGAAGAAAACTGGTGATCCTCAATTGGCCATATTTAGGTTCTTGTATTGGGTACTGGGTAACCTGATTATTAAATATTTAATAACACTTGAATATTTTGGAATGCAGCATATATATTAAAAAATTCAAATAAAAATTAAATGAGAATAATTTAAGATTAAGTCATAAAGACCTAACCCACAGCCTTGTTCAAGCTAAGCATATGATAAACCTCTGAGCCATATTCTTAGTCAGGATATTTAAAATTTGTGAAGTATATTTATGTTGGAAGCCGACTCCTAGCAAAAAAGTGGCTATCATCTTTGCAGCCATCTCGAGCCATATACCCTAACTTGTTTTCAACAGCCCACAACAGCTGAGAACACTCTGATAAACTTGTTTTTCTCACATATCTTGTTTTGTTGTTTAGTGCTCTCAGGTTCAAGGCACACATGGTAAAGTGTCTTCAGCTGTGTTCCCCTGCTTGTCCATGCTGCAAGGCATGTGGTAACATGTATATATATATATATATACCCAGGATTTTCCTTTCAGTAAAAGAGACTTGATCACACACCCTGTCTTGTCTCCATTCTTCGAGTCTCTTGCCCCTCCATTCCGACTCTCTCTTTTGCTAGACCCTGAACGGTGAACCAGAGCAGCAGCTTGGGCCAGGACATAGTGGCGCCTCAATGTTGGAGCTTCGGTAAGTGGAATACAGTGAAGAACATCACGGCAATTGGAAGCACACATCCTCACTCCTGTGCTGGAGAACCTGGTGACTGACAGAGCTGGCTTGGGCTTGGTGCTCAAGGTGAGGCAGCAAGAATGAGAGTGTGGGATGGTACTAGACGAAGAGTCTGCCAAAATTTCAGAAGTGAATAAACATGATCTCCATGGAAACCTGCCACGTCAAGATCAGTAGGTCATAGTAACAAAAATGGGGCAAGAAATAAGTCAGGAGCAACAGATGAAAAAGGCTTTAAAGATGTAAGAAGTAAATTGCAGGCTGCTCTAAGTCAATAGAGCCAAATAGATAAATAGAAGGTTGCTCTAGGGAGAGAACTGAACATAGTGTTAATCAGTTGTACTAAATTGATTTAACTTTCAAAATGGGTGTGATTCTGGGTAGTGTAGTTATATTTTCTTATATATATCTTCTTATATATATATCTTTTTCTTATACATATCTTCTGTAGTTATATATATATTTTCTCTGGATAAAAGGCAATATAAAGGCTTTACTGATTACTGGCTCAAGGACAGGTTGATTTGGGAAAAGTTTTTCTATGTCTTTTCTAAAGAAGTCATTGAGTTAGTAAGTTATATCTTCCAGAATTATATGCACTAGACATGACAGAGGTAGACCTCCTGAAGACTAGATTCCAGAGAATCAAACAAAATAATTATCTTGATATTAAAATTTGTTTTGAGATTTGTATATTACAGAATACATAGCCTTGGTGAATATATCTTCTTGTCACCTGCATGTCCACTGATGTCCTGAACTTCCAGTTGGATGCAGTTAAGACAGACAGCAGAGGCTGATCAATTCTTGCCCTCATCCCTCTTCTAATATCTCAACACACATATTAAGCTTGAAGAAGTTAATGAAGAGTCGGTGTCCCAATTCCCTGAACTTAGGGACTGAGGTGGTTAATATTAGGCTGTCTTTCTAGGGAAGTGGTTTTATTAGAACAGGGAGAAAGAGCTAAAATTGATTATACAGCCATAATCTATTGGTAGAAATCTGAATAATTGTTACTAAGCTGATGCAAATTCAAGAGTTTCATTGGTAAAATTTCTTCTATTAATTCAATGTTAATTCAAAATTTGTGGGTACAAGGCTTAGACCTTTTATTTCTCCAACAGGGGACTTGTGTGCTATCCTTAAAGTAGAGTGTTGCTTTTATACCAACTATTCAGGCATTAAGTCTCTTATTTCTTGGGTCCATGCTGTTTAACAAACTAATGGCTTTTTTTATGACAACAGATTGTGCTATTCAAATGAAACCCATACATGTCCGTTATTCCAGGCTGGAAGTAGGGGACTTTAAAACTTCTGTCATCAAGACTGACAAGGATTAACCCCTAACTTATGTGCTAAGCTAGATAGTCAATGATGGGTAAGAGAACACCTCAAGACCCTTGCCACTAACTGGGAGGCCACACCATGCTAAGACAGGAGCTCAACCAATGGCTGTTGAGTATCCAAAGACAGGAAAGGGAGGCTGGGGTCCTTTGTTCCAACTGAATGCACGGTTTTCATATGTTTTCCCAGCCTTTCCTTTTGAAAACACTTTAAAAAAGGGGACCTGTTGGGATCCGACTCCTAGCAGAAAGGGGCCATCATTTTGCTGCCATCTCAAGCCATATACCCTGACAAGAGACTTGTTTTCAGCAGCCTACAACAGCTGAGCACACTCTGATAAACTTCTTGTTTTTCTCACATATCTTGTTTTGTTGTTTAGTGACCCTGGTGCAAGGCGCATGTAGTAAAGTATCTTCAGCTGTGTTCCCCTGCATGTCCACGCTGCAAGACACATGGTAACATGTATACATGCCCAGGATTTTTCTTTTAGTAAAAGAGACTTGATCACAAACCCTGTCTTGTCTCCATTCTTTGAATGTCTTACCCCTCCATCCTCACTCTCTCTCTTGCTAGACCCTGACTCTGACCCGCGGACCAGAGCAGCAGCTCAGGCTGGGACATATTTACATAAAAAATTAGAATTTTTCATTGTATTTTAATAATAGCAAAAGTAGTTAAATGTGGAAAATAGTTTGCTACATTGTGGTTTCCTCAGTTCAAGCCACATTCTTAAATTTGTAAATTTGTAAACAATAACATTTGTTTATAAATTTGGATTTTTGAAAACATCAGATTTTTTATACAAATATTTTTTCTCAGTTAGATTTATGTGTTTATTAACATATTCTATAAAGTTCAACTGTGCAATTACATATTGTCTCCTTTATGTAAATTGAAAAGTTTTAGGAAAAGGAAAACCACACATTTTCGTTTTCTTATCCATTACATTGTGGGAAAAGGTAGGTACTCAGGAAATGGCAATTCACTGGCTGAATCACAGTGCCAACTGCAACAGGAGTGAAAAATATGTAATGATAATACCCTGAGGGCTTTATGCTCTGACATGAATTGTGGCATATAAACAACATGTAACAGCTTCAATTTTTCATAGCAAGTAAATAAGCTCAGGGGGTAAGATCTGCATTGTTAATTGTGGATGAACTATTAAAGCCCTTTTAGTGAAATTGTTTTAAAAAATAGAGTTACTTTTTGCAATAATTATTTTAACATTAATAGTCTCAGCTTAATTGTGCATAGAACATAATCACAGAATAAATATACCATAAAAATATTAATATAACTGAAAAAATAACTATAGTTACACTGCCTAAATCATTGACATAATCCTATGAGAAAAATGTAAAAGTGACATTAAATTCCATAGTGTATAATTTACATTAGAGCCGGCCGGTGGTGGCGCATGCCTTTAATCCCAGCACTTGGGAGGCAGAGGCAGGCAGATTTTTGAGTTCGAGGCCAGCCTGGTCTACAGAGTGAGTTCCAGGACAGCCAGGGCTACACAGAGAAACCCTGTCTCAAAAAACCAAAAAAAAAATAAAATAAATAAATAAAAAATTACATTGGGTGATAATCACTTTGAAGTTCTATTTTATAACAATATTTATTATAATTTGTGTATCTCTTTATATAATTTAAATTGTCCATTTTCTACAAAATGGAAATTTATGTTTTTATCACTTGATTACAATGTATAGCAAATGATATTTTCTCTTTAACACATGGCATTCATTCATAAACTAGTATCACGGAATTTGATCTTTAGTAATTACTTTCTGGAAGACTTGTGATAAACTAAGTCAATTAAAGTCACAGATATTGGATGAGAACCTAGATTTTTCCCAATAGCCACCTTATTGTCAGTATAAACCCTAACTACATCCTATGTGTTTGTCCTAATAGACATAGATAAGTGTGATACTCATCATACATCAAGGGAAATTCTCATTGAAATATACACCAGCAGAAACCATTATAAAAACAAACAAAAAACCAACCACCACCACCAACAACAAATATCAACCAACCAACTAAACAAACAAATGAACAAATGAACAAGAACTAGTCAAAATAAAGAGTTATAGGACCCAATCACAAAGGATACTTCTGCAACACTATTCCTGTTAAGAAGGTTTAGGAATTTTTTTGGAAGAGGGTATAGAAAGGCTATATGAGACAGAAAAGACAGGATTAGACAGTTTGCTGTGAGACTGTGTTTTCTAGAAATACAGAAGCTACACTTGTAAAGTCTCACCAACGGGTTTGCCTAAACATGAACTGAATAAGGACACATTAGAATGAATGAATAAAAGCTCACTAGGTTTCAACCCTACATAAGGAATCACTACTAATACTGCAGGAGACTGAGAGTGGGATCTCTCCAGGGCTACCGAGTGAAGAACACACCAATTGGTTATCCAATACTAAATGGTTGTCTGTGAAAACACCAACATACAATAACATTATACAGATTAAACTACCTTTGTAGATTCAGGAATAGAAGCAAGAGTCATGCATACACGTGTATGAAACAATATTTAATAAAATGTGTGATAATAAAAAAAGAGAGCAAAAAGATATATTGGAAGTTTTGAGGGAGAGAATGTAAGGAGAGAAAACTGTTGTGTTACAATCTCAAAAATTAAAAATAAATAAAAATAGAGATTGGTAATACAACCATCATAAATTTGTACCTTCATCTCCACTGGTGTTGGTTGAGGATTTTTGTTTTGTTTATATCTTGTCTTATAATTATATCTTAAGTACCATCATTGAGATTGATATTCAGGTATCATTGGGTGTTAGTACATAAAAAGAAGTGCCTTAAGAAGCACTGATGTTTATAAGATAACGACAGAAAGACTGCTGTGTTTCAGGAGTCAAAGGGCATGTATCCTAAGAAAAGACTACTCAAAGAATTCTGGTTGGTTCTAGAATTCAGTTGAATAGCTAGACATATGCAAATGTGTGTTCCTTAGACAGATTTTTCAGCTGAAATTGATGCTTTGATCACTGTTGAAAAGGAATGATTATTAAACACAATTCCCTTGGGAAATTAAAATTCAAATAGAGACTTCTAGTTCCTTGTCATGACAGAGCATCTGCTACTGAAATTGCAGTGTTTCTGTAAACAGCTACAAAACTAGATAAAGCAGTATAGATTGCTCTTCGAACATCAAAGGGCTGTGCAAGTTATAAGTGGAATATATGAGGTGACTACCACATTCATACCAGCTTCTCCTGGAGGAGAGTTTTCAAACAGCATCACAAACAAACACATTTTGAATCAACAGTTTTGCAGTGCTGACCAGAAAATAAGGTCCACCTTGAATAAGTAAGACCGAAATTCAATAAGATCAGACAGCTGGAATTCTGCAAGAAGAGTCACAGGAAGACTGTGCACAGAGTAGGTGTCCCATACAAGGTACCTGCTCCAAGGTAAGAAAGAAAAAATATTTCAAAAGTTGAGAAGGTAAATTAGAAAGCTTTGTATCAGTAAAAACTTAAGCATTCAAATCAAACCATTTATATACTAAAATAAATGAAAAAGAAATCCTACTAACTTCAAAAATGTAAGAATAAATCCCCCATGATAATGACTAACAGAGTAAATATCTAAGTTTATTTTTTCTCTTACTTGGGTGACTGGAGCTCCCTATGCGAAGCAGGCTGGCCTTAAACTTAAAGAGACCTACCCGCATCTTCCTCTTGAACACTGAGAATAAAGATGTACACTGTGATACAGATGCAATCTTTAGCTATTTTAAAAGAAAATAAAGCAAAACTCTTTGCAACATTTTTTAAGGAAATTTCCTTCAGAAATTGAAAATATTACAATTAAATTGGACAGTGATGGATAATATTGAAAATCAATTTAATTAAAACACTATTGTTCACCATTAAGTATATGATATTAACGTCTAAAAACTGTTAAATATTTATTATATTTAAATACAATTTTAAATAAAATATGAAGTTTGAGAACAAAAATAATTTCTACAACTGCGAGCAATACTGAAATGAAGTTATACTACTTAACAAAATATAAAATGATACATAAAATACCCAATTTTGAATTTATAAAAATGTAGTTACAGAGAAATAAATACTATGTTTATTTTTTAAAGTCTAGGAATTTTTGGATAGTAATTTGTATATGTGTGTTGGGGAGCATATATATACATTGCTATATATTAACACTTTAGTGTGCGTGTAGTGCTGGTGCAATATGAAGGAAGATTCATTAAGTTAAATTAATAGATAAGGAAATCTCCCTCTCTCTCTCTCTCTCTCTTTTTTTTTTCCGAGACAGGGTTTCTCTGTGTAGCCCTGGCTGTCCTGGAACTCATTCTGTAGACCAGGCTGGCCTCGAACTCAGAAATCCGCCTGCCTCTGCCTCCCAAGTGCTGGGATTAAAGGCATGCGCCACGACCTTCCTGGCAAGGAAATCTCTTAATGCAAAGGTTTCACAAACGTTTTAACGTGCCAAGCAAACATCATTTCCTCTTTATTTTTTTGATTTGTGATGTAGCTATAAACATATGATATGCAAATGTAATGAATCACAAGAATATAAATTATCCACTAAATGCAATAAATAAATCTTTTCTAGCCTGAAGTAGTGCTGAAAGAGAAAGTTAATAACCTGACAGGAAAAATAGACTAGTTAATAGAAGTGTAAGTTAAATGAATACTTAATTGAGTTGTACTTCAGAGAGGGTTCCATGCTTCAAATTTAGATCTTGCAAAAATGATGTGCTTACTATGCAATTATTTTGATGCTATTTAAATCATGATATCTAAGTATGTGCCAGAGCTAAAATAAGATACATAAATATTTGTGTCTGTGTGAAATTTTCATGTGTCAATTACATGGGATTCAGAGAAGACAGAACTATGAAATTAATTTCAGATATTTCAAGGTCATTGATGTTAATAATGCATTTCTAATGAGAGAATCAGAGTATTGCATGATTTGGTCAATTAACAAGTTTCATCAAAAGCCAGTAAAAACCTTAAAGGTACAGATAAACACTGTGTCTGCTTTTTATCTTGAGTAATTCCATCAAATTATTTTCCCTATATATATTTAATGTATATAGGGTTTTATATATATATATATATATATATATAAATATATTTCATATATATATATGAAATTAATATATTAATTTCCCATCAATATATTTTTTCTATATATATTTAAAATTGACCTATCCATCAACATGAGCCATAGTATCAGGCAAACTAAAACCAGACAACTTTCTTCTTGGTCGTATTGCTTCCTGCCATCTTTGCGGGATACCAAAATATTACTGGGAGTCTGTATTATTCCAATGGCATATATCTTCTAAGATCCTAGTAAAATTTATAGAAATAAAATGGCTGGACATCAAAGCAATTTTGAAGTAGAAATGTTAGAGAACAATGGAGAATAATTTATCTGTGAAAATAAACATTAAGTGATGTTCACTAAATAGAATGCATCAAACTCAGCAATTGAGTTCTTTACATAGAGTCATTTATGTAATTATTAACATTTCCAAACCAAGAGAATGAGTTCTAGAACCAAACTGCAATCTTTCAATTCTAAAATCTTTCATTAATTATTTCTATGACCTTGGGAATTTCCTCTAAGTATGTTGTTTATTGTATAACTTAATAGTTTTAATATGATAATTTAATGCATATACATATCATGTAATAATTAAATCAAGGTAGTTTTAACATTTTTATCTTTTTTAAACCTATAATAAATATTGATTATTAACTGCACACATTTATGATATATATTGAGCTATTTAAAGCTGTTTACAATATACAATATACAATATCTATCAGCTTTTTGTTCATCATCTCCAAGCCCATATCTGCTGATTTTTAATAAATATAAACTGCTACTTTGAACTACATGTTGCTAAGATACTCTAGAACTCATTGGGTCTAGATTTTAAACTTTTTTAACTTGAAAAATACGAGATGATAATCACACTAAAATATTCCCAATGTGTTACAAGGCCTGCTGACACTTTTATAATAAAAACTTCTTATGGTCATATCAGGTAGCTTTAATAAAGATTATTAAGTATCTGTCTAGGTTTCAAAGTAGATTTTACACTAAAAAGGGTCTGACAAGAAGATAAGTCCTTCAATTCATATTTCTGTTAGCCATAAGAATAAATAAAGGATATGTTTGTGAAAAGTAAATTGAAGGCTACATAGAGAATATTGATGTTTACAAATAAAAATTAATGTTTTAATACTGTTGAATTTTAAGGTATTCTAATAATATATAAAATTTTGATTATTTTCACAGATGTTTTATTTACTCTGTACCATGTATGATAATGTAGTAATGACAATATGATATATGTTTCATATAACTGTATTACAGATATAGTTTTAGTTTTACTTTTATGTATATGCATCTGTGTGTCTCTATTTTTGACTGTCTCTCTCTCTGTCTCTCTCTCTGTGTCTCTCTCTGTCTCTCTCTTTCTGTCTCTCTCTGCCTCTCTCTGTGTGTCTCTGTCTCTGTCTCTGTGTGTGTGTGTGTGTGTGTGTGTATGTCTGTCTGTCTGTCTGTCTTTCCTACAATTCCAAAGATTCATCTGTCTTCTCAATGATGGATACAGACTTATCTGAAATAAGAATTCATGCATCCTCTGGTGGTCTCTTCCATTCTAAATAGAGTTCTTGAATGAGAGAAAACTCTGTCATATTCATTCTATCTATCTATTTAAATGAGTTTGACCCACATTCATATTTTATCTAGTTATTCAGTAAAAATGAACTATTTTGTACAGTTTGTTAAGTTACTTGATCTAAATGAATAAAATAATGCATTCAGCATAACACTTTTATACTTTGTACCCAACCATTTACACTTCCCTGGTTTTTTTCTTTTTTGTTTCTTCCTTTATTGTGGTGTTCTAGTTTCATGCCCATTGTTCTACCTCCAGTTGGCTTGAGTCAGCACTACCCTTATTTTCCTAGCTAGTCCTATTCTTTGCCTTTCTCTCTATTTTTAAATGCCTAGATTGACAACAGTGAATTCTTTCTATTCTATCTTTATTTTCTGTATTGTTCCCATTCTTCTGTGTCTTTTGGTTATGCCTATCACGTAGAACACTGGGGAGCACAAATGGCACACTAATGAAGGTTTAACATGTAAAATAGGTGAATAATGTACTTCACAATTAAAATAGCATGTGTCTCTATGATGAATATTATATCAATTAATATACTTCTTTCAATGGTTATTACTGTCTCATAGTTTGATCACTGAAAAAGTCCTTGGTTATAAGTCCAAAACTTAGATTCTCCACTATGAATATAGTGCATACAAATAGAATATGTTTTATATGCTATATTTTGAAAACCACTTCCAAATATTTGACTGAGAATTGTAAATATATATAGATAAAAGAAATGTTCAATATTTTCATTACATATGAAGACAAATGAAGTCAATTTTAAAAATTGACACTGGACTAAGAATCTTTATCACTATTATTATTATTATTATTAATTGTTGTTATTGATAAGTATTGATTTGTCTAAAAGTTAAGATGGTGCTGTCGCTGTTGGGTATATAACTTCTATATCCAGTCAGCTATTTCAAGCCAACATTGATTTATTGTAACAACAAATACCTAAAACAATTATTTTGACCCTGCTGAGAGTATTAAGATTCCTGATGAATGTAAATGCTAAACCCCTAGTGAGGTCTCCATTGGAGAAATAAAGTGAATTTCCTTAAAATAAAAGCCAGGCACTGCTGGGGACTTCTTTTCTGTCAACTTGAATAAATTTGTTAAGTCAAATTTAGTGAATAAGGAACAAAAGCTAGCAGGTGGTTAAAAATTGTTTCAAATAATGAATTGCATGTAATCTTGAAACATGTTAACGTAATTAAGGTAAATTTTGTTAATACTTATAATCAGTCAAATGTGAGATCCTTGCCAAACCTGGTTTGCCTTTTCTACCATTCAGACTACTCAGAAAATTAGTTGGAAATATTTTCTTTAATATACAAAGAATTAATGTTTAATTTAAACCTAATAAAATTTGAATGAATGAATAAACGACTAAATAGAATAACTGTCTCAACTTACCGCGAAGTTTTAAAGAGCAGCTGAAGTTCACACTAATATTCTGTAACATAGAATGCTTCTTCAAAACTCGAACATCCATTTGGTTTATCAAGAACTTTAGTAAAATATTTTGATAAAAGAAGAGGTAACACGCTAACTATGAACTTTTCTTTAATGCTTACACAGAAAGAAACCTTTGGGTGGCTTTGATTTGTTCTGCAAATAAGATAATACACATTATATTCTTCATGAACAGTGGTGCGCTGTCTGCTAACTAACAGTCTAAGATTTTCTGTCTTGCAATGTTTTCACCTTAAATTCTTATTTTATAACATTCTTTCATATTTGCAACCCTTGAAGACAAAGAATGAAGAAATTGCAATTCTATAAACTGATTGTAAATTTTGTGAGAAGAAGGCTTTTTTTTTTTTTTTTTTTTTTTTTTTTTTTTTTTTGTATTTCTGTGTAGCTTTGGCTGTCCTTTTTTTTATTTTTTTGATCTGGCTGGCCACGAACTCAGTTATTAGCCTGCCTCTGCCTCCCAAGTGCTGGGATTAAAGGCGTGCACCACCACCGCCCGGCTTTATGTTTATTTCTATATATTATATTTCTCCCACTCACCTTTTTCCTCAAGATTCATCCAAGGTCATACACTTTTTAATATGAAACCAGATATTTTACAGTTTATGACCTTGGATGAATCTTGAGGAAAAAGGTGAGTGGGAGAAATATAATATATAGAAATAAACATAAAGCCGGGCGGTGGTGGTGCACGCCTTTAATCCCAGCACTTGGGAGGCAGAGGCAGGCTGATCTCTGAGTTCGTGGCCAGCCTGGTCTACAGAGTGAGTTCCAGGACAGCCAGGGCTACACAGAGATACCCTGTCTTGAAAAAACAAAAAACAAAAAAAAAAAAAAGAAAAGAAATAAACATAGAGATTGCAAATAAAAGACAAGGAGATAAAAAAAATCTCCATAAAAATGGATATATCTTTGTTATGCTAGAAGCAACCTTATTGCTAGTTTCCAAAATATAGAAACATGAAATATATGATGATGAGAGATACATGTGGATTTTTAGAAGATTTTTCTATTATTTGGTAAGCAGTAAATAGTATATATAAATACATATATATGTATGCATATATAGTTAATATCATATATTAAGAAACTAACATATAAAATTAAAAGAAAGATATAATCTTGTATATCTATAAATAAGATCAATATTTCTAAAGGTAAAATCATCTTCTACAATTTGTAAGTCTTAAATTCTAAAAGCTCATAAATTACTTAATTAAACTTTCTTCACCAAGTAAGGGAATTAAGTAGAGAATGAGGAGTATTAATAACTTCTATTTTATTAACTCTATGTTTCCATATAATTTAAAGCAATACCAATTCATTTTAAAATCAAAGAATGCTGTATGTGTTACAGGTATCATATTTAAAAAAATCTGCTAGAAAATTTTGTTTCATTCTCTGCATGAGGCACTGTAGCTAGTGTACTGAACAGGGAATTTTGTTTGGGAGACTGTATGGTTAGTCAATAAGTAGAAATTAAATGGTAAAAGAAGAAAAGTTTATTTGCATAGTTAGCATTGACCATGTCCACATGAGCAGATAACAGACATAAAAAACTTCATTGTCAACAAATTTGAACTGAATTTCAAATCAATTCTAAGAATCCCAGTGTTGATGTAATGACAGAAGAAATACAATGGTGGAGTTAAAACAATGCTTTATATAAGTTAATAAACATAGTTTTTCATGATTTCAGGGAGGCTATTCTTACTGCCCCTCCCTCCCTCCCTTCCTCACTTTATCCCACCTTCTTTCTTTTCCTTATATTTCTTTTGCTCTTTTTTCTAGCTCTCTAACTCCCTCCTCCCTGAACTATTTCAGCCAAAAAATGTTTTGTAAATAATGAATTGATGATTCATTGGAAATCTTTTTCTCCTGTATATAAGATACCCCAATGAAACTCATAGCTTTCAATATTCTATTTCTATTATTTTAAATTATTTAAAAATTTATTAATTGGTACTTGATATTACATGAATTATCATTATGTATTTAGATCATATTTAACCCCATTGATTGTTCATGAATCCTCAGGTAAGTATGAGGCCCTATTTAACTTGATGTTGTACAGTTATTGGTTCCATCACAAAGAATTAGCTGGGCTCATGGATACAATTGCTGTGTCATGTCTAAAAGACATTGTTTTCCAGGAATCTTCTTAATTACACCTGATTATTACATGATATTTCATGAGCCTTGAGTGTAGTAAAAGTGTGATACAGATATCCTGTTTAGAAATGCATACTGTACAGTAACTTACACTTCGTGCTTTGAGTAGATGTACATCACATATATTTAAAGCAGTATTCATTACATAAAGATGATTGTCTCATGAGAAACTGAATCGCAATAGTCTATAGGTATGGAGATAACTATGTAGAAGGCAATTGAACACTATGTTGTTTACACAAAAGATTAGTAGTAGGGTCAATGACCACCCAAGCCTCAGGCTCTTCATCAGGTTTAGAGTACCAGGAATGAGTTCCATATGGTCTTAAGTCAAATTATTAAACAGTTGGCTCATTCATAATGCCATTTAATGGATTAGCATGTATTGATAAGAAACTCATCATGTAGGTTGCAAAATTTATACCTATGTAAGATAGTTGACGACTTTATTCCTGGGGCAGTCTACATAACACCTTCTGCCACTAGAAGACCTGAAGACTAGGTAGAAAGGTTCCTGGTTAATATCTGCTTGGCTTTCCTGTATGCAGTAACTAAAGTCTCTGGTATAGGATATAGTAGGGAGTTATCAGACATGTCTGAAACATTAATATTAAACCTAGAAGAGAACAATAATTTAAACAGACTCAAAATGAAAAAGTAGCTTGAAACTGTAACAATCTTTTTGATTTATATTTTCATAGCTTTATTCAGTTAAAGGCATGCTTTTGTTTCATTTGTCTGCAAATATTTATTTATTCATTTGTACACATCTGAACATGTTGTCACTTGTGTTTTCTAAAATGAAAGTTCTATTAAAATACCCTAACACATAAAATTATACGAAATTAAATTTCATCACAATGTTTCTAGATAGCATTATATCTTGATGTGTCCTGAGGAAAGGACTTACAATCTTAATTTTTGAGACACATGGACTCATGAAAACATGATATTACAAGCACTTAATATACATTAAATCATCAGATTTTAACAGGTCTTTCATAATTTAAATATTCATTTAAAGCCTCTTAGGGCAATTTAGAAACCACTGGGTGTTGAATTCTTGTGTTCTTTTATTAAAAGCAACTTAGTATTCAATTATAGAACTTTAATCATCCAGTTTTGAAAGTTTTGGAAGCTGCATTTAGATGCTAATGAATTTATAAATCATTGAGGAATGATTCAAGGAGAATGATAAAGTTTGAAATTATAACTAACCACAAATAGTGGGAAATTAGAGGCAGAGGAAAGATTAATATAAATGGTATTTAGATGATTATAACACTTTTGGGAAAAATAAATCAAGCACTGATTCATTTTCTGCACAAACAAATTCTAGATTAAATACTTTTTTGCTGAAGTAACAAGAATATTGAAACTGAAGTAAGTATGGATGAATGCATTTATATGTTAAATTCATACCTTCATATAATTTATATAAACTTAAAGGGACATCAAGATAAAAACACTTGCCAATGTCAAGAAGTCTATGTCCCAAAATGGACAATAATAAAAGTCAGTATAGAATAATGTGTTTTTCATACATAACTGAAGATTTGTATCCTTATTTTATCAAATTTTTATAGAAAACATGCAATCACACAAACACACATACACACATATATTTATACACACTTATATATGTATATGTACATATACATATATGTAGTCATATTTTATGTTTATATTCAGAATTCCAAAAATGACAAAGCGGGCAAAGAAAGAGGACAAAGGAAGAAAGACTACCACGATGTTGCCAGTTAAAAGTAATTAGCTAAGGCACACACATTCTCTACATTTGCTAAAGTCATTCAGAAACATTGAGTAAAGTGCAGATTATCTTTGTAAATATTCATGGCATAAAATATTAGAAAGTAAATCAAAATACAAGGATGATTTTAATATATATTTGCTTATTTTTTTACTTATATATAAAAAAATCCACTCTTAATTATTGAAGACAGAGCTAGAAAAGATTTCACTTTTTAAAATTTCATACCTTTATTGTTAAACTTTATATAGTAAAAGTATTTATAATAAGAAAATATAAAAATAAAAGGATATTACAAAATCTAAATTTTTCTATTCTCTATACAACCTTATGTTCATCAAGATGTCATTAAACAAAGACGTGGTGACTTAGAAGTTGGACTCTAGAGACAATAACAATTCTTTGTCTTCTATGTTGCTGAAGCAATTGGCTCACTCAAAATCTGTAAAAAGATTCCTGTTTTCTTTTCCAACTTAATTGTTCTGGTTATTTTAATATTATTTTCTTTCAACTTTCTGCTAACGAAGTATATACAGTCTGTAAGAAAGAATTTCTTAGACAATAAAGATAGCATCAAAGCTGATTATCTTTCTTTGGGATCAAACACTATAGAGTCAAAGATAAAATAGTATCCAGACTTGGAGTGGAGCTTTGGTAAACAAGACATTCTTCAGGTTGCTTTTAAATTCAGCATTGCTTTTCTGCTAGTGTGACATTTTTTAGTGTCCCTTTTCTCTAACCAGTTGTTTTTTTTCTCCTTGTTTCGACGGTGTTCTGCTAGATAATAGGTCCCTTAGCAAGCGAAAGCCAAGTGGTACAAATATTAAAAGCATTCTGTGCCCTTTGAAAATATTATGAAAGTTACTGCACAGATGGGCTGAAAGTTTAATTACCTCTAAAGAAGAGTGTCAGAGTCATCGACACTCACACAACAACTGGAAATTCTGCAACCAAAATAACCACCAGGAAATTACTCTGAGTGTGTATATGTAACACACAGAAGAAACAGCTGCCACTCCATGTATGGCACCCTGACACCACCAGTGCCTGTGAAGGTATAGCATGGAGATGCCACACAGCCTTGTTCTCAATCTGATGTTTTCAACGTTTTTTCAAATTTCCAGCCTGAAAGAAATATATGAAATCAAGTAACAGGCACCATAGAAGATAACACAGTCTTAAATACTTCTGTTGCATTTTGTTGTGCAGTAGTTTAGAGGGTTATAAATGATATACACTTTCATTTGGTAAAGATTTTTATTATGGAGCTGAAAATTACCTCACATTTATATGACAATTATTTTACATATGTGAAATAATCAACCTGCTAGTACTAAATTATGCTCATTAAGATATTTACAAGTAATAAAATATTATTGAATAAACCTGTATAGAGTAAATACTGATATAAAATGGATTTTAGTCTCAGATTCATGACAAGATTTAAGAGATTTATGACAAAATCTAAAGAAAGGCAAAGTATCAGAATAACTGTCTATCACTCCTCATCACAGGAGGGTGAATGCTTTAAACAAAAGAGGAAACATTTAAAATTTGCCCTTGAGGCTGGAGAGATGGTTCTGTAATAGTTCTTCCAGAGGACTTACATTCAGTCTCATTCAGTCTCCAGCACACACTCGTGGCTCAAAATGGACAGTACCTCCAAATACAAGGGATTCGTCAACTTTTTCTGGCCTTTTTGGGTGCCAGATGTGTGTATGGTGCACAGAATTACATACAGCCAAACCCTACACTTGAAAAAGTAAGTAAAATAAAAAATGTCTAGAGCTCACTTAACCTCCTCCAGCCTTACCTTTCTCTATTTTCAGTAAAGCTCAGGTCAATCTTCTTTGAGCTTAACATTATTAAAAATAATGGCAAACTTTGTACGTATACATATAAAACATATAAAAGAACAACAATATCAACCAACCAGACACCCCAGAGCTTCCAGGGATTAAACCACCAACCAAAGAGTACACATGGAGAAAACCATGGCTCCAGCCACATATGTAGCAGATGGCCTTTTTGGACATCAGTGGGAGGTGAGGCCCTTGGTCCTGGGAAAACTCAATGCCCCAGTATACGGGAATGCCAGGGTGTGGAGGCAGGAGCGTGTGGTCTGGGAATACCTTCATAGAAGCGTGGGGAGATGTGATAGGGGGTTTCTTGGGGGGAGACTGAGAAAGAGGATAACATTTGAAATGTAAATAAAGAGAATATCCAATAAAGAAAAAACGGAACTAAACAGAATTCACAAGAGAGGAATCTTGAATGGCTGAGAAGCACTTAACAAAATGTTAAGTCTTTAGTCAACAAGGAAATACAAATAAAATAGACCCTGAGATTTCACCTTACACCAATCAGAATGGCTAAGATCAAAAGCTCAGAGACAGCACATATTGGGGAGAACATGGAAAAAGAGGAACATTCCTCCACTGCTAGTGGGATTTCTCATGTACAGTTTCAACTAAATTAATGGTAATCTATTTTGCCTTATTGCTGCTTTACTGATAAATATCTCCAGTAGTCTCTGGCTTTTGCATCTGTGGTCTCCATTTGGTATTTCTGTATTCAAAGTTAATTTATAAGAATCAAGAATATAATTGTCTTCCTGGTCACAAGACTAGTAATAATTATAACATTTGTACAATTTACACAGGTATTTAAGACTTTTTGGTCACAACATTTCCATAGTTTTAAACTCAAGAAACTGATGGATTACTGGAGAAATGGCTTGCTAAAAACTATAGGCTGGCCTTATACTATCAGCAATGTTTCTGTCCCATGCTCCTAAGAGACCTGACTCAGCCAGTCTTTTAATAGTGTCCTAAAAATAATTTAATCAAGGGACATAGTTCATACTGAGGGGTTACTGTGAATATCTGCTGGAGGATGGACAATCCATCTTTATTGAGGATATGGCCATAGATAGTTTCCCTATGTTTCAGTGAATCATCTCATCTCCAGGCACACATAACAAGAAATAACTGGACTTAATGATCTCTGGGAGAAAACAAATAACCACCTCCAACAACAACAACTTTAAAAAAAGTAAAGTAAAGGCAAGGGCATATTGCTGAAAATATATAAAGTTGGAATGGGGTGGACTAGGATAGAAATAAGTTCATATTTCCTTGATGATGTATATATAAAATTCTCAAAAACACAGAAAAGTTTAAACAAAAACAAGGAATGAAAAAGAAGAGATTCTTTCTCAGCCTTATAATTCCAGTTCTGTTGGGGATATGTTAGACACTAAAGCAAGAGAGCAGCTAGACAAAATCTCAATGAAATCATCTCCTACAGGTACATCTTCTAGAATAGATATTCATTTACTGAAATACCTCCACAACAACAGAGGAGAATCTGAGTTTTGTACATTAGTAAATGTGTTGATATACAGGTAAGAAATTGTTGCCAGCATCATCAGTAACCCAATACAAAATATTGCTGGGCAGAGACAAATATTTGGTGATTTGAAGGCAGAAAACAGATAAAGTCTTCCCCTGATGGTAAATGTTAGGTGCTGAGTATCACATTGTAATTCTGCTTCCGGGCCAGCATCTAGAGACCAAACCACAAATCATGCCTCTGAATATTAACTAAGTATCTCTACAATTCCAGCTCATTGCTCATATCCAGGCTGTTTCTTGAGAAGTTCTGCCAGCAGCTGACTGACGTGGAAGCTGATACTTATACCCAACCATTGAACTAAAGTTGGTGACCCCTATGTTTGAAGAAGCTGAAGAGGAGAGACAGGGACCCCATAGGAAGGCCAGCAGTCCCAACTTTCCCAGACTGCAGGGAGCTCACAGAGACTGAAACACCAGCCAGGAGCATACATGGCCAGTCTGAGCATGCTGGCACAAATATAGCAAAGGTCTGCCTGGTCAGGACTTAGTGTGAGAAGATGACTCAAAAGACTTCCCAAGGAATGGGGAGTTCTGGTGTGGGGAACACCATCTCTGAGGCAACAGGGAGGAGGGATGGGATGAGGAACTGTCTGGGGAAGACAGAGAAGGTGACAAGGATGAGAATGTAAACAAATAAAATAATAAAAATTGAAAAAAATCATAAAAGAAGAAAAATGCTTTCATAAATGCAAACCATATTTAAACCTATAAATATGATGTACCATACTAAGAAAAGCTTGGAAATAATCTCAAGAAATGCAGAAAAAATATTAGAGAAAAATCCTTTCCTTCATATTAAAGATTCTGTGCAAATATAGTATAGAAGATGAATCTTCACACAATGAAGGGAGTAAGTAATA
This sequence comes from Rhabdomys pumilio, assembly GCA_030674055.1. NCBI lineage: Eukaryota > Metazoa > Chordata > Mammalia > Rodentia > Muridae > Rhabdomys > Rhabdomys pumilio. The sequence continues at coordinate 233,198,002 of JANHMN010000001.1, read as the reverse complement.
GGTTAGGTTAAAAAGAAACATGTCAAGTGAGGATTTCTGGAAGATTCCACAGATCAGAACAAGAAAGAATATTCATGGCCTAACTTATATTCAACATAGAATTGCATTTTCTTGACATGATTAGAGAGAGAGAGAGAGAGAAAGAGAGAGAGAGACCACAATTTGGAAAATAAAAAGTCAAGTTTATTTTAACAACTTGTAAAAGGTAATTATATGGAGAAGTATCATAAGATTTAAAAACAATGTTGGTGAAAGAAGTTGAAAGTGCAAATTGATAAATATCCTATCTTCCATGATTTGGATATTGTTAAAATGTTCAAACCACACAAAGCAATACGAATGCAATGGCTGAAGAATATTAGGGAGATTCTTGAAGGTCTCTTTATGATTATAAAAATTGACCTCCTTGTCTCATAATTTTATGTTTTATATTTCAAATATTCTTCTGAACTGTGATCAGTATCAAACTTAAATACATACTACTTGTTTGATCCTGGAATATCTACCATTGTTAGTAATCACATAGAATCTGATAAACAAGAATTCTAAAGAAAATTGTCAGGATAAAAGCCATTCTGTAACCATTGAAAGAAGATATGAATTAAACTTTTGGTTTGTGTGATCAAAATTTCCCAGTGTCTTCTTGAAAAGATTTTGCTTTACCCAGTGTTCACTTTTAGCACCTGTACACAAAATTTCACTTGGTTGTATACGTGCGACTTTATTATTGAAGTCTCTATTCTACTCTTAGTTTCTGTGAATTTTTTTTTAATCAGACTGCTGCATTTTATATTACATATAATACAGTCATATACTTTAATAACTCTAACTTTTCATTATGGATTAAATTCAATGTAATATCTTTTATATTGTTCTTTCGGAACTAGATTGTTTAGGCTACTCAATTGTCAGACAATTTTATGCGTATTATAGAATTTTTATATTTCTTTAAAGGCTGTCATTGGTACTGTGACATTTGAAGAAGAAAATTACCATCAATTTAATATTCCTTAGCAAATCAAGTAAATGTTTTATGGTTTAATTTTGTTGGTCTGTGTTTCTGCCTTGTCACTGGGATGCGGGAGCTTCGACCTGTTGTTCAGGGAACAGGAAAGGCAGGGGCTATTTCTTTCTCCTTGTAGCTGGCATACCAGGCTGCTGACATGGTGCTCAAGGGAGATACAATGCAGTCTAACATAGGGCACCCAGACTGTGTTTCTCTGGGTAAAAACATCAGGGACTGGGATAGGTGCTGTGGCTCTCAAACTCCTGTGCACCCAGAAGCAGCTGTGACCAAAGAGGCATTGGAAATGGTGGTTCCCATCCTCCTGTGTACCCACAAATCCCTAGGATCTAAGAGGGGATAGAAACAGGAGTCCTTGGGCCAGCTCTGTGACCAGGACAGAGGTGGAGTCTCGCTGGTAAGAGAAGCCTTCTACTGGAATTTTAGGTGAGGCTCTGTATGATGAAGACGTCCACCACCTCCACCTCCTTGAAGTCCTTCATAAAGGGAACAGACAGTGCTTGCTTGTCCAAACTGTTTTATTCATGATAGATGAGGATGCACACATCTTCATTAGGGTAAAGCAGAGATTAGATACCTTTTGCAGGAAAGGAAGCGCAGGAAGAAAAGCTCATTGTCTAAACACTCGGGTCCTATGTAGTTACCTCATGAGCATTGAGAACTCAAGGTTTTTATGGTATGTGACCGGTTGTCATTCTCCTCTATGAGGTGTCATGGTCACATGCTCCAGGAGAAGAACCTGATTGGGAGCTAGTTCTAAGTTCTGATGTCCTCAACTATGAGAATTACCTGGGGTTTTTTGAACTTGCTTCAACCTTGTCAGGTCTTCTGTCTGATGGCAAGGTCCATTGCCCTACAACATGTTGCAGATGTTACATCTATTAAGCACTAGCTCTGCATCAGGCAATGCAGAGGTGATTTATACATACTATTTCACCCATCCTAAGGATGATTTTACTATAAACTACACTCATCTCACAGAAGATGAATTAGAGGCTCCAAGAAGAACCACTGTAGGACAAAGCTCGTGGGTCAGGGGGGTTGGGGGGGGAGCGAGGCTGGGCATTCCATAGTGGCGGGTCCCACATTCACGAGGAGGGTCCGCACCGCGGGAGGGGGCATGGGAAAGTCCTCTACGCTGGTCACACAATGGTGGGTTCCAATAGATATGAGAAAGTCTGGTTCCAAAAGAGATTTCAGAAGTTTTATTGTCATGGTGTGGTAGTTGGTCTAGATGTGTGCTCCCCCTAAAGCCAGGGGAAAGCTGGTTTAAATAGGGATGGGGAAAAGGGGAAGGAATAGCTTAATTAGCTATGCCCCCCTTTAGATAACTCATTAATATGCAAATCTTTCAAGACTAAAGCCTGTTAGTCACTCCCTCTACCTGTGTCCTATGTGACTGAACCAGAAATGTTGAATGGAGATTAGACTGTGTGTCAGGGCCCTGGGTTTGGGGGGTGTGGCTGAATACCTGCCATTTCTCCCTTGGAGTCTCAGGGTTCCAAGCCCATGCCCACCCAAGAACCAAGATACCCTTCCATGGTCCGACAAGCCACAATGGCAGTAAGGCATTTATACCACCAGTTATTGTCTTTATTGCCTTACATATACTTTAACCTTGTGAATTATGCTTGTCATATTCTGTAACCAAACATAAAGAAACTGTTTAAACTCTATGAACACGTGTTATAAATGCATTTATATGTGTTTTTGTGTGTATGTATGTGTGTTTGTGTGTGTATGCACACATATGCATGTATGTGGTGGAATGAGATCAATTGTGATCTTCTTCAATCTCTTCTCTAGCTTATTTTTGAGACAAGTTCTCTAACTAAAACTTGGATTCAACAGTTTGGCTAGACAACCTGACCAGCAAGCCAGAGGGTTCTACATCTCTATCTCCCAGGCACTGGGATTACAGGGATCCCCAGACCTATATTTTTATATGGTTATTGGGCATCAGGGTCTTATACTCCTCTGAGTCTAAGTACAGTTTTATGTAAGTTAACAGAAGTACATTCCTAAGAAAGAACACACTAAAGGAAGACAGCCAAAATAGTAAATTACTGAAACAGGCTAAACTTTGAAAGGACATGATTGATTCTAAGTTAGGAATTGAGGGAAGAGTTCAAAGTTAAACAAAAATTACAAACAGTAAGCTTAGCAATCATCAGTTAAGCCTGAACTGAAAATGTCAGAATTTCACAGTTTTTAAGAAGACTGAAACCACTCAAGAGATATATACCTGTGAACAGGAAGACATTCCTAATTTGTGACAACAGAAATCATATTAAGCAAATCATAGTTAAGTATTATGAAACATTTTCAATATGCTCATATAAATAAAAATTAAAGTACTTTTATTTTATTCTATATTATTATTAAAATTTCAGAATTTTGTATCTTTATTTCAACATATTTAGAACTAGAAAAAATGTTACATTAAATATATTTTTATGTGCAAAGGTTAAACTGCACTGATATTAATTAAATTCATATTGTTTTGCCTTCTTTTTCTGATACTATGAATAATTTAATTTAGGAAGCTATATCCAATAAAACATAGCTTCATAGAATAATTGTTCAACTTGAGCTTCTCTAAAGTTCACCTTCTTGGAATGATGTATTCTGCAGCTACACACAGCAACTTAGACAGCAACTTTCTGCCTTAAATATTGTCAGTGAGAGGAGGAAAGGATGTCTTGAACAAATGTCTCTCCTCAAATGGGAGAAAGTGACATTGCCAGTGAATAGTGGTTCTGCCTCTTATCTGTGCTTAATAACCTCTCTCACTGGCACCCATTCACCTGCCACTTAGCACAAAGACAAGCCTGCATGCCATTTAACAGGTCTGCATTAATACACCTACCCAATCAATGGCTTCTACCCATTCCTCAAGGACACTGGTCTGTTACCATTACTAGACACTGTCAACAGAAAATGACACCAGAGTCACAAAAGACAAAATGATGTCAGTTTAATCAGAGAGCAGACAAAAAAAGCAAACAATGCTACCCAGGAGGGAAGTGTAGCAAGGAGAGTCAGAGGTTGGCACAAGTCACTCTTGGCAGGTCCCTGTGAAACCAGTTTGAAATTCAGCAGTATAAAATCCAAAAGAATGACATGGGCGATCAGACTTGTTTGCTCTCTATTCAATTAAAGCCGGTGACTGTTATTGGCAGAAGAAAAATCTGTTTAAAATGAGAAAAGAAACATTTGAAGAGAGTGTACTTGAATTAGTTTTATGAAAAATAATAAAAGAAAACAATTCTCTATTCTCTATGGAACAGAGAATACTATAAATTACACTTTTAAAAGTATTTATTTAATCAGCTCTTTTAGTTCCTCCCTTGTGAAAAATTAAATAGACATCTTTAAAAGTTGCATTACTGAGGCAGAGTCATTGAGGTGGTGACATGTACACTGTGACAAGATAGCTGACTACGGTGAGTAGTGCTAATAATGATGGATCTGTATAATGATGGATGTGGAATAGGCCTCAGAGATTGTCTGGCCCAACATGCTCATTTAACAGATGAGAGAACTGACTCTAAGAAAGAAGGAGTGAAATGCCCAGGAGCACTGAGGCAATGCCAGCATTGCTGGCTCACCCTCCAGCTCTTTCTCCAAAACCCTGCTTAAGATTCATGTTTTGAATCATAATGGAATTACTATCTAGAATAAAGATGGTGTATGATTCAGTTTCCATATAAGAACAATTTATTTTGTAATGATGAAAGGATGAGAAGAAAATTATCCTAATTACATTACTTCCAATAGAACACTCATAAATGATGAAGCATCCTCCTCCTGACCTTGCAAACCTTGGAAGATTCCCCTTCAGTCTCCTAAAATAAATAAGGATATCTATGGCTTGTTCAAATCTTTTAGAGATAAACTTTACTAGGTGGAATATTGAGCTGAGAACAAGTAATCCATGGGCAAATTGTTGGTGATAACCATACACTGAGTCCCCTGGTGCATTCAACATTCACAGGGTACAGTAGTCAGGTTTCATCTCTAATGTTGTTATCTGTACCTTTCTGTGTAGGAATCTAGAGCTTCCTATAGAACCAAGTTGAAGTACATCATTATGCAAGACTGGGACATTCTTTCTTCAACCTGATTTTCTCTATTTTATTTACAGAGCCCTGTGGCTCTGGGATAGGCTACATGTACATATGAGACAGTCAAGTAGTAAGACCTTTTCCATTTGACATATTAGAGACAGAATTTTGACCTCAGATGATAGCTTTTACTAGTATCTAAAATTCAAATTTATTTTTAAAGCTTACTGTTATTTTCTAACTATTTACATCTCGAATTTATCAAAATTAAAGGAGGACAATTTCAAGGTGTTTTCTCTGGTCTGATATTGCTCCAATGAGCAATGGAGGTTATGTTACAACTGAAATTTACTACCACCTAGAAAAGGTATTTTGAGTCTCGAATCTGGATTGCTGTAACAGAATTATATTTCTTTGTATATTCAATGGCATAACATACTCAATATGTATGTTCAGTTTATAGACCTTTCCTTAAGATTGTGGCAGGGGCTTTCCTCATAGACTTTGCCCCAAGGGTCAATAAAAGTCTTCCTAACTTAGACTGGAAGTAAACACCTAGCATTATAGATCCTCTTGATCCTCTTGTGTTTTTGGCCTCCAAGTCCAAACATTTTCATTAACAGCAGTATCTATGCCACAAACTGCATTTTTTCTCCTGGTTCTGCCAAAGCACTCCTTCTTTACAGCCTTTCCTTAGAAATGCTATGCCAAATGAGTGCAAGAGTCCCATCATTAACACTAAAGCATATATAAATGTTGATATGCAGGAGATAATTTTAACTGATATGATTTATTACTGTAGGGATAGTTCTGTATTCACACACTCATGTAGGTAAATATAAATAGATATACTTTATTTTTTTTTGTATTCAAAAATTTTGTACCAAAATTCAAAAGTAACATAAAACAGGATAGGGTAAATCATAATGAGAATTTATTTTTATTAATAAATAAGACAGAATAGGGACATTTTCTAATGTAAATAATGAGAGGTATTACATAAGCTGCTTAGTCTCTTTCTCTGTTATGTTATTCTTTTAATCATTTATTAGTGGTTTTTCTGCATATGAGTGATTTCTCTGCATGTTTGGTTTAATGACTGGTAGCTCTAGAGATCAGAAGAGGGTACAGATCACCTAGTGGGAATTATAGTTGTAAACCACCATGAGGAAAGTGTCTTAGTTAGGGTTTTACTGTTGTGAACAGACACCATGACCAAGGAAACTCTTATAAGGACAACATTTAGTTGGGGCTGTCTTACAGGTTCAGCATTTGAGTTCAGTATCATCAAGGCAGGAGCACGGCATGTCCCATCAGGTATGGTACAGGAAGAGCTGAGAGTTCTATATCTTCATCTGAAGGCTCCTAGGAGAAGACTGACTTCTAATGACACACCTACTCTAACAAATCCACATCCCCTAATAGTGCCACTCCCTTGGCCAAGCATATACAAACCATTACAAGAAGTAAATAGAATTCTCTTCAAGAGCAAATATTCTTAGACACTGCAATTTGTTCAGATTTCTTTCTTTATTTTGTATATATAATCTGAAAACTATAATAACATCTCTCTCAGCACTGTTGAAAATAATAAATACTGTACATTAAGCATATGGAACAATACTTAGTCCCAGCTAAGGTTAGCAAGTACTGTTACAATGGAGAGAGGGAATCTTTGGTCTCTGAGGGCTGTAGAAATTTAGATGATGTCTTATTCTTTGTTCTGGATTCCCAGTGTTGCTCTATGAAAAAGAGAAAGGCAAGTGACCATGTAATTCCTGGTACTTCAGAGGATTAGCAATAGTTACTGGTTTCCTTCACTAGTTAATAAAAGAATTCTTGGCACCTCTGCAGTTATGAAATCTGTTAGTCAATGAGATAGAAAAGAACATATACTTTCCACACAGTATACAATAAAGTAAATTATATCAATTGAAGCCTCATTAATAACTCAAACCTTTCAGCTTCATTTTTGTTGGTTTTACAGAATGCTGGGTAATTTTTATTCAATTCATTCTTTATTTAATTTTCATCACATTCATGTATTAAGACCATATGACACTCAGTGACCAAGGGATCACAATATTATGTGTAAACAAATTTTATTTATTCAAGTCTATGACCAAATATTTTACTGATAAAATGGATATTAGTTCAGTTAATCTTGTTCTGGTCTGTGGTCTTTATTCCTAAAATGTGCTGAGAGGTTGTTAATACTATTGTTTAATATTAAACACTTTATCCCACAATATAATCTGTTGTTAAAGTTATGGTTCTAATAAGCCTGTATATAGACACACAATTTTGATATTTTATTTATAAGCCAAATGCCTAGATTGGGCAGACCTAGGGCAATTCTAACTTATTCCCCAGCTATAAAGCCGCTTGTTACTTGCTGTTTCTCCTGGTCACATGGTTTGGTCCATTGAAGCATCTGCCTCTCTATTTGTTGTCTTCTCTTCCTCTATCTCCAAACTCCTCTCTAATCTCCAGTCCCTCCTTACTCCCTCCAACACCCAATCACAGACTCCAGCATTTTATTGACCAGTTAAATTGTGCTGAAAATTCACTTGACATCACTTGAGTGAGAAGATTTGCTCTTTGGGGGCAACCACACCTTGAGGAACAAGTTTTAGCTATAGGATACAAGCTGCATCAGGTTAACACACTATAACAATTTGCAGAAAATTTATATAAATAAATATCTAACTTAAAAGTCTAAGTTTTAGTCTCATAAGTTTGAGTTTGGGGACCAGTGTTTAAATTCTTGTTTGTAGTTACTCGATGTGACACAAATTTATATTGACTTATTAGTTCACATTTATACTGGCCTTATCCAAAAATTATGATTTAGAAGCTTTGTTCCAATTTGACAATCTAATGGATATTTTCCAGAATGCATAATAAAATAATAATAATAATAATAATAATAATAATAATAATAATAATAATAAATGACTCTGAATTTTTAAACTGGCAACACTAAGTTTTATATTTTTGTAGCAGGATTTAAGCATTCAAATAGAGCATGTTAAAACACACACACACATGCACACACACACACACACACACACACACACACACACACACAGAGAGTAGTCTATCCTGTAGCTCAGGAGTATTCAAACTTATACTTCAGTACATATACTATCCTTGAAATAACACTGCTATCAAAGATTGGAGGAAGCATGCAATATTAAAGCTATGACAGCAAGAAGAGAAATGTGGCAAAGAAGAGAAATGTCAAATTGTAAAACTATGTTTGAGTGGAAAGGAAAGATGTTCCCAGTAAGGGTACAACATGCAGGAATCATAGTCAGCAATATAGATGAATAAGGGATGAGAAGAAAGATCCTGCTCATAATTAATTAAACTTATGAACTTTCATTCTTTTCTTATTCAGTACATTGATGCATTTTTAAAATAAAGAGTCCTGAAGGGAAGAACAAAAACATACCCGGAGCTATCATCATTCCCTTGAACTGTGATTTTGAACCAAAAAGGAGAGAGAAGCCTAGTCAACTCCACTGGATTCCATTAGGTATGACAGTAGGAGAATTAAGTGACTGCCTTTCTTTTTAATTTTTCATTGAGAAATAACTTTAGATTTTCTCTTAGAAAGGATAACCCACAGGTTATTTTTTATGTATTTAGTTACATTTCCCTAAAGTTAATCTCTGAAATAACCATGTTGTTTTATATCAAAGTTGCATAAACTTAGAACTGACACTGACACATTACCTGTAACAAATCTATAGTCAGCCAGGCTTGTTTGTTTGTTTGTTTGTTTGTTTTAAAAAAATATCCTGTTTCAGGATTAAGGGCAAGTTTGCCACACTATACTACTTCATTGTGTTTCCTTTGTGTGTGATTTGTGAATGAGTTTAAGCTTTTTTCTTCATTCAACACCACAAATATTTTGAAATGTCTGGGAAAATATTGTGCAGTCTGTCCTTCAACTTGGGCTCTTGTCAGTCTGATGTGAGGGAACATATTTCACTATGGCTCAGAAGTGAAACTACTTACTTAAGAATTTAGCTCATTCCTGGTGATACTCAACTTCACAGCTTGGGTCTGGTGGTTTCTGTCTCATTTCTTTGCTATGACATTATTTGTTAAAATATTTTTTGTTATTAACATAAATTATTTTCTGAATCTCAACTGTTCTCAAAGGAAGGCAATTAATTAATATTCGCATCCTGGTGAGAAGAGTACCATAGCTGTCAGTATAATGAATATCTCTCTAAAGGTGTTCAAGTTCACATCGCTACAACAGAGGATTAGTCTCTTGCTAAGATGTTTTCTGTGACTTTATTTTCAATTGTTTGAATGTCTGTATGTTTTAATTTATCCTATTTTGCCTTTATTATATTCTATTCTACTTTTTTAATTGCATGAAAAGCATGTGATTTAATTATTCTGCTTCAAGCCTTTCAAGATTTCAAGGTTTTTCAGCTTCCTACCCTAGACCCATTTCACCTCCATCCTGTTAAATCTTATGTCAGAGTCTCCATGATTGGGGTTTTGATGTTTTAACTAATTTCACAAGATGGGATTCTTTAAATATTTGTCTTTTTTCTTTCTTTTTTTTCTTCTCTTTTTTGTTTCCGTTTTTGTCTTTTTGGAGTCAGGATTGAATATTTTAGGCAAATTTAGACAGCTCCTGGGTGCTCTGATATGTCTTTAGTTTTTATTTTACTTCCCAGTAATTTCTTGTGATTTCAGTTTGGCTAATACTTAGTGAAGCCTTTTCATAGTCTTGCTGTTTTTCTGTGTGTGTCCAGACTGCAGATGAGCTAAGCAAACCCATTCATTATCTTCAACATATACATTTTTAACATTTCCAGTCTAAATTTTACATTCTTCTTATCTATGCTGAAATTATCTACTAATTTACTATACATGAGCACGTAAAATGTACAATTTTAACTCATTTTTTTCTGTTAAAGAATGGAAGAACCTCTTTGTGTGCACTTTTTTTTCCTTTTTCCTTTTTTATTGGATATTTTATTTATTTACATTTCACATGTTATCCTCTTATTTCCCACAGGAATTTTAACATTTAATTTTGACTATTTCAAAGTTTGTATTCAAAATTTTCAAGATTTTTGTCTCATATGAACTCAAATTCTTTGAGTGATTATTTTTATTTGTGATATTAATTTATATCTCAATTGTTTTACTTTTTATTTTTTATTTACTTTACATCCCAATTACTGGCCTCCTTCCTCCTCTCTTCCCATTCCCACATTTATAAATCCCTCCATCAATTGCCCCCATCACCTCTCCTCAGAGAAGGAGAGTCCCCCTTGTGTACCTTGGGCATCTAGTTCCAGCAGATCTAGACATATCCTCCCCCACTGAGGCCCAACAAGGCAGTCCAAGTATTGGGGAAAGGGATCCAATGGCAAGAAACAGAGACAGAGATAGCCCCAATTCCACTTCTTATGGAAATCATGCAAAAACCAAACTGTACATTTGCCATAGATGTGGCAGAAAAATATGAGTTCTAGGTACAGCTACCTGGTTGGTAGCCCAGGCTTTGTGAGCAACCATGGTCTCAGGTTATTTGACACTGTGCATCTTCTTGTGATGTCCAAGAGCCCACCATCTTGCTTACTTCTACCCTCCACTCTTTCACAAGACTCCCTGGGCTCTGCCTGATATTTGGCTATGAGTTTCTGCATCTGCCTCTGTTTAATTCTGGATGAAGCTTCTGAGGAGACAATTATACTAAAAGATTGGGGATGGCAATGAGGTGTGGGGAGAGAATTGGTAAAAGAGGCTTGGGAGTACGAGTTAAAATTGGTGGCAAGGTGGAGTGGGGGGTTTGGAGTGTGAGATCTCTGATAACCAGATGGAGGACTCTGGCTTGAGAATGGGAAAGGATATGGGGAGTCTAATATGGTGACCCTAGCTTAGATTGCTATTATAAGAGGGTATAGAGACTGAAATGACCACCTCCTATAGCTAGGTAGAACTTTCAGAAGAGGGAGGAGGGCATGAATCTATCAACAAATCTTTCAACACAAAATTTGTTTTGCCTACAGATGTGCAGAGATAAAAATGGAACTGAGACTGAGGGAACAGCAAACCAATGACTGCCCCAACTTGAGACCATGTGAGAGAGCCAACCCTAATACTATCAATGATTCTCTGCTCTACTGTGAGATAGGAACCTATTAATTTTCTTCATATGTATCCTCTGTTTAGCTTGAAGACCTGTTTTGTTCTATGCAATAATTTCATTTCTTTGTGTTCTTTCCTGCTCAATTGTAACATCATTATTTATTGTAATTATAAAACTTACCATTTTTACCATAGACTTGGGAATGGAGTATATGGTTTTTTTTTTTCTCAGCAATATTTAGGTAATGCAACTTGAGCCTGAATCTCATGGGTGTAGTCTACATGAATGTTTTTGCTTTTCTTGCATTTTAAATTTCTCCTTAGGATTAGAGGGGTTGTTTATTTGTTTGTTTGGTTGTTGTTGTTGTTGTTTTGTTTTGGTTAATATTCTTAAGATTTATAGAGAATGGATTCAAGCAAGATTTTTTTCCTTAAATTTTTTTTGCACACCTGCCATCATTTTAAGAAGATTTCTCTTAGATTATGGACAGTCTTATCAGTCATGGAAGGGAAGAGACTCTAGACAGTCAACACATGAAATCTTCTCAACTCATTTACCCTCATTTTTTGAAGTAAGTACTTTTGTAATCCATTCTAATATTTGCCTCAGATTTGTGACAAATTATTTTTGGTAACCTCAAGTCTTTGTTTACTTCAAAAAAAAAAAAAAACCATTGCTGTAAACTTTGTCCAGAATCTGTTGCTTAGTGAAAGCTAAGTGAGGACATGCTTTATTTAATATTCTAAGATAAACTAAGGGGACTTCCATCCTTTAAAAACAAAACAAAAACAACAACAAAAAAACTTTGTATGTCTTATAGTGCAAGTGTTCTTTGAGGCAATTGGAAACAATTTGGTAACAATAGTGTGATTTGAAAACATGTATGCTAGGAAACCCATCTCAGTGACAAAGACAGATTCTACCTTAGAATAAAAGGCTGGAAAGCTGTTTTCAAGCAAATGGTCCTAAGAAACAAGCTGGAGTAGCCATTCTAAAATCTCCACTCCTAGAACACAAAGGGAAGGACTCATGGCACCACCTGTATAGGTAGTTGAGGGTGGCCTTGCCAGGCATCAGTGGAAGTGGAAGGCATTGGTATCTGAAAGTTTGGATTCCTTAGTGTTGGGGAATTTTAAGAGCAGGGAGGATGGTGGGAGCCCACCCTCATAGTAATTAGAGGATGGGGGATGGGGTAAGGGGTTAGGCATCAGTGGAAGTGGAGGGCCTTGGTGCCTGAAAGTTTGGATTTTCTAGTGTTGGGGAATTTGAGAGCAGAGAGGATGGTGGGAGCACACCCTCATATAAACTCCCAGAATTATATGGATTACATATGACAGAGACAGGCTGCCAGAAGACTAGATTCCAGAATTCAAATAAAAAATTATCTTGATACTAAAATTTGTTTTGAGAATTGTATATTGCAGAATACACAGCCTTGGTGTATATACTCATCAAGCAAGCTGAGCAGACCTGCTGGAACTTCCTATGTCCTGGAATTCCAGCTGGATGCAGTGAAGACACAGCGTCAGAGGCTTATCAATTTACTCTTTCCCCCTCCCCACTTCTAATATCTCAACACCCATAATCAGCTTGAAGAAGGTAATGAAGAGTTGGCACCCCTATTCTTTGGGCTTGGGGACTGAGGTGGTTAATATTGGGCTGTCTTTCTAGGGAAAAGTAGTGGTTTTGTTGAAACAGAGAGGATTAGCTAGGATTTATTGCATAGCCACAACCTACTGGTAGAAATATGTATAATTGTTATTAAGATAAAATTATAATTTCTTAAATGGTACAAAATTTACTTTGATTTTAATTTTAAGATTTTCATTTGTAGGAGCTTTTACTGATATAAAATTGAGATGAATATTGTTACTCTCATAGGCATTGTGCCTGTACAACTCATTTAGGAATACAAGGCTTAGACCCAATCCTTCTTAAACTTTTTTAACTGAAGGGCCTATAGCAAATTCATGGCTTTGAGTTTATTGTTAGGGTGTTTTCTATATTTTCTTTAGAAAGAGCTGAGAAGAGTTAACAGACAACAGTCCAAATTACCTTACATGGAGAGTTGGTTTTCAAAACATCAGAAGTCCACAGAATTGATGTTACAAACATTTCTGTATTAATGTTCATTTTGATTAGAGACTTGTCTGCTCCTGACAGCTTCCTGTCTTGGATTCTAAGAAGAAATTAAGCATCTTTGGAGTTACTCCAGTTGTGGTCAAACAGCCACTAGGCAAGAATTGCCTCTTTCCATCTACAGACAAATTACTGTCCAGAAAATGACACACTTGTGGAATAGTCAACTGATTTTATCTGCCAATACAGAGTAATAAGCCCTTAATAATTCTGCATCACTAGGTCTGTCAGATGATCCTGGACCAGAAGGCTGAAGATTGGATGCTCCAATGCTTTGTAGTATAGGGATTGTCCAGGTGTTCAGTGGTCTCTACAAATTGACTAAGTTTTAGAAGCTATGCTTTGTGCTTCCCATAATTTCAGTTAACTCAGTCATTCTGGATTTCTGACAGAGTTGAAAACTTATAGTCTCATAGCCAATCCTGGCTATTTACTTTGAGAGAAAAGATTTGAGAGAATGGTTTTCAGCTGACATTCATTCTAAAGCCAAGAAAAAAACAGGTTCAGAACTAAGTCTTTTAGTTAGGAGAGATGACAGAGGCTCTGGTTAGTCAACAAAATGATGGACTGGGTATTAGGTCTATCTTGCACCTTACTGACACAAATTGGTATAGTTATACTCTAATTGTATTCTGAGAGAAAAGTTTGATTTTAACAGGAAGGATGATATGTAGGAAGAACTAAGGTGGGAGGAGTACAGAGTGGACGAGGAGTAAGGAGAGGAGGAGCTAGGTGATGAGAGAAAGAGAGAGGGTTGGACATGGAGGCAGATGTTCACATGTCTTTGCCAGTCCAAGATAGTTGATATATCTAGGTTGGGTATAGTGTTACACTTCTGATTGATATTGAGCATTACCAAACTTGTAAAAACTTTTGGTTAACATTAAAAATAATGTATAAATGTAAAAAGAAGAAGAGGGCATAGGATAGGGGTTTTCTAGGGAGGGCAAATGGGGAAAGTAAATGGTATCTGAAATGTAAATAAAATATCCAATAAAAAAAGAAAAAGAGGATACAGAGTTAAGAGGGCCACAAAAAAAGAAAAGAAAACATGTATGCTTTGACGTTTTCCAAATCCCCTTACTTTACTTCATCCCTATGAAGCATGCAATGGTAGAATGTGTATATATACATATATGTAATTTTGTATTTCTAAATCCATAATTAAAAATATGAGTGATGTTATATGTAATCTCCAAATATGCTGTAAAATTTTTCCAGTGCTTTAAGTGGATGATATATATATATATATATATATATATATATATATATATATATATATA
>JANHMN010000001.1:233168009-233183349 GCA_030674055.1 Rhabdomys pumilio | reverse complement strand
TATATATATATATATATATATATATATATATATATATATATATATATCATATTTGTACTAGATAGATGGATACAGGACAGTCTTCCACCTGAAAAACAGAAAGTAACCTGAGTTGGTGATCTCCAGGTTTAATGAAAGATTCTTTCTCAAAAATGAAATAGAAAGCAACTGATGAAAAGGAAGACACTCAATATCAGCTTTTGAATGACATAAAAATGTAAATCCTCCACACACACAGCTGTATGAACAGTCATGCCATCACATTTACACTAAATATACATCAAATATACAGGTATAAATCATGTGCAACAAATGGCAGTGAGATGGATTTTTCAAATGAGTCTGGGAAAAAGGTTGTCTTTAATCGTAAGGCACAAAGTACCTTCCAGTCTTCATGAATATATTCAGATGATTTACCAATAATTTTTAATTACAATTATCAACTGTATTTTTAGAGTTGTCATTTCATTTCAGAAGTTTCTTTTAAATGCCAGTTAAGATTTATCAGGAAAAGGGAGAACAATTTTATACTTTCATTATTTTATTTAAATATCCTCCTCGTGTATTGTATTTTATGGTAACTTCTGAAGCATTTTGGTAAAGACATGTAGACACACAGTCCCAGGAGACATTTTCTCCAAGATCTAGGAACCTTTGTGTTTGGCTGCACTGCCTTCTACTACTTTGAGTCTCGTATCTTTTTAATCAGAGATGCCTATGGCATGAAAATACTGGGTTGCCCTCCAGGGATCTGTCAGACTTTATTTAGCTCACATGTGGACTCAGAAACCTGGAAAATGGACTCTATTTGGCAGCTTAGCACTTTTCTTTTTACAAGTAGTAAAGTTCAGGCTATCAAAGAACTTTTCAGTGTGACAATTATATAACACAACATGTGACCTTTACAACAAGATTTGGAATGGGAAATCTGTGCCGAGGGGTCTCTCTCCTGCTGGCATGTATCCTCAGTGCTTTCTGTTTCCTTTCTTAAACACATAGCTAAAGCAGAAAAGTAGCCTGTTTATATGTCAAATACGTGTTTTATAGCATTCTAGGTAGATTTTTTTTAACCACGATAAAGATATTAATGTGGGCCCACTGAACCTAATAACCTAATATATATATATATATATATATATATATATATATATATATAGCTTGAAAATGTTTACTTTCTGGTACATAGAGATGGTAGCAATTAAAGTTATCTTCAGAATGACTGTGAATAGGTCAAGGGTCATTTTTTTATTTGATTATATTAGCTGAAAGATACTGGGTTGTAGAAAAATCTGCTGAACTAGATCAACTTGTATACTTTAACGATGTTTTTAACAACAGAATGGAAGTCAAGGAATGTGTTACATTTTGGGAAGTGGTTTTTGCCTTAGAAAGCCTATAGGTTCCATCAAGACTGATAAAGACATGATTGGAGTTTAAAAAAAAATAGTCCACATGAAAGACTAGGCTCAAAGAAGGAAGAGACACAGGAAGATAGCAACACAGAGGATGCAGAAAGCTGATCTATACTGAATGGGGGAAGCTCAACAAACCAGTTGAAGAAGAACCGTTCATTCATCAGATTGGCAGAGTGAAACATGTTGATGTTCAAATAGACATTTGCTGAAGGATGAAAGATGATGAGGACTATAGTTAGGAAAAATGATCACATCCATGGGTCTACTTAAAGACATCCAGATCCTTAAAATTATTGGATAAGAATCATTGCATCAACATATCTTCATAAGGACATTTGAACTGTTAGTTAATTTTGTGGAAATGATAGTTGTTTTCTGTTGTACTAGTTAAAATTTGTACAATTTTTAGCTTAAATAGAATGGGGGAAGAAGTAGCAGAGTTTTAACCTAGCAAGACATCTGCTCTGATAAGGGATCATATCAAAAGAACTTCTAAGTTGTATGATACATCGAGAATGCAGGCATGCTCTTAGTACACACCTTTAATTCCTCTGGCTGAAATATAACACATCTTAGTACAAACCTTTAATCCCAAACAATCCCAAACGATCTCAAACATCTAACTGTGGGGCAGACAAAATGATGTATCAGAGAAAGAATTGACAGGCTGAGTCAGAGATCATATACATCCAACTCTCCAGAGAACATATGGAAAAGATAGGGTACTTAAGAGCCCAGTAGAGGGAAGAGAGGAAGAGATGAGCTCGATGAAGTTCAATTGTATGCATTGCATTCAGCTGAGTTGGTAAAGTTAGATTCAATTCCATTCAGCTCCTGCAGTCAGGGTAGTCAGTGAAATTATTTTAAGGGAATTCAGAGGTAATTTTCCCATGCAAAATCATTCAGTCAGAAGCCAAGAAAAGACAATTTGAATCAGTCACTTTGGAGAGGTGAATTTATTCAGCAGTTAATCTTGGAGACTTGAACATTCTAGGGTTAGGTTGATAGGCAGAGACTGGAAGATGGAGCCCTCAAGGTCCAAACCTGCAGAAGATTAGATAGTATTGAAGATAGAGCTTTCCAGGCTTAGTCCTAAGGATAGTTAGATGGAAATTCTCTGGACAGCCTAAGCCATGTACTTATACAGCTCCCATCCCATTCCTTTATCTGAGAGAAAAAAGCAACATTTACAGACAATTGCAAAATCAGTCTGCTGGCCTGTACAATAATAGGCAAGAAATGAAGAAAAGATAAAAGGAAGGAAGCTCTACTAAAGGAAGGAAATTAGCTGTCTCATCATCTCATTAGAGACATTCTTCATTAATCAGGGTTGGACTAATGTTTCATAGATAACACTTGAGCTAGATTCTATGATTGTAAGTTAAATATATCAAGCATTAAACATATAGGCAAAATTGTTGATTGCTACACAATTGCTTTTCAGACTTTTAAATTTCCTTGCTATTATCTATTTTATTTTGTAATTTTAGAGGTATTTTTCTTTAATTATTTGAAATCACATACAATGTATTTTATCCTATTTCCCTTACTCTTCCAGGACCCTGTCACATTTCCCTATCCATTTAACTTTGTATCTCCCACTCCCCACCATCAAGTCTAATTTATGAAAATCATGCTCTTTTGGGTGTGAGGTTATCCATTAGAATGTGATTAATATACCAGGGGCTATATCCTTAAATAAAACTGACTTTTCCTCTTCAATGCTTAGTTAGGATTGAGACTTCATGCCTTCCTTCGTCAGTATGCAGAGATTTGGTTTGGCTAGAGTTTGTGTATATTCACACAGCTATTACTTCATTTACAAATGAGGAAATGGGACTCATGCAACAAGAGGGATTAAATGAGGAAATTGTCAGAAGTACAGGTGGAGGATAGAATACAGGGAGGAATAGCAAACACAAATGACTTTTTAAAAAAATCCTATGAAGTATACTACTGTTAGAAGCTTCTTCAAATATATACGTTTTCATATATATAAAATGACTTTGAATGTACTTACTCCATAAAAGTACGATTCCTGTACTAGACACAACACAATAAAAATGAAAAGTTCAATACAAAAAAAATGACTTATTTCTTTTTAAATCATTGGAGAGTGAGATTCCATAGACACTTAGTGATTGCAGGGTTTTAGAAATGCTCTTAATGACTTAATAGAACTTGACAGTAAGATTCTATTGCTGAAAACGTGAAGTCACAAAACATTGAAAATTCAAGTTAATAACTGACATTAAAACTCAATTCTTAGTGGATATCTTTCATTGTGCTAGAAGATGCTGTGCAGGATACCAGAAGAGAAAAGCAATAATCATTCTTGCTCATATTTGAACTTTCTAAGGTGAAGTATTAGCTGCACTAGGAAGATCGGTCTCCAGGTATAATAGTTGTAAGAATATTGTGAGAGTAACCTATAAATTTTTTATTGGATTAAAGTCCTACTTCACAAAATGGATCTATACCTGGCACAATGATCGAAGTCAAGAACCTGTAGATAGACAAGTCAGAGATCCAATAGGAGAACCTAGTACTATCTTTCTATTGATTAGAAGTAGTGTTAAAATAATTCCTAATTGCATATCTCCTTTTACCTATAGATTAAGTTCATTCCTTAACTGTCAGTAAAGAATCTTCTTGTTATAGTTGATGGTAATTAGCACACAGGAACTCAGATTCCACCAAATTAAAAAGAATTAGAGACCACGTTCTTCATTGAATGAGGTCTTTAGATTGCATCTTACCCACTCAAGCCTCAGACATAATTGTAGATTATGAAGTAGAGGACTATAAGAAGACACTGTGAGTTATTACAAGAAAATGGGATTTAGAATCAACACAAGTTGAGCTACACATAAATTCTTAGATGTCAAAAATTATTTTTTAATTAAAAATACATTTTTTTTTAATTTGGGCACGGAGAGGATATTAAAATGCTGTGGGTCCCACATGAATTTCAGAAGACAGTCTTGAATATAAGTTGTAGCACCTTCCTCTTAATATGAGACAAAATTTTTAACTTATTGGTGCATATGCCAAACTATCTTATCCCCAATCTTCCAATGGTTTTTCTGTATGTACGTCCATCTCTTTGGACTAACAACATGGAGATATGAATATGAAAGAACAACATGTAATTTTTTATGTAACTTTTTGTGTATCTAAACTCATTTCCACAGGGTTGAAGGACAAGTACTTGACCCATTTGGCATTTCCCAGCCTACTCTATACACTTTTTTGATAATATGGTGATATTAACCAAAGGGTAACACTTATTTGCAGTTGTCTGTGAACACTTTTCTTTAATATTATTCACTGAGCACCTCCTATGTTCAAGCATTTCAGAAAGTAAATATTTATTTTGCATATATGGGTATTTTATATGTGAGTCTGTATGTGGCCTCATGGCTACAAGTGCCATATAGATTGTCAGAGTCCCTGAATCTGGGTTTAAAGATGGTTACAAACCACTGTGTGAATATGGAGAATAGAATCTCAGTCATCCAGAAAAGCATCCAAGGCAGTTTACCACTAAGGCAACTCTTGAGCTCCTCGAGCAATGTTTCTAAGGTCATACTATATCACCAAAAAAATAGTCTCCATCTCTCTGACCTGTTTTAGGTTCTATTATGTGCCAGATTGTTTTGTCTTTTAGTGAAACTCATACATACTGACCATTTTTACCAATAAAGAACAAGAGAATCAAACAATACAAGCAGGAGTAACTGTAGGGAATGAAGAGGCCAGATGCATTGACAGCACTATAGAAGAAGTTCCATGTGATTTTTCCAGAGTACTATTCCTCAGTACAGTCAAAGGTGACCCTGATAGTGGAAAGTGAAAGGTAAAGGCAGATGGTTTCTGTTAAGTGAGCCCAGGGGTTTGTGGTTCACTTCTTCAATTTGAGATCCATTTGTACTGCATGTTGTAGCATTTTGCAGAACCAGGGGTTATAGCAGAGCCACTCAAAACATAAGGCACTAGTTCAGAAAAATGCACTTTTTTATTCTTTTCTCTTCTATTCTTTACTCTTTTTTTGTTTTCAGTTTTTGTAGCCTTTCCCCTTGCAATTACATTTTGATTTTGTTATGCCATGAAACAGAACTATAAAAAAGACAAAAATCAAAATATTGGATGACTACTTTTAAGAATTATTTTAATAAATTGAACAGACTTTCTAATTTAATTTTTGACATTATTATTCATTAAAAATTAATGACCCAATAGGCACATTGAAGGATTTGCTATGACAGCTGATTTAGTTGAATAATTATACTGATATATTTTCATTCTATTCCTAACAAAGAAAGACACCCATCCCTTCATCAATTAATATGTGACAACTATTCAGAATTTATATCTCTCAAAATGAATCAATATATTACAGAAATCCTTGTTTTGATTTCAATAAAATATACTCTCCCAAGATCAAATTTATAATTTGTTTACTTATTTATAATTTATATTTTTAAATTTAATTAACTTGAGAATTTTATATAAGAATACAGATGACTTGGAATTGGATAACCAATCAGGAGGCCCTCCCTGAAAAGACTGAATCTTCCTGTCTTAGTAGACCCTGTTTGTTTGAAGTTTCCTTTTAGTGGTAGGCCATATTTATATATTTTAATTCATCTTGGCTTGTCCAATGGTCTTGTACGTGTTGCTAGTATTATCATTTTTGTGTTATAATTTTATGGTAATAGCTTTCATTTGTTCTTGGCAGAAATCCTTGCCCTATATCTCTTATAGTTTTTCCATTGATCTCTAAGTCTATCATTATGTCACAACCTTGTTATTGTAAAAGTTACTATAGCACTGTAATATAGCTTGAAAGCTGACAGTAATGCCACCAGCATTGTGATTTTAGGTCAGTATTGTTTCAAATAATCTGAGTGATCTGGAATTTCACATAAATTTAAGAATATTTTGTTTTATTTCTATGAAGAAAGTAGTAACATTAATAAGTACTTTAAAGAGTACTTGGGTAAGCAGTTTATAATAATATGATATTGAAACTGATCCAAGTAATATAACTTAACAATTTATAAGACCATGAATTTATAGAACATATGTTAGTACACATAAAAGATAAAATTGATAATTCAAGATAATTAATGGTAATGATGTTCCTGCAGAGTTCCTGCCTCTGCTTGAGAGAAGGTCCTAAGGATGAGTTGTGTGAGAGTGTTTATTTATTTGTTTTTGTTTCTGTTTGATTATTTTTGTCAAAATTTGCATTCTATCTAAACTCTACCCCACAGTTACCTTGAAACAGACAGATATGCTCCTCCCCATAGTTACCTGACAACAGCCAGGTAGGCCTGGCCCACTTTAAAAGGGGCTGCTTGCCCCCTCCTCTCTCTTGATCTCCTGCTCTCTTTCCTCTTGCTTCTCCCTTTCCTTCTCCACTTTTCCATCTCTTTCCCCCTCTTTCCATGTGTTCATGGCCAGCTTCTACTTCTCTATTCTCTCCCTCTCTCTGCCTCTATTATCCTCTTAATTCCCCTCTCCATGCCCTGAATAAAGTCTATTCTGTACTATACCACCATGGCTGGTCCCTTAGGGGAAAGGGATTCCTCGGCATGGGCCCTCTGAGACATCCCCTTCCCCCATACCTCACCACACACCCATAGAATATATTCTCTCTATCTTTATATTCTTATAAACACATCAGTCTCAAAAAGCTGCCTTATTTCAAAGAAGGTTGCATCTGAGTCCCTATTACACTAAGTTTCATTATACTTGAACCAGACATATTTTCTATCCAGCTGAAAACAAGCATTCTCGGATCATAAACATTAATTCAGAGAGTCTGATTCTCAGAACTATCAAAACAAACAAACAAACAAACAAACACATACTTTTCTTCTTCATTTGAAACTGCACGGTATAATTCTGCATTTATAACATAAGCCTTTTTGTAGCTAATTAGATATTTATTTACTTCCCAAATACTGCCCCGTTCCCAGTCCCTCCTCGCAGAATCCTCCCACACCCCCTTCTTCTCCTCTGAGAGGGTGGCCCCCCTATCCCCAAGGGAAATCTAGATATCAAAATGTTCCTTGATTTGGCTGAGGAAGATGAGGTAATTTTAAGCGAGATTGCAGACATGTTCCAAGAGGCTTCTCTAGAAAACATCAGCTTTCTAGAATTTGAAAAAGTGTGGTAAAAGTAGGCATTGAATCCACATCAGCGGCC
The DNA here is from genome assembly GCA_030674055.1 of Rhabdomys pumilio. Taxonomy (NCBI): domain Eukaryota; kingdom Metazoa; phylum Chordata; class Mammalia; order Rodentia; family Muridae; genus Rhabdomys; species Rhabdomys pumilio. The sequence goes on along the minus strand of JANHMN010000001.1, from coordinate 233,175,718 downwards.
TGGCGGGCGGTGGTGGCGCACACCTTTAATCCCAGCACTTGGGAGGCAGAGGCAGGCGGATTTCTGAGTTCGAGGCCAGCCTGGTCTACAGAGTGAGTTCCAGGACAGCCAGGACTATACAGAGAAACCCTGTCTCGGAAAAAAAAAAATGTCCAGATCAGCAAGGTCATCTGTCATCAGTGCAGGTCAGCAGAAGCAGTTGAAGCCAGAGAGTAAGAGCCTAAGGTTAGAACAAATTTCCAGAGTTTGAGTTAGGGCAGAGAAATAAAGTGAGAAGCTGAGAGAAGCCATGTTGAATCAGTTACCTTGGAGAGGAGTTTGAGCTAGAAGAGCTCAGTGGAACCAGAAAACCAGAGTTCAGAAAACGCTAGAAAGGCAGTAAGCCTCTGAACAGACCTTTACATCTTTCAAGTAAAAATTACTATTAAATATAAATTTAAATTTCAAACAGCAAAATTAAGTTAAATTTATATAATAGTAACTTTTGGAATAATAAAGTTAACACTTTCCAGTTTTTTGTTTAGATAATATAGAAAAGCTATACTTTCTAGATTATTATTGAATCTTCAGTAGGCCAGCATTGGTTTCCTTCTCTTGTAACATTTGCATTCTGAACAAATGATATCATTGCATGCTCATTGCTTTAAAATTCTTGAAATATGTAGTAGTACATGAGCTATGTCTCAGTTTGTGACATTTAGCCACAAAAGACTAAAAATCTTCAATACGGTGTTAACTTTGAACTATGTAATATTTTAATACAAGTAAATATCTCAAAAATGATAGAGACCAAGCCACAACTAGAAAATGTGCTGCAAGTCACAGACCTTAGGACACTCAGTACCATAAGAGATGTATTTATCAAAATGTACTCCCCACAGTTATTGAGGAGCTATGCCACAAAGGAGAAAGACAAATTTTAATACCCGGTGAGGATCGAAGACACCAAAGAAACAGGACCTTCCACACCCAAAAGGAATGACATATATAGCATGCATAGGACCTGCACAAGTTCAAGGCAGGTGGGGGGTGGGGTGCCAATCCTGAGACAAGAAGTAAAAGGGATAGGGGCTTCTGACCTTGTGATGATTTGAATGAGTCTAAGTATTATTGTGGCTGTGTGAATAACTTGAATTTGATATATATATATATATATATATATATATATATATATATATATATACACACAAAATTTATATAATTTAAGAATTTTAGGTCAACTTGACACAAGATAAATTTAACTGAGAGAAAAGAGCCTTATAAGATTAGGTTTTACACAGTCCTGTAGACTCTTTTCAAATTAGTGATTGACGATTGAGGGCCCAACCCACTGTGGGTTGGACCACCCCTAGGCTTGTGCTTCTGACTTCTACAAGTAAAAAAGCTGAGCAGCCATATGACGCAAACCAGCAAGTAGCAACCCTTCATTGCCTCTTCCTCAAATGTTGCATCCAGGTTTCTTCTCTGCTTGAGATCCTATCCTAACTTCCTTTGGTGATAAACAGTGATGTGAAAATGTAAACCAAACAAACTCTTTCTTCTCCAAGTTATATTGGTCACAGAGTTTCATCATAGCAATAATAACTCATAATTAAGACAAAGAACTTCACCAATAAACATAAGGCATTCACCTAAAATTTTTTTTAAGATAACTGATAATTTTGGAAACTATATTATATTATAATATATCTTTTCATTTTGTTCCATTAGGCCTTGCTTTTCAGACATCATGAGTATAATCAAACTGAGAGGTCAGTTCCTGTTTTGTTTCTCAGAATTATCAGAGTACTTTGTGCAAAATCTCCAACAAAGAATCAATGTCAATAAAATCCTCTTGACAAATTTTACTGGTGGGTAGTGAGCATCCTGCTTTGTCCTGAACACTAATTTGTGTTATGCTAATAATAGTAAAGTGTAATTAAATCTTACCCAGTTAAAGTAATTGAAATACATGAGTAAATTAGTTCATGTATTTTAAAGTATTATCATTATATTTATCATAATTTAATAAGGACAATAGAAACATTTATTTTCAAACCAGGGATCTAATCAATAATATGTGGGTCATTTTAGTTCTAAGTACTATGTAGACAATGTATATAACTCATTTTACATCGGTATTTCAAAACAGGAAATAATGTCCTTATATAGATGGGTACACTTGGAGTAGTTAATATTAAATTTCAAAGTGATAAACAAGATAAACTGCTTTTCTCCGCGGCATTACACTGTGCCACGCAAATGGATAAAAATGAACATTAGATGTTGATTTTACTTTACCCAGGAAAAACAGTTAAGGAGTGTTCTGGCTCTTGAGAATAAAGGTATACTCACTGATGTAAAAAGCAATCTCTATTAATAAAATCTGGCAGTGTTTTAGTTAATATATTCTGCCTATCTGGCATATAAGAGGAAGCATAACACAACAAAAAATCTTACATTAACAAAACTGCATCAATGTAGTATCACAGCAAAAATAAAATATACATTTATTTTTTAAATTTAATGAAAAATTGGTAGATTCTACAGTTTAAACAGAGCCAAGAAATATTACTAGTAAACAAAAAGATGTATTCACTATATTACTTGGTAATGAAAGATTTTTCTATCCTTGTCTTAGAATTAACTACTTCATATAAGTAACACACTATCATCATTGTATACCTAAAGTGGTATATATAGCAACTATTCATTATTATCTCTCAGAAGGAACACATGTCCTATGCTCTGTACCTTTTAAACAATCTTTTCTCTTGACAAAATATGCTAATTATGTCCTTGTTAAGTATCCTTAATATATATATTTCTGGATGTGTTATATTTATGAAACACATCCAGGATATTATCTACTACTTTGGAATACTACAAGACATTATTTTATTTTAAAAAGATGTTGAAATTTAATAATGCTGACAAATAACTGAAAAATCTTCATTAAATCTTTTTACCTGTATATCTTTATGAATTATAATGTTATATATCAATAGAGGAAAAAATTTATAATAATCAAATCAGGAAAATTAACATTCATTCTTTTTCTCAACATTTGGGGTCTGGAGTTTTAAGCTACTCTGTTCAAGTTATTCATAAAATATTCAGTACAATAATATTAATTATAATCATCTCTCATTCAAGTTGGAAGTGATTTCTAATAGAAAATTATTATGCAAGTGGAAAATGATGAAAGCAAATAACTGCCACAGATCATAAACATGGAAGAAGGTAAAAGATCAAATGTTGATGTATAAAAGTTTAACTTTGTTAGTAGACTAAAAACTTCAAGGCTGCGAACAGGGTACAGCTGACTGATATCTAAAGTAAAGAAGCAGAGTCTAGATCCCTGGGCCCAGCCAAAGCATCTGACATGGAATCATTCCCTTGTGACTTGAGTGCTGGGAAAGCAAAGATGGGAGTATCCTTGCCTTGCTGGACAGCCAGTCTAATTGAATTGCCAGTTTTAGCTTTAGTGAGAGAACTTGTCTCCAAAAAATGATATAGAGAATGCTTTATGAGAATAGCCATCATAGGTTCCACTTACACAGAGAAATATGTACATGTATCTGCTCAAGCATATACTGTCTAAAATTACTATTAAAAAAGGAAATTTTTAAAAATTAAAACTCAGAACTATTCGTATTTTATAGGGGAAATATTTATTGAATAAAATGATATTATCTTTAAAAAACACTTAATAATTTTGACAATAAATATTACTTCATTTTGTATTAAATGCATCTATTTTAAGTATAAAGCTAGCAATGTACTAATATAATGCATCTTAATTGTTTCCTAAATTTGTAAATAAAATAAACAAGTAACTTGTAAAATAACCAAACACTAGAAATCACCAAAAATGGATGACCAGACATGATATTTAACATTATGATAATTAGTGAAATACTCATAAAAGCCAATTACATCTCTTTCAGAGCAAAACTTACACCTTATAATGCTATGTTTGCATTACACACACATACACACTCTCACAAACACACACACACACACATATATATATACATATATATATATATATACACATACACACATAAATATACATACATATATACATATACACACTCATTTGCATCAAGCTGAAGCTATTACAATTATTTACTCTCTTTAACTTGATTCTTGCCCACTCTGCAGTAGAGAATTTCTAGGTACTTGTCATAGACTTTCTTGTCCTTCACAACCAAAGGAAGATTGTTATGTTAATAATGTTCACAGCAACAAAAGCTGAACATAACTCGGATATGATCAGTAAACACAATACCCAAGTCCATTGTGATAGAACAGCCAATGATATATTACAGAAGATCTAATGATAGAAGTCAAACATTGATCGAAACTTAGTGGAGTAATACTACGTAAAAAGCCGTGCCTCAAACATGCCCTTTGTTAATTGAAAAGATCCCAGAACTAGAGTTTTCTGTCCAACATAAACATACTTGAAAATTTTGAATAAATAATGCACAGACTAAATAGTATCCAAAGAGTAAGAAGACACTTAGTTATAATTTATCAGTTTCCTGGTTTTGTATTATTATATGAAGTTAAAGTTCATTTATTACACAATTAAAATACACAGATCCTTGGCAAGGTGCATGGCAGCAGACATATGCAGACCACTGATGAAAGCCATATGAAGGTGCTAATTTAGTGACTTACTTGCATCTGGTGGGAAAATGTGGACATAGATCTCTTTCATTTTATATCTCAATAACTGCATCAAAATAGTTTTTTTTTTTTTTTTCTGGCTAAGATGTACATACTATTCTTACATCCGTGGCACCATATATCCAAAAGGATATCTCTACTTTTTGTGAAGTCATTAAAACTAGATCTACTTAATTTTCCTCTAAATTTTGGCAGCTTTATTCTGTTAGGATTTTTGCGTTTGTTTTTCAAACTTGCAATCGATTACAAGGTGGGAAATATTACTCATATATAGCTACTACTCCCTTTCAAGGGTTTCCAGGTAATGCTGTGCACGTAGTTTCAGATTTTGTCCTAAGGAATCTTCTGGCCTTCTATATTTAGTCTCTGATATATTGCAGATGATGATGAAATTGTTTTGTAGATTTATGTTCTATGAATCATTCTTTAGGTTTATGAGTCACATATATCTTATATCTGGTGTTCCACATTTGTTCTAAATTAGCAGATGTTTTATTTAGATGAATCCTAAGTCAGCACAAATTATAGAAATTCATACTTTTAGTTACCTACATCAGCCTACTATTCTGTCAGTTTCCCCCAGCAGATTCTTGCAGTCAAGAAATCAAAGTCTAGTCTGTATTGCTGTTCATCTTGCACTGTACATTTCATGGATTTTCACAAATCTATCATAACAAGAGTTTCTCTTTATTGCATATTATGCTCTGAAAAGTTTTTTTTATCCTTACCAAGGAACTCATTGCTACCACTCATCTTTGCACTATTGACACAGTTTTACCTTTTCTCAAAAATCACATGGTTGAAAACATACAGCGAAGTAGGTGCAGACTGGCTTCCTTCACTTGTAAGTATGTCTGGAGATCCCTCTACAGTCAACCAGTTTAAGAGGAAGGGGCATCTTTGTGTTGAGTATGTGATGAGGATGATATTCTACAGGTTCCATATTTATCTACTGAAGACTATATAATGGATAATCATATTGGTAATCTTGACTGGATGTAGATTACCATGGAAACAGATTTCTTACCTTGTCTTTGGTGTTTCCAAAATACTTAACTGAGAATAAAAGTGCCCTGAATGTGTGCAAGTATCTCAATTTGACTGCACCTGGACTGAATAAAAATGTAAAACTAAGCTTAGCCTGAGTTGTCAACTGTCTTTGTCAATGAAATCCCCCACTAGAATGTGGGTACCAACTAAGGCTCCTATCACCATTATGCCACCATCTACTTAAAACAGTTATCCAAAGTAAACTATCATATATTTAAGTTGTTTACATTAGATGGTTTATCTCACTAAAATGATAAAAATAATTTCATGGGCATTTCACTTCTCAAACTTTTGGAAATTATGTCTTTATTTTATTTATTTATCAATGTCTGATAATTTAAAGAAGTTGACATTGGAGAAGAGAAGTTGACAACAAAGATTAGATGCCAAAATGCTAAAACCATATTTAGTTCCTAGAAATGGCTGAAATGACTTACAAAAGTTTAATATTTCATTTCATTTAGCAGTGAAACAGAATTGCTCCGATTGTATATAGCTGGTGTGGCTAATGTTTCAGTTTGGTCTATGTTCACATCAAATTTTATAAAATACAATTAATTTCAATAAAAGCAAAATTAAAAAAACTAATATACATACTCAACTAAGAAAACCAATCATATATATATATATATATATATATATATATATATATATATATCCACTAATACAAGCATGCACGATTTTATCTAAAATAAAATAGCACAGCTATGATGTAGCAGAGATTTACCTAGCCAGTGTGAATGTAGGGACATTAATATTTCTTGGAATTGTTCTTTCCAGTGTCTCTTGTCACCCATCAGACTGTCACCCAAGCTGAACAAAATAACTTAGTGCCTGAATTGAAATATAAGAGGAGATAGGAGATGTTGAAAAGAGATTAGAGGACAAAAGTTCAAATGTGGCAGGAAAATAGAAAGGAGTTTGCTTGCAGTGGGAGGGCACAGCAAAGGATGGGAGTGATAGAAGAAGAAGAGAAACAAAAGTGACCTTTGTTATAAAAGGCTGTTACGAAACCAACTCCTTTGTGTGCCAGTGCAGAATCCCCAAAACACTTCTCCACCTCAAGAAACAGAACTTTCAGTTGAAGTACCCTGAAGAGCTGGACATAGGTCTCAGAAATCATAAGCTTTTAAATGAAAATTAAATAATGTAATTTTCAATGAAAGTTACTAATGCTAGAAAAAACTTGTAACTATGAAAAATGAACTATTGATATCTTCCTTTCAATTTGTGAATTGGAATGTTCCTCTCTCCTGGCAACTTTTTACAGTCCTTTCGTTTTGTAGAGAGAAATTCTAATCTAGTCCCCCTTCTTAATTTCTTACTACAGTGGAAAATGCCTATAATTTAAAAAAAATTATTATGAATGATTAGCATCCTGTAAGTATCTACTTAGTATTGTTGTGCTTATTATTTCTCATTCCATTGATCATAGATAAAACAGTATATGGCAGGTAACTAGGTAAGAAACATTTTTCCGGGCTGCATATGCATAGCATTCCTAGCACCACATAAGCTGAATGAGTTGAGGCTGGATGATCAAAGCAGCTGTACTCTACAAGTGTTACCAAATAATTAAAGAAGGAGAAGATGGGGATTTTGGATGGTCTTAAAGTTGTTCTGTTTAATTGATAAATGTACTTAATATCATGTGAATAGTGAAATCCCTCATCCTCTTAGAAAATGAAGCTGGACCAAGCCTGCTTCTATTAGACCCATATGAGTGCATGCTATTTTTCTTCTATAAAGTTTCTTGAGAACTTTGTATATTGTTTTGGTCGTATTTCGCCCTCTCTTCTATTTCTTCAAAATATAGCTCCACTGTGGTACTCACTTAAATTTGTCCCCATTTGACTTTATTGGTTTTTTTTTCTAAACTTATCAGATAGTTTGTACTGTCCATATCCTCTTGAATGTAGCCTATGAGATCTCTCTCTCTCTCTCTCTCTCTCTCTCTCTCTCTCTCTCTCTCTCTCTCTCTC
>JANHMN010000001.1:233149628-233167999 GCA_030674055.1 Rhabdomys pumilio | reverse complement strand
CTCTCTCTCTCTCTCTCTCTCTCTCTCTCTCTCTCTCTCTCTCTCTCCCTTTTCCTCATATCTCTAAGTTTCTCCTAGTTCTGTATCTAGGCAGGGGACTTGTTCCTTATGACTTCCCATACTCCATGCTGGTATTTTGTGTGATTTTAAAAGGTCTTGTGTCCTGTCATGTGAAGCTAAAAACAATCATTTAAGTAAGGTTACTGAATCCAGAAGGACAAACATGAGATGTTTTCTGTCACTTGTGAATATTATCTTTGAACCTTTGAATATATGAGTTCCATTTGAAATAATCATAGAGGTCCATGGGAGTTGATTTAAAGTTGGGTAGTTATATAGATTTGACAAAAAGAATTAAGAAAGAATAATGGGAGAGAATGATTTTTACTCTTATGTGTTGATAAAATACAAATTAGGAAAGAATGGTTTTATTTTGCCATAAGTGTCAGAGGAAAGACAATTCATTATGGAAGGCAAGTCAGGGCAACAAACTCGTGATGCCTACATGGAAATTAGGATGCTAACTGTTCATATCTGACCCACAAGCAGGAGAGAGAGAGAGAGAGAGAGAGAGAGAGAGAGAGAGAGAGACAGAGACAGAGACAGAGACAGAGACAGAGACGGAGAGAAAAATAAGGAATCTTGTCAGGCTTCATATTTCAAATCATGCCTTTATTGATGCTTTTCCTTCACCAAACTCTATTTCCTAAAATTTCCATTCTCAAACAGCATCCCCAGACAGATATCAAGTGTGCAAACATAAACCTAAAACTTTTGAGGTGCATTTAACACTCAAACTATGCCCTTAATAACGAGTGTAAGTATTTTTGACTATGTAGAAGGCCATGTGATATGTAGCATTTTACATGGGATAATTCTCAGTGTTGAAACAAATGTTTACCTAAAAGTTTATATGGACTTGTGGCTCTAAATGGTCTTAAACAAAAACAAAAAACTTCCCATTGTTATCTACTGTGTTTGAGGTAGAGCTTTAAGGTTTAGCACGACTAACATGGCTAGAATGCTGTCAAGACCCAAGTCCATGTCAAGATTGTAACATCATCAGTTCCAGACAGGCTGACTTAGTTTCATTGAGTTGTGCCACAAGCTCAGCATTTGTGTGGATGTTTACCTCTGATTATGATGCTGTACCATCAGCAATTATACATCTAACTCCCATGAGACCTTGAGGCAATAGACTAACTATTGCACAAAATAGCTTTCTCTAAATACCATTTCTTCTCTTATATAAACAGAAATGTTGTATGCACTTCTGTCTTTTTTTATGTGTCTCCATGCTTCGCGAAAAATGAATTCATGTCCTCAACTCACAATTGCACCATCAGCACCTTACTACTTTAATAGATATATGTCGATCAAGAAATGAGTTCAATAATGCACTAGAGTTCATTTTAAAATTCATGATTTTGCCACTTTACTATTTCATTTATAAATCTAAATATTAAAAATGATATTAAAATTGCAATGCTGCAAGCCATATGAATGCATTGGTTTTCAACCCATATTGCTTTTGTAGATCACTATAGTCCATAGGCATTTAAGCGTGACATTTATCAAGACTTTCAATCATGTCCTACTGGCCTTCATGGCAAGCAAATATGAGCATCCAGAATTGCTTACCAGGATGACAATACATTCACCGAGTGCCATGTTGTCTATAAAGAGGAGACATGGTACTTGGAATCTGCCTGTGAAACTGCTGCCTCTTAAGTAGCATCAGCAACAAGGTCAAATCAAATATCTGGGCTGGTTAATTTGTTTTCATACCACTGTGGTAGATAGGTAAGTGTTAATAAAATAGAAGAAACACTGAAAATAATTCAGGAGTAAGTATGGGGCTGAGATGTTTCATGACTTTGTCATTAACACTCCAATAGGATTCTCCAAGAAAGGATGAACAGTGCTAAACTTGCTAGCACACCAAGCCTTAAATTGTCTCTTCCTTTTTCTCTCCCTCCATGACACTTGCACCTTGTTTTATCTTTCTTTCTACTTTTCTACTTCCCTAGAATATATTTTTGTTTCCATCCATATTTGCTTTAATTCATTTCTCATTTTTATTACTTATAATTTAGTTTGTTTTTAAATCACATAGGTCAGACAAAAGATTTTATGTTTACACACACACACACACACACACACACACACACACATATATATATATATATATATATATATACATTTATATATTAATATATATGCTCTTTTATCTGACCCATGTGAATTATATGCATACATATAAATATAAACATTTATTTGTATACATATATGTGTGTCTATACAATACAGATAGATAGATAGATAGATAGATAGATAGATAGATAGATAGATGATAGATAAGAGACAGACAGACAGACAGACAGATCCAAGACCTAGGTTTACTAGATCCTGTGCACCTGAATACATATAAGATGCCTTTTCATGCTTCTGTTACATTTATTGAATTACAAAAAAGTGAAGAATAAAATATGAAAATATTGTCTGAAACCAAGACAAAAAATGTTTCTATGTTCTAGCACAAAATACATGAGTGATATCCCACAAACTGGCCCAAAAATTATTCAATTTTTTCACGACTGTCCTCTTTCAGATTGTTGGTTTGAAGAAAATAAAATTTGAAAATACATTTTGTATTAAAACACACCTCTACTCAGAAACTGCCTGATTCCTAGGAGCTCTGACATAACCGAAGTCACAGGAGATCTGCTGTTATCAGGGTCACAGGAGACCTGCCCTAACTAGGGACACAGGAGCGACCCTAACCAGAGACATCACTGTTTTTCTTCCAGAAGGCATAACTGTTTGCCTCCCAGAGCTCCATCTTCCTATAAGTGGGAATAAGCTCCATTCAGAGACAATAAGGTCAGTTTACACCAGATAGCAGGAGTTACAAATCCAAACATTACCATTACAACAGAATATAAGAGATAGAATAGAGAATCTTGGGTGTAGAAGATACCATAGAAGATACTAATACAACAGTCAAAGAAAATACAAAGTGCAAAAGGGTCTTAACCCAAAACAACCAAGAAATTCAGGACACAATGAAAAGAACAAACCTAAGAATAATAAGAAAGAGAAGATTTTCAATGCAAGGGGCAAGGAAACATCATTAACAATATCGTAGAATAAAACTTCCTTAACCTAAAGAAAGAGATGGTCATATATGCACAAGAAGTTTACAAAACACCAAATAGAGGGGATCAGAAAAGAAATACCTTTCATCACACAATAAATAATCACTACACTAAATACATAGAACAAAAATGAATATGAAAAGCAGTAAGGCAAAAAGGCCAAGTAATGCATAAAGGCAGATCTATCAGAATTATAACAGCCTTCTCAACAGAGATTCTAAAAGCCAGAATTTACACAATATCTTTCAATTTATCCAGTAATACAGAGGATAATAGAAGGAAAACTCCAACACAAAGAGTGAAACTACACCCAATAAAAAAAACAAGACATTAATCATCTCACAACAAACCCAAAAGAAGAAAACCAAAATAAGTAAATAAATAAATAAATAAATAAATAAATAAATAAAACCACCACTAGCAATGAAAATAACAGGAGCCAAAAAACATGGATCTTTAATAACTCTCAACATAAATGGTTTCAATTCTCCAATAAAAAGATAGAGGCTAACAGACTGGATATATAAACAGGACCAAGCATTTTGTTACATATAGGAAACACATACATACTTCAGATGATAATGCTCGAAAAATTTTTTCCAAGGAAATGGTCCCAAGAAATAAGCTAGAGTAGACATTCTGACATCTAATAAAGTAGACTTTCAACCAAAAGCTATCAAAAGAGATTGGGAAGGATACTTCCTACTCATCAAATAAGAACTCCACTAAGATGAACTCTCAATTCTGATCATTTATGACACAAATGGCAGGGAACACACACATTTGTAAAAGTGACAAAAGCTCTAAACACACATTGATCCTCGTGCAAAAATAGTGGGAGACTTCAACACCCCATTCTCACCAATGGACATGTCCCTGAAACAGAAACTAGACAAAGACACTACGAAACTAACATAAGTTAGGAACCAAAAGGATTTAACAGATATCTATAAAACATTTCATCCTAAAACAAAATAATATACTTTCTTTGAGCAACTCATATAATTGTGATGATATAGTTGTACAAAACAAGCCTCAACAGATACAAGAATATCGAAATAATCTCATGAATTCTATCACATAAACACCAACTAAGGTTGGTTTTCAAAAACAAACAAACAAACAAAACAAAACAAAGCAAAAAACCAACCAAACAAACAAAAACAATAGAAAGAACACAAATTCATGAAAAATGAACAACTCTCTACTCAATAGTAACTTGGTAAGAAATAAAAAAAGCAATGAAAACTTTTCTAGAATATAATGAAAATGAAGGTACAACTTACCTAAATTTATGGGACACAATGAAAGCAGTGCTATGAAGAAAATGTATAACACTAAGTACCTTCATAAAGAAATTGGAGAGATCCTACACCACTTTCCTAATAGCACATCTAAAAACTCTAGAGAAAAAAGAAGGAAACTAACACAAGAGAAGTAGAGGGCAGGAAATAGTCAAACTCTGGGGTAAAATTAACCAATTATATACAAGGAGAAAGATACAAAGTACCAACAAAACTAACAGCCGGTTCCTTGAGAAAATCAGCAAGATAGCTAAACCCTTATCCAAAGTAACTAAAGGGCACAGAGACAGTACCCAAGTTCACAAAATCAGAAATGAAAAGGGCGATATAAAAAAAAAAAAAAGAAAGAAACTCAGGAAATTCAAAAAAATTAACAGATCATACTACAAAAGCCTATACTCAACAAAACTGGAAAATCTAGATGAAATGGATGATTTCCTAGACAGTTAATACATGCCAAAGTTAAATTAGGATCAGGTAAACAGTTCCATAATCCTAAGGAACTAGAAGAAGCCATTCTCACAACTAAGAAAAAAACTGGGCCAAATGGGTTTAAGGCAAAATTCTATCAAACCCTCAAACACCTAATACCAATACTTCTCAAAGGATTACATAAAATAGAAACAAAAGTAACAGTACCTAATATGTTCTATGAAGCCACAGTAACACTGACATCTAAATCACACAAAGTCTTCAAAAAAGGAAGATAAATGAAGACCAATTTTGCTTATGAATATTGATGTAAAAAATACTCAACAAAATTTTCCCAAACCAAATCTAGATGGATATCAAAATGATCATTTACCACAATCAAGAAGGCTTTATCGCAGAGATGCAGGGATGGTTCAGTATGCTAATATCCATCAACGTAATCCACTATATAAAAACACTCAAAGATAAAAATCACATGATCATGTCATGAGATGTTGTAACAACCTTTGACAAAATACAACACACCTTCATGACACAAGTCTTGAAGACATCAGGAATTCAGGGCACATACCTAAACATAGTGAAAGCAATATAGAGCAACCTAACAGTGAACATCAAATTAAATGGAAAGAAACTTGAAACAGTCCTACTAAAATCATGGACAAGACAAGGCTACCCACTCTCTCCCTATTTATTCAATACAAGAATTCCTACAATTGAGAAACAACTTCTGCAACAAACCTGGATATAAAATTAAATCAAATAAGTCATTAGCCTTTCTCCATACAAAGGAGAAATAGGATGAGAAAGTAATTAGTGAATCAACACCCTGCATGATAGTCTAGTCAACAATAATATACATTATCTTGGTGTAAATCTCTAACCAAGCAAATCAAAAATCTGTATGACAAGAACTTCAATTGACTGAAGAAAGAAACTGAAGAAGACCTCAGAAGATGGAATGATCTCTCATGATTATGGATCAGTAGAATTAACATAGTAAAAATGGCCATTTTACCAAAAGCAATCTACAGATTCAATGCAATTCTAATCAAAATTCCAACTCAATTATTCACACACATGGAAAGAGCAATTCCCAACTTCATCTAGAATAACAAAAAACCCAAGATGGTGAAAACAATACTCTTATTTTATTTCTCTATAAAAGAACTTCTGGGAGAATCACCATCACTGACCTCAACCTGAACTAGAGAGCAATAGTGATCAAAACTGCAGGTATTGGTACAGAGACAGACATGTAGATAAATAAAAAATAACTGAAGACCTAGAAATAAACGTCATTAGCCTTTCTAATTTCATAGAAATGCCTATCTATGGTCACTTGATCTTGGAGGAAAAAAAGTCAAAAACACATAGTGGAAAAAAGAAAGCATCTTCAACAAATGGTGCTGGTCTAACTTGCAGTCTGCATGTAGAAGAATGCAAACTGATCCATTCTCATCTCCTTGTTCAAAGCTCCAGTCCAATTAGATCAAGGACCTCCACCTAAATCCAGATACACTGAGTCTAATACAAGAGAAATTAGGAAAGATTCTTAAACACATTCACACAAAAGAATTTTTTCCTAAATAAACAACAATGCCTCAATCCCTAAGATCAACAATTGACAAAAGGAACCTCATGAAACTAAAAAACTTCTGTAAGGCAAAGGACACTGTTGAGAAGCACCTAAGGAAATGTTCAGCATCTTTAGATATCAAGAAAATGCAAATCAAAACTACCTTGAGATTCCACCTTACTCCAGTCAGAATGGCTAAGATCAAAAACTCAAGCAACAGCAGATGCTGTCGAGGATGTGGAGAAAGAGGAACAATCTTCCTCCACTGATGAGATTGTAAGCTGGAACAACTTTGGAAATCAATCTGGAGGTTCCTCAAAAATTTGGAAATAGATATACATGAAAAAAATTGTATCCACTAAATACAATTTGATGAGAATTCATTGGGTACATATCAAAAAGATGCTCCAACATATAACAAGGGCGCACACTCCATTATGGTCATAGTAGCCTTACTTATAATAGCCAGAAACTGGAAACAACCCAGATGCTCCGCAACAGAGAAAAACGTGGTACATTTACACAAAGGAATACTACTCAACTATTAAAAGTGAGCACGTCACATTTTTTTTTCAGGCCAACTGTTCAGTTTCATAAGGAGCTACATCATGATTTGAAACCATTGAGCTCCCTTATTTTATCTTGAAGAGTGTCTACCTTTAATTCATCAAGAGTGTAAATCCATCTGTTTTAGACCCCAAGAAACACCTTATCATATTTCATTTTAATATGTAATAATCTAGTCTAGAAATAAATTCTTACTAAAAATTTAAATGGTTCTTGGAATCATTAAAAAAAAATGACCTTCTGGGGCTTTGGCTTCCAATATAAACTTTTAATTTTTATATCTATCATATCAAGGTTTGATTCCTTGTTTAGCTTTTTAGCATCTGTTTTCTTCTATTCACATATACAGAACCCAACCATGTAAACATTTTGTTATATCCCTTTGTACCTCACCTGACTATCAAATTTCCTTACAAGAATGGTATATTTCTTATAACACAAAGAAATGTTAACATTTCACTATCACTTATAATGCTTATAGTTAAATTCATGTATATTCCATAAATATTGGCAATTCTACAAATTAATCTCGATTTTTTAAAATTTCTTACATAACTTTTAAAATCATCGTAATTCAACTACTGTAACTAATCTATTATTTTAGGAAATGCACGATTATTTCATAACCTTACAATGTTATCTCTTTTATATGTTGTTCCTATCATTATGGTGATAAACCCAGATTAGGGCATAACTAACTTACACATTTTCATATGTCATAGATGAATGTTACAGTTATTTAAAAGATCTTGCTCTAACAATCTTAAGAGGATCGACAAAGAGACTAGAGAAAACAGCACAAATCTAAGTATTGAGAAGAGTTTCCTATGAATTTCAATTATTTCTTTCATATCTTGAGGTTATATTATAATTATTTAATTTCTCTCTTCTTTTTTCTCCCTCCAAACCCTCTTGTATAGCCCAATGTTCTCTTTTCCAAATTCACAGGGTCTTTTACCTGATTGTTATTACATGATTAAATATGCTTTTATATACAGATATATTTCTCAGTATAACCTGTTTGGTCTGTAACGTAGGCATATGTACTCAGTTTGAGCATTTGGTACTGGATATTTATTTGGATTGTTTTTCCCTGGTGAAGATGATTTCTCATACTCTCATTATTCTTTAGTTATCTGAAGTTCTTTGTGTAATGTTGAGACCTCCTAGTCTTTTCTCCATCTACTTTGACACATGTGCATGAATTTATACAAATTAACTTTTAAAATACTGTAGTTAACACCAGTCAGGCCTGGTACAACAATAACTTGGGGTTTTCCGGATAATGTGAACCTAAGAAACATAATTGCAAACATTGGCAGGCTCTGCTATCAGCACCTGCCAATCAAACAACAATCTCAATGTGATGAGTATGCAATGTAGACAGGATCAGAGTTTCTTGTGGTCCTTTTCCACTCCACACCCCTTAGGAATATCAATCATTATGATTGTTTTAGAATAAGTAGGGAACAAGGAATATTTTCCTCTCTTTCTTACCTTTTTGCTTACTGTGAGTTCCTTTTTTAACCAAATAGTTTAGTTAAGGACTAGAAAACATGAAAGTCTAAATAAAATAGTTTATTTTATCATATTCAAACTCTGTTGCTGATTTTAACCTCTAATAAGGACATCTGAAAATTATTTTTTTTCCAATGGCAAATTGTACTAGTATACTGTCCCAAGAGTGCATTATAAATACTCAGGTATATTTTTGAAACAGCACGATCTTAAATCAAAATTACCTCTGGGGAATGCTTCTGACATGCAGCCCATGTAATATACTACATTCTCTGAGAATCTGTGAAAAACAAATTCCATTTTTGGAAAACCAGAATGACTCAGGTGAAATTCACATATAAAATGCTTCTCAAAAGAAGATAATGAGTCTCTCTATTAGATAACTAAGCATTTCAGTGTCAGAAAAATAAAAGCAATAAGATGCTCTTAATAAGATAGCACTTTCCATTCTTTAGAACTACTAGGGGGAAAGTAAGTAGAGAAAATCCATTTTGGGAAAGTGATTATTCAGAAAATCATTTAGTAGAAAATTTCCCTTAGGTGCAAGTAATTTCAGCAGCAACTAGGAAGACAAAAGGTACATGTCTAACTTTCAAGTATTTTCGATATCCATGACTGTGTAAATTAGTATAGCAGTTAAATATTTTATATGTAAATTGCATAAAGCACAGATAAACTACACTTGGCTCTCACCAAGAACTTTGGGCTCTCGCTGTTCATCACAAATGTCCAAGAAACAAATAAATTTGACCTTAAAGAATTCAGAACCTATTAGCAAAAGACTGATGGATAAGTAATAAATAGAAGGACATAAGAAATGTTATCTGCAGAAATATCCCATTCCTAGGACCATAGAAATAGCACTTCATGCTTCATGCATATTATGGAGAGATGAGAGTTTAATGAATCCTTTTTTTGAGACAAGAATTTTAGGCCCAATTCTGACAGGTGAATCAGAATTTTCATGACTGACATGGTGGACAAAAAGAAAGGCACTGGTCCTTCTTAGCCTTGGAGTACAAGTTAAAAGAAAATAAAAATATTACTCAAACTGAATTCATGCATTTAATGATTAAATACACTAAAAGCTTAAGGAAAAAAAAGGCAGTAAATATGTCCTTTAAATATATTATACTTCTTTTGGTAAGTATATCTTGTTTCCATAGAATTATAATATGTTAACTCTCCATTTCGTTAAATGTAGAGAGCCATCATGGATAGAAAAGAAAGTACCAGCTAAGAAATCCTTCAAAATTTAATTGAAGTACCTTCTCAACCAATTATAAACTAAGTTCTGTTCGACAGAGACTTTTACCTTGATAAGAAGAATGTATACCAGCATAGTGGAAATAAAACTCTCCTTCATTAGGAGTACATATGGAATAAATAAGATAAATGTCCATAACATGTAAACATAGAACACAAGTAAGCATTCATGCTAGGATATAAATTTTGAGGATCACAATGGGTTTTGGAGTTGCATAAATATTTTTTCTACTTATAAAATGAGTTATTTAAAAATGTAAGTCTTTTTCAAATGCGGTTATCATTTCTTTATATTAAAAGCCATTTTAAGATTATTGCTCATTTTATTTTAAGTATCAATACACATCTAAAATTACTTATATAATGTTTGTAGAGAGTAGCAACAACAGAAAAATGGAAACTGAGAGGAATTGGTACACATTTAAATTCAGAGTTTTCCTAGTTTTCAATTCATTCTGTTTAGAAATGTATAGATACTCTGTAAAGGCACTTTTGATCAAAACATATAATTGTGATGTTTCTTTATTGTATTTAATTAATCATTAAATATTAGCTTAAGACAAAGTATAACAATCTCAAGAAATCATCCTGGCAGTCACACCTAGAAAACATATGTATGTAGGTAATATTTTATTGATCAGAAATTTAATATAAATTTTGATATGCTGAAAATACACATTAAGATGAACATCTTTGAATGCAGTGCAGAAAAAATATGACCATAAGTGTGGTTATCCTATGAAGCATGATTTGACTGACTAACTTGCAAAATTATAATTTCTAACCCTGGTATATTATTTATTCTGTTTCTTCATACATATGTATTTCATATTTTTTCATCAAAGATGCTTTTTAAAAATCTAGCCATCAATGATTACGACAGAGCAATACAGCTAGTGACTATACAAAGAATAAGCAATACTGGGATATCTTTTCACAGTTGGCAACCCTCCTATTTGACAACTCAAACACCGAAAGTTGAAGAAATATTGGGGAAGAGGAGTCAGAAAGATTTTAAGAAACAGAGACCCAGGGCACCTGCTGCTAAAGAGTGTTGTGATGGACATGCTGCACCCATGAGATTTCAGTAATAGTTTTGCCCAAATAAGGACTGCACACTAGTCAATGTACCAATGTGCATGGGGAATATTTAGCAAGTCTGCACCATTACATAAAGCACTACAGGCAAACAAAAGCTGCCAAGCAAGAGAGAATCAGCTTTCTCTAAGGAAAAGTCCCCTCATAATTGTCCAATTGAAGCAGTCAATTCTTAATGCATGTAAACTAAAAAGAAAAATACTAAGTAGGTTGGGCAAGTCATATATTTGTGTGTGTGTGTGTGTGTGTGTGTGTGTGTGTGTGTGTCTAAAATAGTTACAGAACATGTGTTGAATTTAAGATTGTATGAGAGGATATTGGACAAGGGAAGGAGAAATAATGTGAATATTGTAATATCAAAATCATGAAATTACCAAAAGCATTAAAAGACGCTTTGAGTGACAGAAATAAAAGCATTGACAATAGAAGTATTACATAATGTGTACATATTTTCTGCTGATAGAATCATCACAAAATTGCAATGATGTTATCTGTAATGATCTCAGTTTTACAAGGAAGGATGTTAAATTTGGGGCAGTGAGATCACAGTGATTAAGCAAGAGAATCAGTGGGAGAACAAAGATTTTCTGACTCAAAGGCAAGATGTTCAATTTTATATTCTCTTTTACTTGTTCTAGGACATTATCTAATGATATGGCAATGCCATTCAATTTTCAAATTTCTACAATAATTCAATTTTCTTAGAGTTTCATGAACTTTTCTATTCCCTGCATCAAAGTGTTTATATTATTCCATTACTCACAATGTGTGCTGACTTGTTACAGGCTCCTTCTATTTTAATGGTCACCCTAAACAAAGAGAGGATGTAGCATTCTCTAACTATGTGTTTTCCTGTTTTTATGCAGACTTAGTTTTTACAAGTCTATCTCCCTATAAAACTAAGATGGATTTAATGGAGGACATTTTTGGATGTCTTAAAATATTTTGTTTCTTCTCATTCTCAAGAACATTCATTCAATAGAATCACTAATATTAAGATAAATGTCAGCACAATAATTCTAATTATCTCAGTAAATTTCTACTTTTCTTTTCATTTTTCATATAGTACTTGAAAAAAATCATCAATATTTTAGGTGTTGAGTTTTGTAGTGTAAATATAAACTTCAATGTGTACTTGTGCTACTAGTTTCTTTTAGAAAATATACTTGACATTTCAAACAAGACCTCAGAATTACTAAATACTTAGTTTCTGTCCTATTAATAAGAGTCTAGAGAAAATTTTACTATGTTCTTTTCTCAGAAGATTATAGCAGAAGAAATGACTACTAGATAATTATATTCGCCAAAGATTAGACATGAAATAATGTAGAGGTTAACAGATTTATAGGATTATTAGTTAACTTAAGCTACATTAAGTCTAGCTACAAATGTCAGTAAATGAGGCAATGAACAGCAAGATTATTAAAGTATATTATGTAAGATGATGCAGAGCATTAATAAGAGTAAATTGGTTACTATCAATAGCCACATTTTCTACATACTTTTCAAAAATGATAAATTTTGAAGAAAGTATCTGATATTATGAGAAGAAATTTATGGACTGCCTTTAACAGCACTAATTTTTTCTAATAAATTCAGCATTCATTAAAATTAATATTTATATTGTCATTAAGAATTGATTTGAAAACTCAAATTTAACCTTACTCATTTCTGTTCATACATCTTTAGTCTGTGTTCTATAATTCTATTACAAAACAGCTTTTGTACAGGAATGAAATGGTGAGGTCCTGATCTGCTATTCCAAGAAAATGTTAACTTAGTTATGAATTGATATGTTGATCCTTAAAACAGATAATTTTGTACATTATATTATTCATATTTAAGAGTATTTTAGAAATGAGTTTCTCAGTAAAGGCACTTTTAACAGCATTAGGCCACTTCTAAATTCATAATACAAACATTTTTAATTAAATTAGGATGTACTGCATGTTTTAAAGAGATCACTTATTGAGAAAGACTGTTTCACAGTAATGCTTATTAGTATGACTTTTAAGATATTACTTTTACTTAAATACTATCTCAGCAAATACTATGGGACCATTGTAAATATAGTTGGAACAACAAAAGAAATCACTGTCTCTGAATTTTAGGGTATTTATACATTCCATCAGCAACTAACCTCATAAGTTGTTTAATACGTCATTGTACTGCACAGATCTAAATGTTTCTCCTTCTGTGAATTCATAGCTGAGGAATCAAGAGTCAAGACACCAACTGTAAAAATATCTAATAGTTTCATTTAATTTGCTTTGAGCCTGTTGTGCCAACACAAACTATCTTTAAGAAAATACTACATAAGAAAAAAAATTTTGAGGATAATTTTCTTAATGTGCATTTAAACCACCTAAGAATATCTAGCATATGTACGAGATAGGATAGAAAATATGAGTGGAAGATTTTTCTAAAATCAGAAAGAATTTTCATATGCCTGTGCTAACCTGTGAAACAGCCAAAGGTAGATTTTTTAGCTTACCTTGTTTTTTTCTGATGCTAGTAAATTTAATGTCACCAATTTTCTGCTCTAGTTTTTCTATATATTTGTTCCATAAGCAGAAAATATAGCAAACTAAATGAAGGTGATTCTGTTTTAGACCTGTCTTTTAAGTCACCATATTGAATTTTACTTAATTTATGTACTGCTCTCAAACTCTATCGCTCAAAAGTTTCAATAATTTGATAACCCTAAATCTACTAACTAAATTGAATTTTTTTCAGACAATGTCATTTCAAATATCATACATGAATGTAGCTCTTAAAAATAGAAGAGCAAAACAGTTTATTCTTCCCTGAGTTTGTAACACTTTTGGGGTCCAAAGCAATGAAAATAAAATTTCGATTATCCTCTATGTAGATCTATTATTGCACCAAGATTAGTGTGAGAGAAAAATATGTGCTTATACCCTAAATAAAAAAGAATAAGCTAACTTGAAATTATTTATCTCATTAAAATATATGTAATGTACTATACAATAATTCATAAAAGTATTATTGATCTGTTTGTTCATGAACAGTTGAAATAAAATATGTTGTTTTCTGTAAATTCATTAATGCAATGGCTCTGTCATGTTCAGAAGACATTACTTTACAACACCCAATGTCTCACTCATAATCTTTTTACTTGTTGTTCCTTAATGTTATTTCTTGAGATTCATTGAATTGAGCAGGGTGTGATATACGTGTCCTGCTAGTGGTAACACTTGCCACCTACACTCTCTAGACTGTCAATTACACAAGACTAAGCCATTCAACATGCTACAATGAATAGGGGAGGTGCACAAGAAGGTCTACCACATGATGATGAATTATTAACAGTGGATGACTTCTGGGAGAAGACAAGCTAGTTTTTATCAGGTTTGTGCCTTGTGTTACATGCACAGCTTATATTCCAGTGTATAACCCTACACCTATGCACATACATGCAATATCAATTGCACTCAATGAGTCTTTAAAATAGAACAAATATGAGCCTTGTGTGGTAGCATACATCTTTAATCCTAGAAATAGGAAGACAGAGGCAGTTTGATCACTGAGTTTGAGACTACCGTGGTCTACAGTGACATTTCCACAACAGTCAGGGCTACATAGCAAAATCCTGTCTCAAAAAAGTTAAAAATATAGTAAAACAAATAAATAAAAGGAGAAAAGGACATGACATAAAATGGGAAGAGTTAATGGAAGGATCTAGAATGAGTTGGATCTTATATGTGCATGTATGTAAGATGAATACATTGTGTACATGAAGAAAATTACCAAAGTATAAAATTATGTATGTTGATATCAAAATCAAAGTGACTATTTTTAAAAATACCTTTCAAACATGTAGGATGCACTCTAAACTTATTTTCCACATAGACACAAATTTACATACAGGCATCAATCTTCCAGTGACTATTAAAAATGCATAGATATCAGGAATAGTCTAAAATGGAAGAAAATATAATTTCTGATTTTCAGGAAATTATATTGTAAAGATCTATTTTTTGTAAAACACCCTTTCAGTGCCAGAACAGTTAAAACAATATATTTGATAGATGAGAAATATTCATCCAGGAAATTAGTATTATCATAACTTCTCTTTAGAATCCTATCCAATCATGAGATGAAACATACGTTTTCCTCAGCTGACATAATTTGTCCTTGGGAGAATGATGTAAAGTGATTTTAGATACTTAAAATGAAAAAAAATCTCTGTTCACATTGTTCTGGTGGTAAATATGCTAAGGCTTTAGAAGTTCATTCTGAGTCCTCAGAGTGAGGAGGCATAGCTAATGAACAGGGCTTCTATACATTATTGGAAGCTGACTCATGAGAAAAAAAAAGTATTACAGGAACTACTAAGTTGTTTTCTCTAACTTCTACAAACACTATTAAAGAAAACTAGTAGAAAAAGAAGCAAAGATGACCTATCTTACACTGAACTTTTTATTATTCTTTTCCTTATCTAATGGTGCCAGCTTAAGCAATTCCTATGTCCCTACTCCTGAATTTAGGATTGTGTGATATTAACATTCAGCTTGACCACTCATGGATGTAAATCTTAGGCCAGATAAGAACTAGCTAATGCAGTTTCCTTTGCCTTATACTCCTTACTCTGAATTTATACCACTAAGTTCAATTGCAATATTTTATATTGACTAAAACTATGTCTGAACAGTTTGACTTTTTTTTATTCTTACATTTCTGATTGTTCAACCACTGACATTCTGTGGGGAAGGTGACACATGGATTCTTAAGCAGAGCATAAAAATGGAGACCTGTTATCTAAGCAGTCACAGTGATCACAACAAATACACCATACTGCAAAAATAGATAACATGTTTAGGCTAATAGAAGCTCAGATCCTAATTCCCCAATGACCTTCTCAGTTGGAAGGATTACCTTGGGAGTAAATACTCTAAGACAACACATTCTTATAGACAGTGGTTATTCAAAAGCAAAAAAAGAATGTATTTATTATTCTTTAAATAATGGATTTGAATAAACCTAGAGGCTTATGAGTAAGTAAACATCAAAAATTAAATTCTTTTTGATTTACATGCTTAACTACCTCTTTTTATTCTTGTCACACTGAAAGCATCCAAGCTCTTTGAAATTCTCCCTATAATTCATGGAACTGTGAAGCATAATGTACTTAGTGCTGTAAATTGATCAGAAACACTAAAAGGTACTAGTTTATCCAATGTGTCACTTTAAAATTTATAGTATTGCAATATGATGATTCTTAGTGTAAAAAGTATTATATACTTGACACTAAGACAGGAAGTATTAAGCATGCTGTCAGGAAAATAAAAGAAACAGATAAATTAATACAAGCATTAGTTAAGTTAACTGGGAGAATCATTTCCCAATTATATGCATTCTACATTATGACATGCATTTTTGAAACAATAATGAATAATGCTTGCTCGTTGTACTTATAAAATTTTTGTTATGATATGTTTCACTATACTGTGTCTAGTAGCCTCTGAAATATTCTAGGATTTTACATCAACTAAAAGGTGTTCAATTTACTTAATCTAAAAATTAAAATTATCACAATAATTATAGAATTTATTTATGTTTTATTTTATTCATGAGATTGTGTATGAATGGTGTGTGTGTGTTTGTTTTGTGTGTGTGTGTTTGTGTTTGTGTGTGTGTGTGTGTGTGTGTGTGTGTGTGTGTGTCTATGTGTTGGCCTTTGTGGATATATTTGTGCGTAGTATACTTTGGCTCTGCTACTCAGAAGAAGATTACAACCTCTGAAACTAGCATACAGGAGTCTGTAAGCTGATTGATTGGTGTGCTAAGTTCTACATTCAGTCCTCTGAGAGAACAAGGAGTACTCTTAAATTTTAGGTGTTCTCTACAGCATGAATTAAAATATTTTAATACATGTAATATATACTAACAGAAGTTATTGAGTTAGTAAACTTTTAAAGAAAGTTTTTATGCAAATTTTATTTTTATGTAAATTTTAGATCCAAGAATAGTAGGGAATTCCTATTTCTTAATAATTAGCCCCAGAGCATGTGGCAAAGGTTAACCAATATGTGGATGACTATGGACAACTATTTATTTCTGTTCATTTGCTTTTACACTATGCCAAGCATAGTTAAAATATATATATATTTTAAATATATATAATGATATATATATATATGTATATATATATATATCATTAACTTATATCTCTCAAAATGAATTTTATATAAAATAAAAATTAGGAGAATACAAAGTGAACAATAAATCTATGCATATTTATGTCTGGCAATAAGGTTGCAAGAGTGGATCTAGTATTTATGTAATTGTTAATATTCATTAGATCTACTCAACTCACAGTTGATCACCCATATTGTGGTTTTCTCTGAGACTATTGCATTTTATTTTCCTTAGAGTAGAAGTTTGGTTTGCAGGCATGATGAGTTTGAACCATAATATGGGTAATAAATTAATTCATTGAATTAGAAAAAAACAAAACTTTTTGAAAAAGTGACAATTTTGGCTTAGATTTTTTTTTAAACCTGCTTTTAATAAGGGTTCTAAAATGCTTTAACTTCCTGTCTAGCCCACCACCCATCAGAAATAGTGGAAAGAAATGGTTAAAAGGCAGAGGAGGATATGGAGCTGTTTAGAAATAGTTTTTTAGAGCAAACTCAATCTGCATTGTTAGGATATCAGCACTTCAATTCACATGAATCTGCAGAGGCAGCTCAATCCTCTCACAAACACCATTCACAAACCAGCAAAGCCAGCTCAATTCAGAAAAAACTGCAAGGCTCTGTCAATTGACCTAATCCTACCAAAGTGGCAAGTTCCTGGAACATCACCAGAAGTTCTTTGGTAACGTCTCTATCAAGGAAGTCATGACAAACAGTGACCAGTAAATGACCATTAAAGAGCTGCAGGTGAACCAATATGATACAGCATTGTCAGTAAAGTTTTATCTCAGCAAAGTCCAATGATGACTAGCAAAGAATAGTAAAGCATACCAATAACACACAGCATCATCAGGGAAGACCAGTATCAGTAAAGTATAATGATGACCAGCAAAGAATGGTAAAGTATTCCAAAACCACACATCACCCACTCTCTGTTGGGTTGGTTATATTTATACCCTTTCCAAATATCAACTATTCTTTCAAGTGTCGTTTTTAGCAAAATATTTCATCCCCCTTTCCAGTCTGCTTCCAGAAAACCACCACCATTCTCTTCTCTGAAAAACATCCTCCCATATATCTGCTTCAGGAAAAGCATCCTCTCATAAGACAACTTACAGAAAAACATCACATGACAAAACTGAGTCTCCAAAAACCCCAGAAATTTCCACTTCATGATTCCTGATTTCTTTTCTCTGTGTCTCTGTGTCTCTGTTTCTCTGTCTCTGTCTCTCTCACACCACACACAGACAGACAGACAGACAGACAGACAGACACACACACACACACA
>JANHMN010000001.1:233104480-233149618 GCA_030674055.1 Rhabdomys pumilio | reverse complement strand
ACACACACACACACACACACACACACACACACACACACACACACAGAAAACCCCCCTCCCCCTCACACACATTTTTCACAAATTAAAGGTCTGGGATATATTTATACATGTAGCAATACTAACTGAATACTACCTATCATCTTAGCTTTTTGGTAGTCTTTTACTTTTGTTTTTCAGACTTGGAGAAAGCATATCAGTTAGTAGATGCCAAACAAAAGTTCTGGTGTCTGCACAATAACATTTATTTTGACTGCATCTCAACCACTAACTGCACAATTCAGCAAGACTGTTTATATATGGTGTACGTGTAGCTTTCCCTAGAGGTTTTTGCAATCATTCACTGAATTTATAGAACAGAAAGTGAGACACTGGGAGGTTATAAAATCATCACCTGTTATAGGGAGTGAAAAGAACTCACTCTACATTCAGTAGTAAGCCTCCAGGTAGTAAGATCTTACCTCAGATATGAGGCAGACTTTCCCATGACTCACACAGGCTGGATAATTTCCAGGCTTCTTAAGTAGCTTTCTCCTACCGGTATAAATATTAAATTGCATTTTTACATCCCACCCAGAACTGGGATAATACAGATACATTTGATATATTATAATACCTTTTTGGCCATTTATTTTTGCATGCTTTTCTAATAACTATGCCATTTTTAAAAAAATAAAAGCACTCAAATATCACTTGAAAACATTAGTGGTCTTTTTTTTTTCTCAGTAGAAATGTATCATTAAACAGATTTTAGAGTGGATAGCAGGCCTGAAATCACTTCAGTTTTATAATCTTTGCACATTGGTTGACAGAAATACTAGGAAATGGAAACACTTAGACATCTATTAAATAAAACATCTCTGTGTTTTAATACAGTTTCATCTTCTAAAAGTTCTTTTTTCCTTTATTAAAAAAAATGGTCAACATTAAAAGTAGGGAACAATAAGAACTGGCCATCAGAACTACTGTTTTATTCCAGGTTCTTAATTTTAATTAAAAAATGAGGCCCTTTAGAATAAAATCACACAATATATTTTACTACAATCAGAATTCATAGTTGTTTGAGACAACTGTGGAAAGAAAGGGGCAGCAGTGCACCATCCAGAGATTCATGAGTGACACCTGCAGGCATATTTATGGTTTGTCAGTACAGAATTCTTTCTGATGGTCTTCTAGCTGGATTTGTTCACTTTGGATGTTGAATTCTGATTATATTGTAAAAGCTTCTTAAGTAAATATCAAACAATTTACATGAACATCAACTAAAATCTTCTGATTTTTTTTAAAAAATTGGTAAAAAAAAAACATATAAGAGCACTATAAATTAAGAACAGTATGAATTGTTTGTGGTCGTTTAACCATGCACCATGTGAAATTGTACTTTTAACGTGATTGGGTTTCATTTCTCTTATGGGTCAGTCAGAAACTATACTCTGTTGGCTAAGAAAGAAAAAGAAAAAACACTAGACTAAACTCTTTTTAACATATGCTGCTGAGAAAACATCACTGTGTTTTGTCTCCTCTTTGTCTACTATAATATATATATATATTATATATTATATTATATATTATATGATATATATATATCATATATATATATCATATATATCATATATATATATATTATATGATATATATATATATATCATATGATATATATATATATATATATCATATATATATATCATAGTTTATTTTGTCCCTCCATAAACTCTGTCTTTATGTGAGTACTATGAACATCTTTGCTTATTTTCAAAATGGTCAAAAATGCTTCCAGCAATTTTTAATAAGTAAAAAGAAGACCAAGTGACACCTAACTATATTTTCACCCATTATTAGAAGAACTGTTGTAACATTGATTGAAGAACTTGATATTTAAATTTATACTTTGTAAGAAATTTTGTTTCAGAAGTTCAGATACATCAAGAATTGTTTAATTCCATGGTAGTTTTAGCATATCATCCTTCAGCTTCTATTTTCTAAAATTCTAAATTTCAAAATATCTTTTTGCTTAAAATGCCTAATTATAAAATAATACAAATTTAAAAGTGGGTTGGAGTAACAGTGGCATAGAACTTGGAATAGCTAACCAATGACTGGTCTAATTTGAGGCCCAGGCCACAAGAGGGAGCCAATGTCAGACACCGCCTGGCTTGCCAGGAACCAGAGGTTGAGTATCCCAGAGACCTAGAAAATACCTTGCCATCACAGAAACTCCATTCAGAGGCTTTATTTGATAGAAGCATATTCAGAGACTCGTAGCCAAACAGTTGGTGGAGGTCAGGAATCTTGTAGAAGGAGGTAAGGATGGATTTCAGGAGCTAGAAGGGTCAAGGGCAATACAAGATCACCACCCTCAGAATCATCCGAGCAGAACACAGAGTGGTAGTCAGGGAGTTTGAATATATCTGACCAATATCCTCCTCATATATGTCATAGTTGTGTAGCTTGATGTTCTTGTGGATCTCCTAACAATATGAGTAGAGGTTGTCTCTGACACTTTGTCTGCTGTTAAAGACCCTTTTCCTCCTTCTGGGCTACCTCTTCCAGCATTGGTATCAAGGTATGTACCTAGTCTTCTTATGCAACTTATGATGCCATATTTAGTTTATATCCTTGAGATATCTGCCATTTTCTGAAGGGAAGCAAAGGAGGAGTGAATCTGAGAGGCAATGGGGGAAAAGGGACTGGGGTAGTGGAGCAGAAACTACTGTTTTGATACAATACATGGAAAGGCCATCCAAAGAACGACCCACTCTGGGATCCATATCATTTGCAGACACTAAACTCTGACACTATTGGTGATGGAAAGAAGTGCTTGGTGACAGGAGCCTAGTGTAGCTATCCTCTGGGAGTCTCTGCTAGCACCTGACTCATTGCCAACTATCAGACTGAAACTGGGGACCCCAAATGAAAGAGTTGGAGGAAGGACTCAAGTAGCTAAAGGGGACTGCAACCCCATAGGAAGAACAACAAAAGCAACTAATGAGACCTCTCAGAGCTTCCAGGGACTAAACCACCAACCAAAGAGTTTACACGTATGGGTCATTGGTTCCCAGTATATATACAGCAGAGAATTTCCTTACTTGGCATCAATGGGAGGGGACACCCTTGATGCCATGGACATGATGGACCCAGCATAGCAGGATGCTAGAGGAGTTAGGCTGGAGTGGATGGGTAGGTGGGTGGGAAAGCACCCTCTTAAAGGCAAAAATGGAGAAGAATTGAGATGGGGGATATGCAGAAGGGAGACCATAAAGGGGGACAACATTTGAAATGTAAAGAAATAAAATAACTAATAAAAATAAAGAGATGAATAGAGAAAACAAAGTAGTGTCTCTATTTCATCATTTATTATTTTTACCTTTACTTATCAAAAGATACATCTCATTACCTTATGAAATCATTCATTTTTGTAGCTCTTTATCTAGGACTAGTAATGCATGAAAATAGAATTGTCTTTTGCTTGATCTTGTACGAGTCTGTGCATACAGTCTTAGCCACTGTGAATTCATGCATAGTGTAGTCCCATCACATTCAAAAAAATCTTATTTATTTATTTATTTATTTATTTAATTATTTATTTATTTTTGTGGAGTCTACCCTTCTTGTGCAGTGATTCTTGAGCCTTAAGAGGGAAAGATTTTGTGATACAAATGTTCTGTTTAGAAGTTTGCCTTTTTCCCATCATGCTTATGACCTAGCTTTGCACAGTTAACTATACAAGCAAGACATGAATTCAAAATTGTGGAGTATGCTTAAACTCAATCCGAAAGCAGTTGATTATTCTATAATATGTAGGCTTCTATTATGCCAATGGCCATATCTTGCAAGGTCAATCATCTTGTCAGTAACAGGGATCACATGTGGATAAGACTGTTGAAAACTTTTCTGCCTTGATAAGACCCATCCTGCTTTGTAAAAATTTATCAGTAGTCATGAAGTTTTCATGTCAGTGTAATGTTGTTTCATTATGCCTATGAGTCAAGTATGTGGTTTTCAAGAATAGGACCTAATCACTATGCTGTGTAGAATTAGCAAGAGTAATAAAACAAAAACCCTGTTAGTATTTGATGGGTCTATGAGACCCCACTTACCAACAATTAAAATAGATGTAATCCATTTCTGACACTATAGTGATAGGCTGTGAGTTCCTGGGTGGCATTATGATCCTGTGATTTCATAAGTTCATTTAAACAACATTAATATCTGTATCATTTTAGTAATTTTATATAGTAGTGTCTTTTCAAATAAAACTTGCACAAGTGAACTTTTCTTTATTTTTGTTTACCACAAGTCCCTAGCTCCTGCTACACTTAACACTATTTTTCCATTGTTTTCACTTTTCCATTCATATCAACTCTGTTTCTATTATTTTCTATGAAATACCTTACATGGATTATTACTAGTTGTTTAATATCTCTAGGCATTCCAATTCAAATATACATAAGCAAAGAGGCTAAAAGTACATATTAACAAAAAATGTAATATCAGTTCCTAGTAAAACTGAGTACCATTCCATTTTTCCATTCCATTTGCTCCTATTAACAGTGTCCTTTGTCTTACAGAAGCTTTGCAATTTTATGAGGTCCCATTTGTCAATTCTTGAGCTTAGAGCAAAGGCCATTGGTGTTTTGTTCAGAAATGTTTCCCCTATGCCAATATGTTTGAGGCTTTTTTCCACTTTCTCCACTATTACTTTCAGTATGTCTGGTTTTATGTGGAGGTTCTTGATCCACTTGGACTTGAACTTAGAACAAGGAGATAAGAATGGATCGATATTCATTCTTCTACATGCTAACCTCCAGTTGAAACAGAACCATTTGTTGGAAATGTTGTATGTTTTCCACTGTATGGTTTTAGCTCCTTTGCCAAAGACCAAGTAACCATCGGTTTACGGGTTTGTTTCTGGGTTTTCAACTCTATTCCATTCATCTTCCTGTCTGTCTCTGTACCAGTACCATGCAGGGTTTTTTGTTTGTTTGTTTTGTTTTGTTTTGTTTTTTTTATCATTATTGCTTTGTAGTACTGCTTGCGATTTGGCATGGTGGTTCTCCCAATAGTTCTTTTATCGTTAAGAATAGGTTTTGCTCTCTTGGGTTTTTTGTTATTCCAAATGAATTTGCAAATAGTTCTTTGAAGAATTGAGTTGGAATTTTGATGGGGATTGCATCAAATCTGTAGATTACTTTTGGCAAGATGACAATTTTTACTATATTATTCCTGCCAGTCCGTGAGCATGGGACATCTTTGCATATTCAGAGATCTTTGATTTCTGTTTTCAGGGACTTGCAGTTCTTGTTGTACAGATATTTCCCTTGGTTGGAGTCACACCAAGGTATTTTATATTATTTGTGACTATTGAGAAGGTTGTTGTTTCCCTAATTTCTTTCTCAGCCTTTTTATCCTTTAAGTAGAGAAAATCTACTGATTTGTATGAGTTAATTTTATATTCAGCCACTTTGCTGAAGTAGTTTATGTGGTTTAGGGGTTCTCTGGTGGAAGTTGTGGGGTCACTTAAGTATATTATCATATCATCTGCATATAGTGACATTTTGATTTTTCCCTTTCAATTTGTATCCTTTGACCTCCTTTTGTTGTCTAATTGCTCTGGCTAGGACTACCAGTACTATATAGAATAGATATAAAGACAGTGGGCAGCCTTGTCTAGTCCCTAATTTTAGTGGGATTGCTTCAAGTTTCTCTCAGTGGTTTGCTGTATATTTCTTTTACTATGTTTAGGTATGGGCCTTGAATTCCTGATCTTTCCAAGACTTTTAGCATAAAGGTGTGTTGAATTTTGTCAAATGCTTTCTCAGTATCTAGTGAGATGATCATGTGGGTTTTTTTCTTTGATTTTGTTTATATAGTGGATTATGTTGTTGAAGTTCGGTATATTTAACCATCCCTGCACTTCTGGAATAAAGCCTACATGATCATGATAAATGATTTTTTTGATGTGTTCTTGGATTTGGTTTGTGAGAATTTTATTGAGTATTTTTGCATCGATATTCATATGGGAGATTGGCTTGAAGTTCTCTTCTTTGTTGGGACTTCATGAGGTTTAGTTATGAGCGTGATTGTGGTTTGATAGAATGAATTGGGTAGTGTTTCTTCTGTTTCTATTTTGTGGAATAGTTTGAAGAGAATTGGTATTAGCTCTTCCTTGAAGGTCTGATAGAATTCTGCACTAAAACTATCTGGTCCTGGGCTTTTATTGTGGGGAGACTGTTAATGACTTCTGCTATTTCTTAGGGGTTATGAGACTGTTTAGATGGTTTATCTGCTCCTGATTTAATATTGGTACCTGGTATTTGTCTAGAAAATTGTCCATTTCACCCAGATTTTCCAGTTTCGTTGAGCATAGGCTTTTGTAGTAGGATCTGATGGTTTTTTTTAATTTCCTCATTTTCTGTTGTTATGTCTCCCTTTTCAGTTCTGATTTTATTAATTTGGATACTGTCTCTGTGCTCTCTGGTTAGTCTGGCTAAGGGTTTATCTATTTTGATGATTTTCTCAAAGAACTAGCTCCTGGTTTTGTGATACTTTGTATATTTCTTTTTGTTTCTTTTTGGTTGATTTCAACCCTGAGTTTGATTCTACTCCTCTTGGGTATATTTGCTTCTTTTTGTTCTAGAGCTTTCAAGTATGACATCAAGTTGTTAGTGTTTGCTCTCTCCAATTTCCTTTTGTGGGTCTTTAAAACTATGAGTTTTCCTTGTAGCACTGAATTCATTGCCATATGTTTTGTCACGATAGGTCTTTATTTTCAATAAATTCTAAAAAGTCTTTAATTTCTATTTTGTTTCTGTTAAGTAAAATTGTTTTGAATTTCAAGTTCGATACTTGTAAATTTAATTGAAATATAATTACATATATTAGTCCTTTCACTTACCAAAATCCAACTAATTTTACCTTACTTCCTCTCAAATGCATGCCATCTCATTCTTTAAATCATCATTGATTTATTATGTGTGTATATTGTGGGGACAACATACTAATGAATAAATATATTAACACAATTACTTATTTATTTTACCTGTATATTGTAGGGCCGTGAAAGGGGTCTTGGTTTTGGTCAAAGCACTGGCTGGAAAGCCTGGAGACCCAACAGGTGTCCTCCTCCCACGTGGCATGAAACTCAATTGACCTGCACTGTTCAGTCATGTTCAGGGCAATGCAGTCCCGCCCAAAGAGCACAGGTATAGGGTGTGACTTACAGGACTCAGGCCCTAGAGAGCTTTACA
This sequence comes from Rhabdomys pumilio, assembly GCA_030674055.1. NCBI lineage: Eukaryota > Metazoa > Chordata > Mammalia > Rodentia > Muridae > Rhabdomys > Rhabdomys pumilio. The sequence continues at coordinate 233,142,374 of JANHMN010000001.1, read as the reverse complement.
TACTAATGAGATGCCTGAAGGCCAGAGGGTGGAGCCAATTAAAGCATTCTTCCATAGACCTTCCCTCCCTCTCCTCCCTATTTATCTCAGGTCTGCCTTGAGTTTCAAGGGGGTGCACATCTAGATCCAACTATTATCCATCAAGTCAATAACGACTTTTTTGGAAACCCCAAGAATTTCTGTTGTCCACTGGGGCTGCGCTGTGAGTTACCATGGAGAAGGCCTCTAATGAGCTGCTGTAGCCACAGCTGCAGTGCCTAACTTCCCACCTGGAGGAACTTTCAGCCTTCCCAGCCACCCTTCCCACAGTATATATCTTTAGTTCTGACACCAAGACAATAGGTAACTAATAAGGAATCTCATACCTGGTAAGAAAGTGATTTTTAAACTTTCTCCAGTCCCTTGTCATCTCATTAGTATCCCTTTATCCAAGGCTTGGATCCAGTGAGTTATTCTTCACCCTTTGCATGTTAGTTGGTATTATCACTGTTTAGGTCCTGTTTAGGCAGCCATGTTGTTGAAATTTCTTGGATGTGGCTAAAAGCAAATAACTGAAAACACCTGATGGAATATGAAGAATGGGTAACTGTCACTCAGTGGTGTTACTGTGAACTGGTACAGCCACTATGAAAATCAAAGTTTAGAATTCTCACAAATGTTAAAGAAGATATACCATATGACCAAAATAGATCACCCCTTGCTATATGCTCAAATTACAGACTATTCTCTTCCAAAGGAACTTGCTCAGCCCTGTTTATTATTGATTTATTCACAATTACTGAAAAGTAAAAACAAGTCTTCAACTAACAGACAGCTAATGGAAATGTACATAGACAAAGGGCTTCTATTTAGCTGTGGAAAATATATGTATACTGCAATATTCAGGCATATGAATGAAAATAGTAAATCTCATAATGAAGTAGCACACACCCATAAAAATAATGCTCCACATTTTCCCTTATTAGTGGATTACGTGTAGCAAAAGATACCATCATTTTAATAAACAGATACGTTATAGATTGGGAAAGCCATTTACTAACTTTCTGTATGACAGAGGATTTAAATATAGACTACATAAAGACCTAAATAATACTAAGTACCACATGAAACCAATCACTGTAAACACTTTGGCTTGGCATGTAGAAGAATCCAAATATCACCTGAACAAATTCAACTTCAGCTAGATCAAAACCTTAATATAAAACACTAAACATAATAGAAGAAAAAGAATAGCCTTGGACTGTTTGTCACAGGAGAAGACTTTCTAAACAGTACACTGTTAGCACAAGATCAACAATTAACAAATAGGACTTCATGAATCTGAGAAGCTTCTATATGATAAAGGAGGTCATCATTAAGACAAAGTAACAGCCAATTGAATGGGAAATTAAACTGTGCTGGCTAATTTTGTGCCAGTCCTAACAACCTTCAAGAACATGCAGTAATATGGAAATGTAAAATAAACCTTACACTCCCCAAATTGCTTTTTGGACATGGTGTTTTGTTGCTGCAATAAAAACCCCAACTAAGACATGTTCGTACCAGTGTAGTGAGGTACTATTGTTGCAAATCTGATCGAGTTTGGTGGAGGACAGTCGAAGGACTTTGGGACTTTCAGTTAGAAATGCCATTGAGTATTGAGACTGGGGAAAGTGTTGAGAGCAGTATAAACTATGGATACCTGTCTTGTGACTTTTCAGAAGAGAGGAAAGACTCACCTGGCCCTTTGTGTGAAGAATCTGTGGTTCTGGTTATCTAGGTCTAACCCGACAGTATTACTCACAGTCTTTTAAAAATATAATAAAAATTTTAAATTAAGATTTTATTATGAAAAAATATAAAAATTCAAAATCCATAGGATGAATAAGATAGAAAATAACAAAGTCTTATTCAATGGTAATAAAAATGACCAATTTAAGGACACATTGTTGTTGTCAATAAGTCCTCCTGAGTTAATTTGAGATCAGTCATCAATGATCCATGTTAGAAGTGTACTACTCATGCAGTTGCATTGAGTCAGTGTCTAAAGAGTTATAGTTATGTTAAGTATTATAAATCAGAGAAAAGCTAAATACTAGCACTACTGAAAAGCTAAAGAAAAATATACAAATTCTACTTACAAAAAGATAAAAACACACATACAACACCAAAAATATATAGTTTATCTTAGTAGAGTATTTATTAAACATGTGTCATCAGTCTGCTAGAACTCACAAATATTAACATTATAGAAAGGCAGGAATAAAAGGAAACATGAGTGACAATGACAAATCCTGTGCTGAATGTGCCAAACATACACACAGTGGCATTTATGAATATTAAGGAATAAGGAATTAAATGTAAAATTCTCAACTCATCTTTTCCCTTCAAATCTTCTTATTCTTCTGTGGGCAGACTGCCTGGAAATTACTTGTCATAGTTTAGCTACAAATTATTATGCCTATTTTTGAAGATGCTACACATTTACACATTTAACATATATTTTCAAATAACGAATTTACTCCTTGAATGTAGTCTTCAATTATCAACTTCATTTTGTTAATGCTGATGTTTCCAGACTGAAGTCTCTGTTAGCTTAAGAAATATATTTACAATTAACCATTTAACCAACCCCAAAACACAAGATATACCAGTACACTTGTTTTTGGGCTAATGCACGCAGAGGGCTGACCTTTTCTGTTTCCTGTGTATAAGAACAATGCTAACTTGCTAAAGACAGGCGTCATTCTATAAAGAAGTATAAACAGCACCTTAAAGAAGGCTAAAAGGGATCTCTAAAAACAACTCCTAGCTGTTGTTGGAATTGCTCATCACTCTCTGTAACTATTTACCTGGTATGTGAAAGAACCAACTCAAAAGCTCTTCAGGTCAAATGAACAGGTTGTATTTCAATCTGAATAAAACAGAGAGATAACTTATCTTAAGTTATGCATTCAGGCATTAACTGATTTAGTCTCTCTTGTTATTTTGAGACACTGTTTTTTTTATTGTTTGATGGAACTAGATTGTTCTAGATAAATTTATTTCCATATAAATTACTTAAGGTAGTTACGTAATTGAAGATGGAAGAGCCAATTTTGACAACTTTCAGATACCAGTAATCAGTAGAAGACCAAAGTTTGTGTTGAATGATTCTTGGTCTACTTGATGTTCACCTGTACTCTTCTTCAAAAGCAGCCCCTGTATTTACAGCTTTCCTTAAGTTTAGAAAATCTCAGAATATATATTTAATATATTTCTAGGCTTATACGATCTGGTGTCAAGCGTTCCTCTGCAGAGAATATAAAACTTTTTAAAATAAGAACTGTGGTTTTATCCCTTAAAGGATAATATTTGTCACATAATCAATGTTTATTTTTGAATGAATGAATGATTTAAACATTCACTAGCTTAAGGGACTTGTTCAGTGAGTGTTTATAGCTTTTCTCCTACTTAGATATAGCATAGTGTCATAACTTTATGAACTCTAATCTATCTTTGTGAAAATACACGCAGTTGCAAGTGGATTATAATGAAAATGATCCATTTTCAGTATAACAGTGAAATAAAAATCAGTAGACTACCAGTAGGACACTGCTTTTATACCTCAGGAAAATAATACAAATCAATCCTATAATCCTGTGTATTATAAATGAAACCACATTCTCAGGAGGTTGAGGACAGATATAAGTCTGCAGCTTATCTTCTTAGTATCTTCCACTTAACTGCCAACAACTAGAAACTGACAGCTTGAAATAAAAATTGGAATATGGGAAAGACTACAGTAAGGAGATCAGAGGCATTATAATTATTTGAAAAGAGATTTAATATAAATATTTTTAAACCAAACATGAGGGAATTGTAATGATAATAAAGGAAACTCGAAGACATTCACTGTTGGCCATCAGGCATATCCATGGCCAGACAGAGGGACCTGACAACAGCAAGACCTTCAGACCCATCCATGGTTAGCACCACTAGCTGCCAAGAGGCGATACATGTCCACTCCAGCCTTAAGCCACATGTCCTCCTCTTGCACATATGCCATATCCACTACAAAGGATCCCGTTCCTCTAACCCTTGACCCTTTACTAATTCCTCCACCCAGAGGCAGCCTCTGTATCTCTCGCTTTTCTTTAACATACCTCCACATGAGACTTATCACATAGCGCAACTTTCTGGGTTGCATCATTTTGATCCAACAGACATTCTAAAACATAACTGCCACCATTAATGTGAGGAAAGGAATGGATTTCTTCGTCTGACATCTTGAAGAACTTGAAGCTCCATTTTCTGTGCATGAGAATGAAGAAACTTATATTGAGAATATAGAAAGATCTGAAACTGGATCTTCCTAGAGATGAAGAAATAAACTGCTATAGTCAGGAGAAAAAAGACTCTGTTAAACTCTCCTGACTCCTATAGTAGTTTATGCATCTTCTGTTTTTCTTTTAATTTATATTTTCTATTTACATCATAATATAGGCACTCCCTCTCTTCTCAGTACCCTTTCATACAGAATGCAGATCCTTTCCATTCCTCCTCTTCCTTTCTCCTCTGAGAATGGGAAGCCCCCTCTGCATTGGCACACACAGATCTAAGCTAGAGGTTTATTTTGGGAGGGGATAGTGAAAGTCACTCTTTAAGTGAGGACATGAGACAGACAGACAGACAGACAGAGACCAACAGGGAACAAGAAGAATGAAAGAAAGAAGGCTGTGATGTCCAAAGGGAACTTTTAAAGAATGTGTGGCCACATAGAAAAATATACAGTTCATAGCAATAGTAGCAACGTGAGACTCCTGGCAGCATCTGGTTAGCATGTAAGCCATATATGCTGAGTCACTGAAAGGCAGGCTGGCAAAGCACCTGATTTATAGCATTATATTTCTCCTGTCATAACAGCATACTGGTGTGAAGTTGTCTCATCTAGATTGGCAATGATCCACTCAAGAGTCAAGGACCACTTTCCAAATTTCAAAATGAGAAGCCCTCTTTTGAGTTGTTTACCACAGTTGTACAAATGACTCCGCAAACCTGAAACCTGAAACTTTCATCTTTACTGTGTTTAAATATTCCTATTACAGTTTCCTTGTAGATTTTAATATTTTTCTTTGCTCTGTATATTCAATGTTTTGATTATGTGGAAAGAGGACTTTCTTTTCTAGTCCAATCTACTTGGTGTTGTGTAAACTCGTTGTACCTTTTTAGGCATGTCGTTCTGTAGGTTGGAAACATTTTCTTTCACAGTTATGTTGAGAAAATATTCTTGGCCTTTGAGCTAGGAATCTTGTTCTTCTAATCCTATTAGTTTTGTCTTTTCATAGTATGTCAGATTTCCTGGATATTCTCTGGTAGGCTGATGACATAGCAAACTGAAGGTTTGCTTTAACCACAATTACCAAGACACCAAACAAAATGCCTCACATTTTCTTAAATAGCTACTCAGTTCTATTCTCAGATAAGGAACAGAGATCAACTTACGTTCTTAAATGAGAAAGAGGAAAAATTGAAAGAGACCTCCAATTGGAAGATTGGATGTTTCAAGGTCACCACAAGAAACTCGCCCGTAGAATCAACTGACTGGGACTCAACTGGGTTCACAGAAATCATGAAAGCAGTATGGGTTTGACCTAGATCCTCTGCATATGTGTTATAGAGGTGTAGCTTGGTATTCCTAACCATGGGAACAGAGTTTTCTTTGCACTTGGGGCCTTTTACCTCTTACTGGGTTGCATCATCCAACCTTGATGTGAGAATTTGCCTCCGGTTTTATTGCAGCCTGGTAAACCCTGTTTGGTTGGCCTGCTATTTTCTGAGGGGACATGGAAATGTTGTGAATCTGGTAGAAAGAGGAGTGGAAAGGAGGACTCTGGGGGAGGGAAGGAAGAAGAAGCTGTACTGGAGGTGTAACAAGTGAATGTAGAATAAATAAGAAAGAAAAATTGAAAAAAAATGTTATTGAAAGCAAAGTAAAATCTTAAAAGGGTTTAAAAGGAGATAGAGAATGGGTTATTGGGAGAGAGATTTTATTAAATATATAGCTGAATAATATCTGCAGTTGTACAGGCTGCACTTCTAAAAGAAATACTAAAGAGAAAGAAAAACACTTGTGGAGGTTGATGTATTCCTTTATAACTGAATTTTGTAATGATCTTAATCAGGGTATAATTTCTTGTGCATGAAGCCATTCTGATATTTTAAAGAGCTTTACATAAGTATTTCTATTTTTTCTAGATTCTAAAATTTCACAAAAGCCTAGATGTTACCACTTTTAAAATACTCAGCACGTTGTAAATTAATGCATCATTTTCTTGTTAAAATCAGCCTTGCATAAAACGATCGGTAGCTAAGCAGGAGCAATAGCAAAGGTGTGAACTACTTCAGGGAAGTGCTAACTTCAGAGCCCAAACGAGAACATTTAAATGCTAAAATTTCAGCAACAGCAAACAGATGTTTCTGCAAAATATCATTTTTTTCCTCCCTGTTTACTAAAGTACTTTTTTGATACACATTTTTCTTTTCTTTCCCTAACTTGGACTTTCCTGCCACTTTTCCAATTTTCAGTGCCCACTCATCCTTGAAAGGTTTCAGGTTTACTTCTCTACTGCACCTCCTCCACTGTAATTGCCATGGAAGATGGGGATATGTGTCTGCCCTAAAAAAAGAATTCAGTATTCCTGACACTGGGCTTATGGTATGCCAAACTGGAGGCCTTTGTTTAATAGCAAGAACCTAGGCATCAAACATAATACCTCGCAGTTGCTTGAATAACAATTCAACTCCATTCTCAGAGAAGGAACAAAGATTTACTCTTTGGTTTAAAATACAATTAGTATTAATTTTTAAGATGACTACATGAAATAGATATTTGCTTGAAAAGACATATCGTATTGATGATACCAATCAAATAGCCATTAGGCACTATTGAATTTGGATAGCTCACTAAGGCAGACACCTGCCTACTAATTGTAAGTTCCAATTAAATTTGTGATTGCATAGGCATTAGCTCTCAAAAAGGCAGATAAACACATATTTCAAATGCAACTTGGATAGTTATAATGTGTCATTAGTAAATTCTGTATTCCATGGGACACAAAAATTTCTAGTAATATGTCTTCCTAAACACAAAACTGTCCTTTCCTGTCTATAAGAGTTTAACAGGTACAGATAACAAGGTAAATCCAGAATAGGATCCCTAATGGCAAAAAACATCCTTTTACACTAAGATATGTCTGATTGTGATCATACAAAATGAGTAATGAGATTGACCTTCATCATTTTATGAATTTTTTAGGGACTTCCTCTTTCTGTACTTAAAAAGTCAGGTATGACAGGCGTTTAGGGAAACTCATTATTATAATATGTTTTGATAGAAATGACCAGGAGTTTTGTTTGGAAAGTAAAAATTCTACAAAAACTTACAGCAATCTAGAATCATAATCAATGCATGCATAAATAAATATGAGCTGTCATGAAGAGTCAGGACCATCATTTCTTTAGACTGAATTCTTTCAAAAATATAAAAGAAATAGATATCTTCCTACTATATTTAAAGATTAAATACTTCAGTGGTTCATCACTGAGAGTATTGTTCAAAAATAAAGAAGGATACAAACAATGTATCCATCTCCAGCTGTCTGAGTTCCTGTTCTGTTGCTGTGGTGAAACAGCATTTAATATGGACTTGTTTGGAGTTTCAGAGGATTAGTCAATGGTCATTATGGGAGAAACTAAGGCAGTAGACAAGCAGACAGTGCTAGAGTAGTAGCTGTTGTGAAATTCCCAAGGGGGTGGAGAGAGAGACAGAGAAGCTGGGAGGAAAGAAGGGAGGGAGCAGAAGAGGGAGGGGAGAGGGAGAAGAAGGGGAAAAGGGAGGGGGAGAGGAAGCCGGAGAGAGACCACCCCTGTGACACACCTCTTTGTTTTATTTGTTGCTTTTTAAATTAATTAATTGATTAATTAATTTACATCTCAAATGTTGCCACACATAATTCCTCTCTCCATCTGCCCTCCTTTCACCTCTAAGAGAATGCACACCTCATATCCCCTCTCTCTGAAGCGTCAAGTCTCTACAGCATTAGGCCCATCCTCTCCTACTGAGACTAGACAAGGCTACATACATCCCCAGAGCCTTAAAATATACATGCTTTTTGGTTGGTTTCTCAGATTCTGACAAATTCCAGGGGCGCAGGTTAGATGACACTGTTGGTCTTCCTATGGGATTGCCATCCCCTCAGTTTCTTCAATCCTACCTCTAATTCTTCCATAGCAGTCACTGACTCCTGTCCATTGCTTGGCTCTCACTATCTGTACCTGTTTCAGTCAGCTGCTGGTAGAGTCTCTCAGAGGGCAGCCATGCCAGGGTCCTGTCTGCAAGTACAACTTGGCACCAGTAATAGTGTCGGGGATTGGTGCCTGCCTATGGGATAGATCCCAAGTTGAGCCAGTCACTATTTGACCATTCCTTCACTCTCTGCTCCATTTTTGTCCTTACATTTCTTTTAAACAAAAGTAATTTTGACTCAAACATTTAGTAGGTGGATTGATGTCCACATGGCTCCAAGGGAGAGGACTCTCTCTACTAGAGGTGGTCTCTAGATTCCACATCCCCATTGTTGGGCATTTGAGCTAAGGACTTTCTAGAGGTTCCCCAACTCCTACTCTCAAGAGTGGCATATTTCCATTCACTCTCCTGGCCTTTCTCCTCTCTTTCCTCATATCTGATCCTGCCCCCTTTTCTCCTCCCTGTCCTTTCTCCCATCAAGTTAACTTCTCTTGTTTGCCTCTCATGAGTATTTTCTTTCCCCTTGTAAGTGAGATTGAAGCACACACACGCACTGGGCCTTCATTCTTGTTAACATATTAGAGTCTGTGGGATTACCTCATGCAGTATGATATTTCTATTTCCATCAAACTGACTCTATGGAACCATTCTCAAATAAGCTAGGTAATGAAGTAACAAGGCCCGAGTAAAGAAAATATACAAGATATTGTCAAAATATATACAGTGGGATAGCTCTTTACCTCAAAGAAAAATGACTAGGGAAAGAGAGGGTATTCTTTGATATAAAATTGTTTGATAAGCTGACTAGATTACTAGAGAATTAACAAATTAAGCTTTAAGAATAAAATCATGGAAGTTTTATGAGGAAAATATAGCTAATAATTCTCATAATTCCTTAGCATGCGTAGTAATCTACAAATAAAACATTTTAAAAACAATGCTATGTTGCTCTGTTTCTTGAAATTTAAAAGATATTTTAGAATATCATCAGGAAGTTTTATAGAAAATTTCCTTGTCCAAATGTGTTCACATTTATAACAGTTTGCAATCTGATTCAAAATATTAAAAACCCCTATTGAGTATAAAATTGTAATTATCAGATAAGTTGAAGTTTTTTTAATTCATATCATTTTGTCTGCCTAAATTATGTCTTATTGGTGAAAGCTCAGCTTATACATATGAAAGCTTGATTTTATGCATTCTAAGAGTTAAACTTAGAAGATTTTTTTAAAAAAATGGTCAGAAAAGCAATGACAACATTATTTCCATGTTATTAATAATGTACAGCTATGAGTTTGACAGTGTTGTAACCTTTAAATCATAAGCACCAATGATCCTGTGATATTATTTAAACTTCATAGGAAAGACAACTGAGCTTCAAATCTGTTAGACTATTCCCATGCCAAAAAGTAAGAAACTGGTCGCAATTGAGTTTTTTTCATGATTTCAGAATCTCTGTCTTAAAACTACCAGCATTTTGCCTTATGATAATTAATATGTGTGGTGTTCCTTTACTAGCTTCAAGCAAAGATCTTTAAAAATAGAACAGGCCCAAAGTGATATCAATGGTGCAGTTACTATTTTATACAAAGACATTGAGGTAGACAAATTATCTCTGAAACTTCCTTCTGGCTTTGCAATGGTGAAGATAACATGTAAAAATAATTTTCATATAGTGAAGAAATTTTCACACTGTTATTAGATCAAAAAGGGTCCTATAGTCACCAGTTACAGAAGACTGTTAAAAACAGGATTGATTTTTATCAATCTGATATTTCTCAGAGGAAATCATTATTGCTTAACACAGAAGAATGAGCTAAATTGCCTTTAAGTTGCCTTCATCTATATAAATACAGAAGGCAAATTTTAACCACTGCTCTTGCAAAAGATGCATAGAGTGAACATTAAAATAAAATATCCATGATCTTTTCAGTGATTTCACAATTTTCTTAAATCTAGTCACTCTGCCAATTTTGCTAAAAACAGGATGAATTTTAAGAAGTTTCAAGCTCTAAATTCAAAACAATGAGAAGAAGTATGGAATTACTATACTTATTTCAAAATCATTAGATGGAGAATTTTAATGCCTTGAAATAAGGAAGAGCTTGTTGAGAAATAACCTAAATTGAAAGTCACTCTCATAAGAATAATTTCATTTCTTTCATTGATTAACATGGCAGAAGATTAAATCTGTGTTCATCGTAGGCCAAAAGGATTTATATTTTTACTTACGGCTTTCTTGTAATAAAGAAGCAGAAAAAATTAAATACCAACAAAAATATTTACTTTCACGAGCATGAATCACTCAAGTTATTCAGAGATGAACACTTATAACAAATTGTATAAGTCAGATCTACTCTTTGAATGTTAGCTATTTTTTGGTTGGATTCTAATGCTACATAATCTTATTCTGGAATTTTATTCAATTAACTAGGGCTTTTATGGCTTATTAGACTATCATTTGCCTGATTAAAATCTACAAATAATGTCATTAAATTCAATATTGAGAACTAATTTAAATTCTCTTACCCCCTTTCCTCCCTCCCTCCCCCCGTGTGTGTGTGTGTTTGTGTGTGTGTGCTCGAGCGCGAGCACATGCACATGTTCACTTGTGTGTGGCAACACCCCATGATGAAAGAAAGGGACAACCTTGGATCCCAGTTCTTGCTTTACTCATTTGTAAAACCTTCTTCTATCCGGATACACCAAACTAGTTGGCCTTTAAGCTTCTGGATATTCTCCTGTGTGTTCCATCTTGCCATATGAGCACAAGAATTAAAAATAAATATTACTTTCTAGAGTTTTCTGAGGATTTGAACTCCTATCTTTTTGATTCTATAGAGAATAAATCATTAAGCATTAAGTTTGAAAGATCTTATTGTTTCTCATAATAAATGTATAAACCTTGAGTCATAGATCAAATAGGACTGCACTTAAAAATAATGTAATTTAGCAGAGACTTTAATCCCAGCACTGGGGAGACAGAGGCATGGAGATTTCTGTGAGTTTGAAGACATCCTGGTCAACACAGTTTGTCCAGGACAGCCAGTGTTATTACACAGAGAAACCTTGTCTCAAACACCAATAATAATAATAATCATTGTAATCATCATCATCATCATCATCACCATCATGTCATTGGAGTTGCAACCAATTAATGTGCAATCATTATAGAGTAATGTTTGCTCCTAAATCAAACTCATTTTATATCCAATACATTATCTCTACATCAAATTTCCACTGCTTATGACAATTCAGTCTACATGTTTGATTTTATGAGGTCATTTATCTTTCCTATTGACTTTTGTTTACTTTGCATAAAAATTCCAGGTATTTTACAAATGAATATAAAAAATTCTCAATGACTCTTTATTCTCTAGCCTCTTTTTTAAGTGTTTTCCTCCTTTTATGTGGATGTGAATGCACACACATTAATGTGATGTTCATATGGTCCTGGATGCTCTTGCTTATTCTAAGTCTACAAACTGAATCACACCTTTTCTAACCCAGAGCATTCCCACTCAGACTGCTCATCATTTGATGCCATTCATGTTGTTCTCCTAAGTGAATCATTATTTTTTATAAGCAAAGCCATGTTTTTTTAATTTAAAAAAATACTTAATTTTATAATTTTTATTTTATGTTTGAGTGCTTTGCCTGCATATATGCCTTGTGCTTGCAAAAGTCAGAAAAAGACATGAGATTCCCTAGAACTGGAGTTACAGACATTTGGTAGTTGACTTTTGAGTGCTAGGAATTGAACCTTGTCTTCTAGTTAAGTAGAAAGTTTCCCCACTCATTCACCACTGAGTCATGTGTCTAGGACTAGCCATTTTTGTTAGACATCTCCTTATTCTTTAATCTACAGTTTCCATGCTTCTTTATCAGAGAAGTCATTATTGTTCAAATTAATGATCTCACTATATACATATATGTATGCACTCTCTTTGTCTCTTTCTGTCTCTCTGTCTCTGTCTCTCTCTCTCCCTCTTCCCTCCTCTCTCTCTCTCTCTCTCTCTCTCTCTCAGACACACACACACACACACACACACACACACACACACACACATATATATATATATATATATATATATATATATATATATATATATATATATATCAGAATATTTGTTAATCAATTAGCTTTCCCACAACCAAAGTGAAAAGACTAATATATAAAAGAGGCATTCAAAGAATATAATTTTAAGACTATAAGTATATAATTAAAGTAATATGTTATTATAGATATAGATGTACAGATATATTAAAAGAAGGCACTCAATTACAGTCCTTACAGTTCATAAAGAACTAGAGACTGTTTTAGCATCCTTTCCTCTAGTATAGTTTTAATAAGTGTAATAAAAATAAAAGGCCAGAAGAAATTTCACCTCACAGTAATTTTAGGATAAATGTGTCTATAGAAGTTGTGAGGTACTTCTGACTATCCTGATCTCCAATTGGAATAAAATATAATTTGAATGTAAAGCACAAAATAAAACAACAAATGTATTCTCGTTATGATAAAGTAGACTGTTCTAGGTTTCCTGCTTTTAAAAATAAACCATAAAATTAGCTTCATCTTCGTCAATATTCTTTAATCTTCTGAATATTTATGAGCAACTTTTCAGAGTTAAAAAATACAAATGCCACTGTTAATGTTTGCTCTCAGGCCTAGTACTCTAATAAAGAAAAGAAAACTAGTAATGGGGGAATGTAACTGTAGTCACTGTTGACTGACAATCATGCAAGGCAAACACAGACTAAATAACACTATGTCTCAAATATGAATGAGTGAGTGAATGAATGAATAAGAAAAACAAAAAAGAACTGTTTTTTGTGACTACATTACGTATCATAAAATGAATTGGACATATTAAATTTCTGTTAGGAATGGTGGTAGATGTATGGGTGTGTGTGTGTGTGTGTGTGTGTGTGTGTGTGTGTGTGTAGTATATCTTTCTTTTTTGAGTTCTCAAATGTTTGTCATGAGATAATGTTCAATCCTGGACTTTTTATTTAAATTTGTTTTATTGTTTTTGAAATAGGACAATGTCCAGAATATTTAAAGGGTGGCTAAAATACAGAAAAATGTCACACATCCTAATTTCATAAACATGATAAAACTAAATTACCTGTGCACTTAAATTAACGTAAATTTTTGTTGTATTTTAAAAAAATAAGCATCTCATGATATGACATTAATAATACTTAATTCAGAAATTAAAACAGCCAGATGTGATTCTTTGTGAGACAGCAAATGCAATGTTCTATTGAGCCCAGACTTACAGCAGATGTAATGTATATTCCAGTGTTTAGGAGAAGAAAAGGTCAAATCTGTCCCATAAGCAAATTGGGTAATTTCCCTGGCTCTAAAAGCTATCAAATGAAGAAACAACATCACACATCGCTGCTCTTTTTATATTAGATGCAATGAAATAAGCAGAAAAGTAATGAAAGCTCAGGGAAATATGGTTTCACATTTATACCATAGAATTCTGAAATACCTCACGAGAAAAATCTCTAGAATTGTAGAAGCAGAAAATCTTCTCCCATCATGTTCCTCCTGTGCTCTCTGCATAAAGCTGGTTTGAGGGAGGAATTGCTCAGTTAATAGTTTCTATAGAAGCAGTTTAACCAGTTTCCTAGGGAGCATGGTTGCTTAGAAACTCAAATATATTATGGCACAGAGGCTGTGACTAGACACCTGCTGGTGCACACAGCTTCAAGCTGCCATTTTTATCCACTTTCTCTCTCTTCTGGCTGTGTTCTCATATGGCAGAAGTACAGAGATGGAAAACCAAAGTGGTTCTTGGCTCAGGGCAAAGAAAGAAAAATTGCTTGTGGGTTTACCATAAAGACCACCTTTGGTAGATAAGTTGTTTTTGATGGCTGACTGGGCTCCAGTTTCCTTCACTTCAAACACCTTCCATTCACCATTGGGATAATCTCTGAGGATTTAGAATAATCATATTCTGTGGAAGCTCTGGCACATTAAGAAATGGTAATTGAATTTCATGAGGGCTGTTTTAAAAAATCTGTCCATTTAAGAAAAAGAGGCTGGAGTATTAAGTCCTTCAGTATATAGGACATACTATGAATATTAGGCTCGTTTCATTTTTTCAAAAAGCAGTGATGTGTCACCTTTGAAATATATAACATATACAAAAAATTTCATCCTTATACATCCCCGTTGGGATGTTTGTTCCAATGAATAATACTTGTGTCAATTATCTGCTTTATTTTTATATATTATAAATATAGTATGAACATTAAATGTTGTGCCTGTTTTCCACCTACTTACATGTATAAATAGATCTTTGAAGTTAGCAACCAATTTTCACATGATACTCTTTTAACTGTAAAAGATGGCAAGACTAGAGCATGCACTGGGAATGTGATGTGTGGTCACAGCATACCAGGCTGGCCCATTATGCAGCTGCTCAATAGAAAGGAGGCACTCAGCAACAGAATAGAAGCCAGTGGAGTGGGGACATCTAGCCTTCAAGAAACAGCAATCTTGGAGGTCCTTGGTCTTTTGAAGGCTGGATTTCTCAATGTGGGGGAATTCGAGGGCAGGGAAGGGTGGGGGCACACCATCATAAAAGTAACTGGAAGGGTAACTGGATAAAGGGTTTCTGGGGGGGATGGGAAATGAGGAAAGGGAATCACATCTGAAATGTAAATAAATAAAATATTCAATAAAACCAAAACCAAAACCAAAACAAAACAAACACCAATTGCAAATAAATAAGTGAAAAACTTCAGAAGCAATTCACCAACAACAGTTCCTCAGGTCTAAGGCTCAGTATTATTTCTGGCCATTTCACTCTGCTGTGGAGGGTTTCAAGCTGAGCAATCATGACTTTTTCTACAAATGATTCTTTTAACAGATTAAAGTAAACTTACAGCCATTTCATCCGATGACCGCCAACAGACACAGCTATTCAAAGAAAGCAGAGAGAAAGAGAGGAAAAGAGAGACAAAGAAGTTCAGAGAAAGGGAGAGAGAAAGAGAGGAGAAGGGAGACAAGTAAGGAGAAGGGGAGAGGGGGAAGGAGGAGAGGAAGAGGGAATGGGGGAGGGAGAAGGAGAGAGAGAACAAAGACCAAAATAGAGAGGATTGAAAACTCAGTTCACAATCTCACTAAAGTAATGTGAGAATTAATGTTTAGCATTCCAATTAACTTTATTTGCTTGTACACTTAAAATCCTGAGATACTAATATTCTCATACTATGCACTAAAGATCCCAATTAAACTTTTAATAAGAAATTAAATATTCTCTTTAAAATATATTTAAAAGTTCATTGAAAATATGGTATCATTTCCCACACCCTTTACTTCTTCCAGTCATTTTCGTGTTCTCTCCAACCAGCCCCTCCCATATTCCATCTCTGAATTTCACTATGTCTTTCCTCAAAATCTTACCAGTTATAATGAACATTCCACAGCATGTTGTTCTCCAGCTCTTTTGTTTGATTTGCCAGATAGAATTTAAATACCAAAGTTCAGACACATAATCTTATTCACCTTTATATTCATTGTATCTACAAGATTGTCTAGAATGTAGAAGTCAGTCAAATATTAGTTATTTCAATTATTTTAAAAAATAATTTTTTTCTCCCTACTCAACAGGCCTTTATATATGGTTCTCATGAGTTACCTCAGAAAATGCCTTCAGAAAGATTTTTTTCCCCAGAAGTTTTTGTTTCTTCTTCAAAAACAACAAGAAGGACAATTTAACATAGCATTTTCAATAGAGAGACTTACCTTTTGAATGACTATCCATCATGTTAGACAAGAAATCAATCCAGAGCAGTTCAAAAAACATTAGAATGCTTTGGTTTTCATATGTATTGATACTATGATTACAAAAATAATAAAAGTTAGTCTGTTAGTCTATGTTTTAGTATTTATTCTAAAATTATATTTATTACTTTTTTATTTTGTCTATGTGGATGTGTATCAACATCTGCCAGGCTATGAATGTGTAAATGTCATAAGATTCATTATAAAAGTTGGTGATCTTCAACCAAGTAGTTTTCTAGAACTTAAACTTAGGTCATCAGGATGGATTGCAAGCACCTTGACTTACTGAGCTATATTGCGGGCCAACATTTCAATCTTAATATTTGTTATTTTTAAAAATCAATGATACAACTATGAATATGAATGAATGCATCACTACTTACTTATCATATATTCATCAAAGTTTTACTGCTCAGCAGTAAAATACAGGGAGGCAAGTTTTCTATCACTGAAACATACACTCAACTACTCTAATGATTTAAATATTAGGAAGATGGAATAAAGGCAGTGTGTGTATGTGTGTGTACACAAGCAAAGAAAAGAAGAACCAAGAAGACAGTAAATTAGGCATAGAAAGTAAAACAACAACAACAACAAAAAAAAACAAAAACAAAAATAGTACAAGATATATTGCTACTTATACGAGCAAGAGTTGTTTCTAGGAAAAATATATCTCTTTTGAGATCATCCATTCAAAACAGAGTCCTATCTCTTCCCATGTTAATTGAGTGACAGATGCTTTTGTGGCTTATTTTATTCTGGTATCTTTAAGATGTACTTACAGGAACATATGAATATTTCCTCTTATAGTCTTTTCCGCAAGAAATTGTCATGTCTGTATTATGTAAGCCGGAAACATATCTCATAAAAGAATTGAAATTTCATCCTACATTCATTTTTTTTTATTTTCCCAATGAAGTCCACAATGTTTTTGAGTTATCAAGATCTAAAGAAACAACGTAGCATAGAATGGTCAAGAATAAATTGCTTGTTTCTTTTAGAACTCACTTTCAACATAAATATGATTTTTTTTCAGTTCATTGATTTACTACCAATTCTGAATATACTGTTCTTTCAAATAACGTGTGTGTTGATGTGTTTTGTGTGTGTGTGTGTGTGTGTGTGTGTGTGCTCACGTTTGCATACCAGGGTGCATATGAATGCTTGGGTACATGCATTTCTAAGCAAATAATAACCTGTTGTATTTTCCCCAAGAGCTATACATCTTGTTTTTGAGACAAGGATTTTTGTTAGCCTAGAGTTCACTGAGTAGTAAAAATTGTCCAGGTAGCAGGACTATGTTGCCTGGCCAAAAAGCAACAAGGATTTCTGGTTTTGCTTTTTTGATATTTGGATTAAAATTGTGTACAACTAATCCTGGCTTGAGAAATCAAAATGTCATTATTTTCTTGGCATGAAATACCAACTGAGCTCTCTCCTTAGCCCTCAAGTATAAATTTAATTGATATATTTTGCTTGCTTGATGCGACGACCTGGTCATTCACTCTTAAGATAGTTAAGCCTTTGAGATTCTAAAATAATTTATTACATATTCTTTCACGATTATATCAGGCTAAAATTATTTTCATAAGTGCTATATTGGTATACTAGTTTCTGAACTTACCCCCTGTCACAATTAAGTTTCAGGGAACCAGACTCTCCTATGCTACTTATTATAAATGTCTGTACTCCATAAAATCAAGAAATCATGACATCTAATATCATTGACCAAAAACTAGGATTCCAAAAGAAGGAAACCTAAACTTGTCATGTAGAAAGTGGCAAGATTTCCTTGGTCTATGAATTTGTGTGTTCTAGCAATTGATTACTATCTCCCCAGAGCTCATACATGTATACCCTACATCCCAGTAGAAAATGTCTCAACATTTAGTTGATGAATCTTTATTAAGACACTGCAGCATTCCATTAGGTCATTTTCTTCCAAAAGTAGGCAATCAGTCAAGTACTCAGTGACATACACTTTTCTTCCAAAAACAGAGATTGCAATGATAACTGCCATGATGTTGTACATGTTAAGTGCTGCATGCTTCTCTTTTTAAAGAAACAATTGATACAGAAGACAAAGCACTAGAAAGTAAGAGTTACTTCTTGTTTCTGTGAAATTTTTCTCTGCAGAGTCTAGTCTTGATAGAAATACCTAATTATGAAGTTAGTAAATTAGTGTCTTTAGGAGAACATCATTTGATGGGTTCAGTATTGATTTTTGTTATCAAAATCTACACATTTATACATGAATATAGGGTAAATCTGACTTTTTAAAAAGAAGCATAATGCCTGGGACCCACGAAGAACATCCATTCTTACTAACACAAATAGTGTACTGCTGGCTTCTTCCACCAACATTTAGGTTCTTAAGGGTAAAATCTGCCTGTCCTCCAATGGATGAATTCTGTCTACTTGTTTCTTGGTTTGTTTGTTTGATTTTGTTAATATGGTTTATACAGTTCGATGGTTGTTAATTTAAAGTAAAAAGATCTTGATATTTAAGAGTCTATTTATATCTTTTACAAACATCTTCAATTCTAAACCCTAATCTTATATTTAATAGAACCTTTAAATCTGGTAAAGCAATAATTATTTTCCAGAAAAACATGTCTTCTATCACAACCCAGATTTTTCTGAAATTTTAGAGTCTAAATTTATGCCTCCAATGTCAGACCACAATGGACACTTACCTTATCACAGCCTTCCAGTTTAATGACTGAATCATAAACTGAACACTTTACTTATAGAATTATGAATGAGGTCCCAATCCATTCATTCTTGTGCTCAGAAGAGAAACTAGAGGACAATTTGCACATAAAGACGACCAGAGCCAGTGTGACTAGTGTGGCAGAGACCAGAGTAATATGGAAGTATGACAATGACTCTGAACTCTGGTGATTGCCAGAAGCCAGGTTAAGTCAAGAAAAGCTCTTTTTACAGACCTTTCACAGAAAAATGCAGACCTACTAATAACTTGGTTTCAGAAGTCTAGCTATCAGAACTATGAGCAAGTACATTTCTGTTGTTTTCAGCCACCCAGATAGTATTTCGGTAAAACAGCATCAGTAAATGAATAAACCCTCTATTGTTCTGCCTTGAAATGGATTTGTATTATCCTCTTTCATTAACTTACCAGAAAAACTCACCAGTGGACAAAGAATTCATCAGACATGAGGCAAATGTGTGAGCTGAGAAAAAGACATCTGTGCAATAGACAGGGCTACCTGCCTGTGGGTCCTCTGTATTTGCCCAGATCAATTCTAAGAAGTAACTGTTTCTAGTTTTTATCCACAGCAAAGTAGGTTGCTTCTCACTTGTTCTTAAGATTTCATAAGTGGAAATGCCAGGATGCTAGGACGTTGATGACACTCCCTGACATCTGGAGTTCGGCAGTTGCTCCAAAATCTTCCTTAGAATGCTTTTCTTTGCTCACTTGTCAGTAGCTGTTTTTCAGATAAAAGATTATTGTCTGCCAATGAGTTTGTTTCTCATCTGAGTTGTAGATCTCCAACTGCAGTTTTCTAAGCCTTCTGTCTAATTCAGATGCATCTACTTTTGCTGATCTTCAGAGCCACGAAATTCAGGGAATTCTGATCATGGGAATAGAGATGATTGCAAAGCTTTGGCCTATAGGATATACTTTATTAAAAATTAATTTTATGTTTAAGGTCATTAAATAAAATTATAGGTATCTGCTACATGTACATTTCCAAAATTAGTAACAAATATGGATATTCCCCCTACCGATTTCTTAAGCTATGTTAGGAAAGATTCTAAAACTGACTAAAGCATTTTTGCAACTCTTTGGAATGTATCCATACCGATTATATATAATGGGACTAGCTGTCAAGATAAGGTTACTAATTGGTTGAACTGTAAATATTCAAAAGGAAACTTGCCTTGTGGGGGGCTTACATTGCCAACTAAGATGTTAAAATAGTGAATATTTTTCAAAGACAATCTTCTCTTGGCCTTGGTTAGACTGATTCTCTGTATAGTATATTTGAAAAGAATTAGATACTTTTCCAAATAATTTGCCTCCTACAATGTCCAAGAATCTTAGAATTGCCTATGATCCCTGCTACACCTTTGTTATGGTCAATGAAACCTTTAGGATTTCTAACGTAGGAAACAGCCTAAAAAAAGGGTATTATTTTAAGCTATTCTATATATGGCAATTCATTATTGAACAATAAGAAATGAATCTAATGAACTAAGTATGACATATGACCAGATTTAAAATTTCAAAATTCTCCATTGCTGGGAGGGGGTTTACAAACTGGTACAAACACTCTGGAAGTCAATCTAGTGGTTTCTCAGAAAATTCGAAATTGTTCTATCTAAATCTTAAGTTAGAACTAAAAAGTAGTTTAAGGCAGGAATCTAAATACTAGGCTAGAACAAAGAAGTAATTTCAGATAGGAATCTAAATTTTAGGCTAGAACAAGGAAGTAGGCTTCAGACATGGAAATGACATTGGGCTAGGACAGGGAAGTTGGCTCAGATATTTTGGTATTTTGGTCATCCTGTTAAGTCCATAGAAACAGTGATCACAGAAATGTTCGTGGAATTTTGTTTATTGTCTTGCTTGTTCTTTGACTATTTATGTTCATTGTTTTGCTTGTTCCTGGACTATTTGCATCTGTTGTATTGCTAGTTCTTCAACCTAGAACTGACCTTAATACTTGCGTCTAATTAAAATGGTATAAAACCAAGAAGGAGGAGGGGGGATGGGATAGAGGGTTTCTAGGGAGGGGAAATGGGGAAAGGGGATGGCATCTGAAATGTAAATAAATAAAATATCCAATAAAAAAGAAATAAAAAGAAATTGTTCTATTTGATTAGCCAGCTGCACATCTACTCCGCATATACTGAAATGATACTCCACAATATACACATATCTCCAGGACATGTTCTCCACTAAGATCATGTCAGCTTTGCTGGCAATAGCTTAAAACTGGAAATAAGCCAGATATCCTTCAACTGAAGAATGGATAGAGAAAATGTGGAATATACAATGGAATACCATTCAGCTATTAAAAACAAGAACTTCATAAATTTTGCAGGCCATTGGATGGAAATAAAAAAATATCATCCTGAGTGAGGTAACCCATACCCAGAAAGACAGTATGATATATATTCTCGATATGTGGATGTTAGCCATAAAGAGAAGAATACAAGCGATATACCCCACAAACCCAAAGAAGTTAAATAAGGAAAGCCCAAGTAAGGATGCTTGAATAGCAGTAAGGAGAGGAAACGGAATAGTCAGAGGAGGTAGGAGGAGAGAGGGAAGTGGGTAGGAAAGGGAGGAAGAGGGAAACAGGGAGACTGGGTCAGGTGATGGGAGTTATAGGAGAGAAGCCAGAGCACTAGGAAAATGAATGGAAATTTGCATCTGCCTGAGATGAGGGGTGGGGAAGAGACTTCCAGAAGTCTATGAGTGTGACCTTAGCCAAGATGTCTAACAATGGAGTTATGGAACTTGAAAAGGTTGCCTCCTGTAACAACACAGGGCACTTCAACTGAGGAATAAGGACACCAACCCATTCGCAGAACTTTTAACCCAAAATTTATAGTGTCTAAAAGAAATAAAGGGATGAAGCAGAGACAAAAGGAAAAGCCAGTGGATTCCTGTCAAAATTAAAACACATACCACAGGCAAGCGCCAATCCCTAATATTATTATTGATACTCTGTTTTGCTTGCAAACTGTCTTCAGAAATATTCTTCTCAACAGCTGACTGAAACATATGTTGATATCCACAGTCAAACTTATATGTAGGTCAGAGACACAGAGAAGCTGGGGGAAGGACTGAAGGAGCTGAAGGGGATGACAACATTCCAGGAAGCCAAATAGAGTCAACACATCTGTTCCTCTGAGAGCTCTAAGAGTCTGAGTCACCAACAAAAGAACATGCATGGGCTGGAACAATGATACATATGTAACAGACAGGCAGCTCAGTCAACACAGCAGCTTTGTTTGCCCAATATGGCAGAGACTGATGTCCCAAGGTGAGGGGATGTACAGAGAGGCCCCATTCCTCTCAGAGAAGAATGAGAGTAGCATAGTGGAGACATTCTGTCAAGGATGGACAGGGAGGTGTAGCCTCATTTGGAATGTAAATTAAAAAAATCAATTAATTTAATAATAAAAAACATTCAACAAGTTATCAAAATATTAATATCAGTCATCATAGTATATAACATGGTTTAGTTCATTATATATTATTTATGTAAAAATTATAAACATTCTAAGAGTATTAGACATTTGAATTTATAAACAATAAAGGAAATGTTATGGGATATAGGCAAGTTATCAAATATAGCAGAGCTCCTGTGTTCCATGCACACTGATAATGTGGTGGATCAGACTACCAAGCATCTTCTGTATTCTTAGGTTTTCTTACCTCTGACGATACCTACTAAGTTAACTAGATGTTGTTATTCACAGAAAACTACTCGGAAGTTATTCTAATTTTATTAGGTTGCTAAGGTCCTTTGATTATGCAACTATAATGAACGACCCAAAGTTCCACAAATTAACACTGCAGTGAAGTTGTAGTTTGGAAGAATTCATAAATATTTAGAGGTATCATGGCAAAAATTTTATTTATGGTAGGATACTTGGAGCAGCAAGACTTTGTGCCAAGGAAATCCTGTATTTGGGATTATGTGTCACAGAATGTTCTAATAATATTGATTACACAGAAACAGAGAAGAGTCAAAAGTATATTAAATTTTGTTTCCTAAATAAATGGTTTCTGTGTGGTTTACATGCTTGGTGTGTCAGTATTACTCTTTCTCAGGCTTTATGTTCATAACCAACCCAATTTTTTTATACAAACTTGAAAATGTGTGGGTTACATATTGGTAAGTAGTTATGCAAAAGCTTCTCTTTCATATTTCCATTAAAGATGCAGCTAAAGACACAAATGTACACATTAATGCTGCTTATTTCTAGACTTGTGGTTGATGAATAAAGTTTTATTTCTTTCCATATTATTCTTGAGACTCTCTGAGTCTCAAGACTCAATTTTGACTGTTTTCCTTGACTTCTAGTTATGTCTGCTTTTCTCCTTTGATGTAGACAAAAAAAAAAAAAAAAAAGGACCCAGAATTATTGTATGCAAAGGTGGTGATATAATGAACAAGGAAACCCTAGACAGAACAAAATGGAATCTTATGACAGGAGTGTGACAAGAGTAAACTTTAGAGAGGGTTTTCAAAGGACATTGTTTCTGAGTGAGTGCCTCATAATTTCTCCAATTTAGAAATTGCATACTTCATCACAGGAGCCATGTGTCTACAACAACCTGTCAATTGAGCGTAGTTCTGAGTGGAAGGAAACAATACAGAAAGTCCTAGTGTTTGGACAGAAAGAAGAGTACATGCATATAATCCTACAAAAGAAGATAAAATATAGAAGTTTCTATTAGAAATGGTGGAGAGAGAGCTGTCTCCAAAACAACTGATCACAGGCAGTTTGAACCTGTAACAAATTTATTAAATTCACTCTCTTTTTGAGCTCATATTATCAGCAACAAATGAACTAGATGTGAGCTGAACTCATTGAACAAGCTCCCAAGACTGTCATTACAAAATTCTTATAATTTAAGCATTTTATAAGGAGGTACTGTCATCTTCACATATGCTTCCATTCCCCAAACCATCCGTGTATCATCTTTATGCTTTTCCTTTTTCTCTGTATCCTAAGAAGATAAGAGAAAACATCCTCAGAAAACAGCTTATCAGTTTCTTCATGGGAAATGCCAGAGTCTTGCATGTTGTGCAGCAAAGGAGAGAAATGCAGCATAGGCTATTTTTGTGTTCACCAGAGAACTATATATCTTTTGAATTTTTCCACTTATCATTTCTTATATTCTATCTATTTAGGATATTAAATTCATATATAATAAACATGAACAGCAGTCATTTTACATGAAACTAATTATGCTGGGTAAAGACCCAGAGGACAGATTCTTCCTGACACAGTACTTTCAGTATCATTTACTTGTAGTGTGCTGTGCACAATACAGTGTCTCAGTGGCGATTAGTGCATGGCTCTGACTTATATTTCTCAATTTGCCAATAGTATTGTTTCTTATTGTTACTGTTATTTACTTAATCTATTTCAGAGATTTTTTTTTAAAGAATGCTTCTCAGTTTTATGGCAAAGGAAATTAACATTTAACGACTTATAATTTTCTTATTCTCAAAATAACTGATTTTACAGTTAATCAATTCAATTGCAATGCAGTAAAAGTGATGAGAACAAAAGTCTATGGTAAGTCGAGGAAGAAAGTGCATCATTTCATCCATGGAAAAGACATACATGATTAAATGTTGCTTAAATAAGATAGTAACTTGGCTGTAGAAATAATTAAGAATTACTCAAGTGGCCATTATCAAAAATTTTAGTTCAGTTATAAGGAAGAAAATGCTTGGAAAGACAGTGATACTAATGTAGTTTCAGATGATGGAAATCTCTTTGCTATGGAATAAAGTTTGCCTTTTATAATAAGCTATGCATAGTATTTATATATTTTATGTGTGCTACAAGATGAAAGATAATGCAAATGACGTTTAACAAAGTTTCAGCATTTAAAATGTCAGTAAACTATAGCTTTTAATGTGTAAATACTTCTATATTTTTCATTGAGAGGATATTCTTTAATTGAGATAGTAAATGGGTAATAAGACAATTTTCCCCAAATTATGTCCTACAAAGATGAAGACATTTTGCAAATACTAACATCCATTTCCCCCCAAATAGTTTCAGAATATATTCAATATGTCTATATCTATAGATATATGTATCATAGTTGGAATTAGGGAAGCATGTTAGGTAGTTTCTACATTCCATTGCCTTACTAACATGTAAATCTTCAATAGTTTCAATACAATGGAATAGATGCAATTAAGTAGTATCTTTTTTTATTTAACAAGCTTATGATGGATGATATGACTTAATTTGCATTTCAATAGAATAAAATTTTAAAAGCCTTCTGATAGTTACATATGAATATAAAGATTCAATCTCTTCTTATAAAACAATGAAAATAAAAGAAGTATTTTTATTTTTTCTCATCTGTGAACAGAAGTTTGTAAATTATTTTTCAAATGCCACTAGAATGAAGTATCATATGTTATGTAGACCAATCAGTAGTTATAGAATTTCTCTACAATTAAAAAAAAAAAAATCCCTTTAAAGTCAGGTGTTTTCTCTTCTTAAATGAGTACTTACAACCATAAAATAAATTTATCTTGAAGGTTAACTGCATATATTATTAAATTCTCATGGTACAGAAAGAGACCTTAAAGATAGATGGTTCTGCCTTTAGAATTAGTACATACTATTAATGTTGTAATTACAGCATCATGTAATATTAACATGACGGGAGGATTGATTGAACCAGTGAGTCACTGGCCACTCTGAATTAATGCTCCAAGTAGTTAAACAGAAACTGCCAAGGTCAGGACTTAGTGCTATTTCTGCTGGATGTTATTCTGTACATAGCAGCTACTCAGTCCTTCTGTTTCCCAAGGAGCTGGTGTGCTGCAGGCCCTTAGGATGAATCTGCCAGAATTAATAATAATCAAGCCCACTCTTAAGTAAATGTCTCCAGAAAGAGAAGCAATTGGAAAACTTAGAAGTCAGACTTCTTAAATTCTGGCCAGGCACAGAAATATATACCTTTCTCATCTCATTTGAGAACAAAGGGAACACAAAAGAGTACAGAATATCCTCTCTTTGTAAGTGTAGGAATCATCCCACACCTATGAGAATCATAAAGCAAAAAACCTGGGGAAATAGGAACGTAGTGGAAGCAAGTATATTTGACTGAATATTAATTGGGGAAGACTGAGCTTTACCTTGACCCAGTTAGGCAGCACTTAGTTTACTGTTCTTACATTCAAAGTGAAATATTTTGCAAAGCTATGATGTTGAAGGGAATATAGATGACAAGGACACTTAGAATTAATTTAGAATATCTGAGAGCTTCGTCAGTATGCACACCAATGATATTTTTCATGCTAATTTCCCCCCTGCTTTAACATCAGGCAGAGAGGGTAGATACAAATTTAATATTGCATCAGAATTAATTGAAGTTTTTTAACTTCCTAGTGATTGTTAGGGAGAAAACATTTTGACCTTCTCCAGTAGGTTACTGCCTTACTTCCTGCCATTGTCTTAAAAGTTACCATTTACTTCTCTGAAACTTTAATCCAACATAATTATCTATTTAATTGACTGACTGTGGTAGATACAAATAGTTGGTTAAGAACAATATTAAGTACACTTACCATTTGTAGCTTCCAAGGTATGCACGCATTTATTCAAAGGCAATTTAAAGGCATCTGAAGCAATAATCATTTATGTGCAAAAAATCATCACAATATTATATCCATAATATTGGGTCATGACTTTGAGAGAGAGTTCCGTCTTTAGCAGGCCATACCCATTTTGGCAGTTAGCTGATATGTATCAACTTCCAACTTCTATCACTCATGACTCTTCATTTTTGAATGGAATGGGTGTTTCAGTGTCACAGGAAAGCACAGTCTTTCATTTTATAAAAATATTTTTTGATATAATTCAAAAATTTCTTTCCATTTTAATTGCCATCATTCTAATCAAAGTTACTATCACCTCTCACCTGAATTGTTATAAAGATTCTTCATGGTCCCTTGATTATTCTTTTTTTTTCTCTCCTGTACATAGACTTAGTCTAGCGAATGCCAAAGCTCTTTCTAATGTGCTCCTTCCAAACAACCTCCAGTATGTTCTCTTTTCTCTTGTTAAATAAATCTAAGATGTGTATAAAGCTGGTCATGGTTTAGCTTTCATTATTATTAAGTCATTGTACCTTTCTTATGCTTTGGCTCACTTCTATTTCCAACTGAATGGGTTTTTAAGATGCTCAGATAACAGATCTTGAGGCCTTCATATTAGTACTTTTATATACTATATTTCTCCAAGCCATGACTTTCTCAAATTTCCCTTCCTTTCTTTCCTCTTTAATACAATATCCTGGTCAGTCTTGGCCAATCCACTTAAACATTTTCTAAGGATTTGCTTAGATATTAAGAATGTCTTTGTTTTTAACAAAGATAAAGATAGATAAAGATAAAGATAAAGATAAAGATAAAGATAAAGATAAAGATAAAGATAAAGATAAAGATAAAGATAGATAAAGATAAAGATAAAGATAAAGATAAAGATAAAGATAAAGATAAAGATAAAGATAAAGATAAAGATAAGATAAAAGATAAAAAAGATAAAGCTTGGGGAACAGTTCCTTAACATTTGTAACTTAAAGTACTAACTTGCAGTGTTTTTGAACTCAGTGTCTAGTAGCATCAACAGAAGGTATATTACAGTTATATATTTGTAAATAAGTACATATTCATGTAGTGATGCATTTGAGCCTTAGAATGCTTCAGTTAGTATTTTCTAACCACAAACAATATTAAAATAGTTGACAACAGCCTTATACAATAATATCTTTTATGTGTAACTGTGATTTATATGCTTTATGGGATCCTCTACAACACCAGAAAAAAAAATAGTCATAAACAGAGAAATAAGAGGACATTCATTTTCAGGATCTTCTTATAGGAAAGGCAAGAATACTGATCAAGAACATAAATAATAGAGGAAGGCACCATCATAATAAAATAATGAAGCCCAAGTGTTTTGCTGTTATTATTGATTTTTTTAAGCCAGTGATTTTGGCAAGCTCAAAGAAGACGGCTGGGTTGAGGAGAAAATATGGCAGAAAAAAATGGAAGAATTAGAGGAATTAAAAAAGTAGAAGAGTGTTGTGGACAGTACTCTGCCTGGCTTGGGGGCCAAAATGTCCCAGTCTGTGTTGTTGTTTTGGTCCACGGGTCAGGGTTGCCAAGAATGGAGACAAGACAGAGGTTCTGGAGTCAAGTCTCAAGTCTCCTTTATTGTCTCTCTTAACTCATATTCTCCCTGACTCAAATTCTCCTTGACTCATATTCTGTCTTGACTCATATTTTCCCTGACTCAAATTCCCCTTGACTCACATTCTCTCTTGACTCATAATCACTCACATTGACCCTATTATAAGGAAATCTTTGGTATTTATACGCTTTGTAGGTGCATGGATACCACGTGCCTTGTAGGTGTGGTTATGACATAAGCCTTACAGGTGTGAATAGCCCGTGCACCTTACAGGCATGTATGGTGTGGATAGCATGTGCACCGCATATCTTGCAGGCGTGGATACCACATGCTCCTTGTAGCTGGGGGCACTAAACAACAAAACAAGCTATGTGGGATAAACAAGATATTTATCAGAGTGTGCTTCAGCTGTTGTAGGCTATTGAAAACCAAGTCTCATGTCAGGGTATATGTATCAAGATGGCTGTAAATTTGATAGCTGCTTTCTAGCTTCTTTCTGCTTAAAGTCTGCTCCCAACAGAAAAGGAGGAAGGCAAAAAGGCTAAGAAAAGCCCAAGAAAAGGGGAAATAGAGCAAAGTAAGAAATTAGACTCCACAAAGAGATTTTATTATTCACATTTAAAATTCTTAATAATTAACTCTTGCCTTCTCTTGCTAAATGCTTACTGGTTGTATTTAGAATTTTTTTGTTTCCAGAGATAAAATATTTATTCTGACAGATAGTAAGAGTGTCATTTCAGCACAGTTTGTAGAAATTATCACATAAGTGCTTTTTTATTATAACTCAATGCTCTCTTGACACACAATGTGTTTCATATTGTATATATCCTATGTAAATCCTGGTTCTGTCTTCTGCCAGTATATCCACCACAACCAGGTTGGATTCTCAACAACTGCTAAATGCTATGGATATGTTCAAGCTTGTATTATTGTGTCTTTAGATTTTATAGATATTATTATTGCTCATATGCCAAAAATATATCTCCTCAATTAAAATCTTTTTTTAGGTACAAAATTGAATCACTTTTCATTTAATATTTTAATATGTATTTTTATCTATATTTGACACAATAAAATTGAGCTTGTTCTCAAGAATTTTAGAGTATTTAACCAAAAGCCAATTGTGGTGGTTTGAATACACTTGGTCCATTGGAAATGTTATTATTAGGAGGTATGACCTTGTTGGAGAATGTGTGTTATTGTGTGTGGTAGTGGTGGTGGTGGTCGTGGGTTTGAGGCTTCTTTGCTCAGGTTCTCCTCAGTGCTGCAGAAGAGACCCTCCTCCTTGTTATCTGAAGAACTGAGTCTCCTTCTGGCTGCCTTCAAATCAAGACATAGAACTCTCAGCTCCTTCAGCAACATACCTGCCTGCAAGCTGCCATAATCCCTGCTATGATGATATTGGATTAAACTGCTGAAACTGTAAACTAGCCCCAATTAAATCTTTGCATTTATAAGTGTTACTTTGGTCACAGTGTCTCTTCACAGCAACAGAGACACAAGTTTGTACCAAGGACTGAGGTATTGCTGGAATAGACTTGACCAAGATTTTCTGTGGAGGAATGCGGATTTTGAGACTTTAGAAAGCAATGGAATGCTTTAGTAGAGCTTAATGGGCCATTCTAGTAGAAGCATAAAAGACATTGGTGGTGAAGGTGGTTTGAACTGTGGGGAACTTGTTCAAGAGGTTTAATAAGAGAGAGATTATGCTCTTTTTCCTGAAGATCAATTTTTGTGATGTTTTCGTGAAGAATTCAACTACTTTTTATCCTTTTCTGGGCATCTAACTGAGGCTAATGTGGAGAGATTCAGATTGGTTGCATCAAGAAAAGAGTTCTCAAAGCAGCCTAGCATGTACTGTCTCCTGTGATTCTCTCTTCTGAAGAGATTTTTTTATTAGATGTAGATAACTAAGAAGGAAAAAATATAAAAATATATGGTTCAAAGATGAAAGAGGGCACAGGAAATGAAATGGAGCTAAATTCTGTGTTTAAAGATATTAAATGAAATTAAGGAAGTGGTAGCCTTGGAGGCATGATCTCCAGCTAAATTTATTGTTTATGAGTTTGGAGTTACACAAGGGATAGTTATATTATGTTATGACCTGGTTATTGTTTTTCATTTGGACATAAGGGGATATGTTTATGCGTTGTTTCAGTTAGGGTTTTACTGCTGTGAACAGACACCATGACCAAAGGCAACCCTCATAAGGACAGAATTTAATTGGGGCTATCATACAGGTTCAGAGGTTCAGTCTATTAACATTAAGGCAAGAGCATTGCAGCATCTAGGCAGGCATGGTGCAAGTGTAGCTGAGAGCTCTATTTTTTCATCTGAAGGCTGTTAGCAGAATAATACCTTCCAGGTAGCTAGGGCTAAGGTATTAAAGCCCACACCCACCGTGACACACCTACTCCAACAAGGCCTCACCTCATAATAGAGCCACTCCTTGGCCCAATTATATACAAACTATCACATTCCACTCCCTGGCCCTATAGTCTTGTTCAAACATGTGAGTTTATTGAGGCTGTACCAAAACATAACATAATGCAAAATACATTTAATCTAACTTTCAGAGTTCTAATAGTCTATAGCAGTCTCAATAGTGTTAAAAGTCCAAAGTTCAAGGCCTCTTCTGAGATTCATCTAATTCACTTAACTATAATCCCCAAAGCATGACAGAAAACCAGCTGGGCAAAGTTCAAACACTGCATCTCTATGTCTGATGTCAAAGTGGTCTTCAGATCTCAAACTCTTTTTTCATCTTTGTTGACTGTAACAAACTTTTTTCTCCTGATCTGTTAGCAGCTTTTCTCAGCAGATAGCCCATGGCTGTGGCATCTCGAATATCTTGAGGTCTCCAAGGCAACTTACATGTTATAGCTTCATCTTTCAGTGTCTGGGATCCACACATGATCTTCTGGGCTTCTCCAAAGGATTGGCATCACTTCTCCAGTTCCACCCTCTGTAGCACTCTGGTTGATGCACTCCACTGCCACTGCTGTTCTTGGCGATCATCCCATGGTGCATGTATCTCATCTGAAACACACTGGGTCTTCCACTGCAACTAGGCTTTACCTATAGCCTCTCATAGGCTCTCTTCATGCTGCCAAGCCTCGACTCCCTTGCATGACCCCTTCAGTCCTGAGTCATCAACTGCATCTGAGGCTACACTTTCACCAATGGCCTTCCATGGCCTCTCACAGTGCCAAACTTCAGCAGTTCTTCATGACTCCTTAATGCCTTCAAAGCCAATACCACCTGGGTGTTTCTTACATTATTGCCAATTACACCTGCTGCAGGAGGTACAACCTTGGCTATCTCTCTGACACAGCTTCTTTTTGCTCTCAGAAAACACTTCCCAGAAGATTTCCCCTCAGTGATGCTGGTCTCTTCTTAATCTCAGCGAATTTCTTAGCTCCAGCTAACCAGAGTCAATTTTCCTAGTAGTACCTTCTGTTTTTCCCTCTAAAGCCAGAGCCACATGGCCAAAGCTTCCCAGTTCTGCTGTTTTCAGGAGCTGGAACATGGCTACCATGTTCTACTACATTCTCACTAGCTTCCTCTTTTTCAACTCCTTCACTGCCTAAGCTTGGCTGTCCCTTATCTGGCTTTGTAGACTTACCTTGAACTCAGAGATTTGTACATCTGTTTCTTGGGATTAAAGGTGTGGGAAACTGTTATTGAAATGCATGGGAAATAGTAATAATAATAATAATAATAATAATAATAATAATAATTATTATTATTATTATTATATATGTTGTAAGTAAAATTATTATTACTTCTTACCATGCCTTTCTTACAGTCTGTTTTATAATAGAGTTTAGCATCTATAGATCTAACTTGGTGTTTTCCACTTTGACATTCGACTAACTGCTAGAATTAAGAATTTACTTTAGGGAATTATTTGAACACATTTACTTGTTACTCCTCAGAATACTATTACAGATACTATCTATTCATGCTATTAGGAATATGTTTATTATAAATCTTAAAAGTCTCAGTTTCCAAAATCTCTATTTCTAAAATGGAAATGAAATTAAAAAAAATATTTCTCTCCCTTATCTTGATAGAGTTAATTGAAAATACAGAGTAACAAAAATGAAACATCCTCAACATCTAAAGAATAAAAATATGAAGTATAAATGAGAGCATAGGCGAATTCACTTGATTATTTGTTAATTTTTTTGTTGAAATTTTATTTAGACACACTTGATTTAAGCAAAGGAAAACTGTCTGAATGTGCACATTTAGAGCTATGAAGAAAAACTATTTACCAGGGCAAACTTTCTCTTAAATAACACTTACGTGTCTCAATCAGCAGCTTGTTGGGCCTCTCAGAGGGCAGCTATGCTAGGCTCCTGTCTGTAAGTAGATCATAGCATCAGTAATAATGTCAGGCCTTAGACTCTCTCCTTGAGATGGATTCCAATTTTGCATGTTCACTGGACTGCCTTTCCTTCAGCCTGGTCAGGCTTCAGTGGGAGAAGACATGCCTAACCCTTGAGAGACTTGAGGCCCCAGGGAATGAGGAGTCCTGGTGGTAGGGAAGACATCCTCTTGGAGACAAGGGGGTGGCGGAATGGAATAAGGAATTGTAGAAGGGCAGACTGGGAGGGGCACAAAGACTGGACTGTAAAGAATTAAAAGTAGTAGTAGTAATAGTAATAACAATAACAATAATAATAATAATCACTTATGTGATGTTAAATGTATGTATCCAATTATTAAAAACAAAATAGACAATCAGACAGACAAATACAAAATTAATGAGACACTAGTTTAGATTGTTTAGGAATAATCCAGATACAACAGAGTTTAACTCATTCTACCTACAATTACTCAATAAAAAGCTAGGACTTAAGCAATTTCTTAAAATAAATAGGAAACAAAGCACGCACTTCAGAGATGGCCTTCAGTTCTAATTAGCTTTGCAATCTCTGTGAATACAATTATATTGTGCTCTTACAATCATCTATTACTGAAAAGTGGGATGACAAAAGTGAATAAAATATATGTGTATTTATATGCTGCATGTCATAATTTTGTCTTATTTCCAGAAAGCCTATTCATTAGACTCAGTTGCTAATCTAAAATTCTATTTTACCCATTTGAATGCATATTTACATTATGTCTCAAAAGAGTTGGATCAAGTATTCTTCCTTTCTTTTCTTTTCTTTTTTTTTCCTTATACTTTGCTTATAAAATTTCATCTCAATATGGGTGTGGAAAGTATGTCATTTTGTCTAATTTCTGGTCAATACTAATAGGAAAATTCTTCTTTGTAGTTTGCCTCTGGTTTATCTACTCTACTGGACATGTGAAATTCAACATTTAAAAATTAATCTAAGCAACAATGATTATTTAAATTCACTGCAAGTCCTCACTACTTTAACACAAGGACTTACTTTGTTTGAAAGCACTTGTTTAATGGTGACATTTTAATATTATTATAAAATGATATGTATATTACTTAAGACATCTTAGCCTGCAAATGTCAGAAAATTAACTCAACCCAGCTTAATCAAAGGTGATTGTATTGGCTCAGAGTACATTCTCAATTATTTTAATTAATATGAGTGCATATACATTATATTTTTGTCAGTACAGGGGGAAAGAGAGACTGCATGTTGATTTCTAAGGAATTACAAGAGAACATTTAACTCTTTTTTATCTAGACTTCACTTTGAATATTTCATAATTTCCTTATGCAGATTAGTTACAATGACATAGGTGGAGTCAATACCGCTTCTAAGTCCAAAGTGTTTACTTACTTACTAAGATTCATCAATCTTTCTTTTTTTTCTTCCCTTTCTTTATCACTTTGATCTATAAGAATGGAAATTGAGGGTTGCTGCCTTATTATTATTATTATTATTATTATTATTATTATTATTTATTATTATTTTCTATAATGGAGAAGAGAAAAACACTGCATACCAAAATGACAGCACATGGAGAAAATGCCATATCTAACCTCATGTGAAAAGTTACAAATAAAGTCATGTTTTAAATTATTGTATTGTAAGGCACGAATAAAATATAGATATCTTCTAGTCAGGAGATCCTACACTGAAGATGTGGTTTTATATACACAAATATTCCAAAATCTAAATCACTTCTACCCTGTACCTTTTCATAAACAAAATGTTCAATCTTTGATGATAACTGTAGAATTATCTGAGTAGAGATAAAAAAAGAAAAATAACATGTGACTGTAATAAAAACAAAGGTTTATCTAATATAGCCAGATTCATGAAGTTCTGTCATAAAGAAATAAAAATAGAGCAGACAGTGTAGGAATTACTGCAACTGCCACTATAAGGAGAGTGACAGAAACAGAAGGAAAGAAAGGAATAATTAGGTTTCATTGTTCCCCACCAGTTTTTTCCACTATGTCCAGTGAATTTTACTGATTCAAGGACAGAAACTGTATCAAAAATAACCAGAGAAAGCATATATGCTTAGCAGTAGATACAAAAACAAGACATGCTGTTCTCAGATGTGGTGTTTGGTGATGGGGTGGATGTATTGTTATTTTTACCTGAGGCTTCCCAATATAGTGTGTCCTGAATAATCTTACATGTATATTTCCTACATTTATGAAAATGAAATATAGCTTTTAAACAGTTTTGTTATGGAAAGTATCCAGTTATACGAACTACTTCAAGATTTTCAAGTGAAAAACTTAGTATTTCTACTTTTTGCACTGCATTATTTGAGAAATAGCAGTTGTCCTTGGGACACTTAAGACTCTTTAAGTTCACAGTGGCAATAATCAATGACAGCAAAAAAGCAACTGAATAGACTGAGTGCATGCACACCATAAAAAGTTGTTTTGAAAGGTGACATATAAAGAAATATGGAAAACATGACAGTCCTTGAGCAGAGGAGGAAGACTCAAACAGCAATTCAGTTGTAGATGATACTTGTTTCCTGTGCCTGGGGCTGAATAATTTTTCTGGTGATGCGTTCAGTGAAAGAAGACAACAATAATCCTTTCAGGATTCTTTCATTTATAATACACAATGTTTACTTACCAGTTATTTCCTATCTAAATTGCTCTGTATGAGAAATGCATGACATAGCCATCATTTTCCTTTAAACATAGGTTCAATGGAGTACACTGTCTCCCTGCTCAGCAAAATATTTTGTACTAACCGTGGTTGCCTAATGAGGCACAGTTCTGTTTCTTTTCATTCTTCTATGAAATTCTTGTGTTTATTTAGTTTTTTACTTTATAGATGATCAATGAGTAGCAGTAGGGGCAGCTGAT
The DNA here is from genome assembly GCA_030674055.1 of Rhabdomys pumilio. NCBI lineage: Eukaryota > Metazoa > Chordata > Mammalia > Rodentia > Muridae > Rhabdomys > Rhabdomys pumilio. The sequence continues at coordinate 233,107,082 of JANHMN010000001.1, read as the reverse complement.
TCTCCTCTACACTTGGAAACATGAAAGCATTTTGTTACTCAGAACTGAGACAGAGATGGCTAACCTTTTCTTTGTTCTCACTCGTTTCCCTAGGACCTCAATTTCCTGCTGATTTTCGTAACCATTTAGAACCTTCAACTCCTTCTTTAAACCTGCTCTCCACTCATGACTACCTTAGTGTCAGGTTTTATTTCAAGCATTACGTACTATTGTGTTCATTGTCTTCCCTGTTTACATTGAAATTCTATTCTTCCTCACAGGTGTGCTTTCTTGGATGGTAGGAAGTTTCAACATGCACAATTCTGTTCCCAGGTCTACAACAGTCTTTGGTACATTCTAAGTTTTCTTTAATATATACTTAGCATCAATTATAAGGGCTAGGTAGTATTCCTTAATTTAAATATTGTAACATCCAGGAGTGACATGTTCTAGCAATTCGTAACAATAAGGGGTGGCTTTGACGTGCAGAGGAATAAAGTGACAGAATTATAAAATAATGGTGTTCATCAAGCTTTATTGAATGGAGATGGCATATATAGGAAAGAACTTTCTAGGCCTCCTTTAAAAGTTCACTCATTGATTGATTAATATATTCAATGTATAATTTGGTGTCTTTTATGCACCGATTTGATTGTGTACAAGGCCATTTCAATTAATAAAGCAAATTATTTGTTGAACATATCTTATAAGAGATTTTATGAAAATAAGTTATTAACTAGAAAATTTCCTATTCACATGATTATTTTATAAATAAATGACTAAACATCAATAATTCCAGAGAGTGTTAGCATAAATGCATATGGGAATAGTTTAATTATTTGGGAATAATTTCCTAAATGACATATGACTTTTTTACATAAGGAGTGATAATCCAATTTTTAGCTGTAAATTCATTTTATGTATCTTGACCATATGTTTAGATAAAACATGAGAATACTAAAACAAATAAAATAGAATAAAAAATATAAAATTTTGATACTTCACTATATTTGGCAAATTCACGTGGTGAAAATTAGTATCATGAATTCTGTACTTGTTGTAAAATATACTATTGATATTAGAATTACAGAGAGTGGAATGTGTGTTATGCATAAGCATACAACCCTAATATTGAACTGGGAGATATGTCTGGCAAAGTGCCGAGTTGGCTTACAGAGGAAAAACAGTGTAGAAATATCTTTACTTGGCACAGACCTAAGAGATTTCCTCAATGTAGTTTCTGACAAAGTGATTTGCAATATCATCCTATAAAAGAGAGAATCCCTATGTCATAAGAGCTCAAAAGGAACTTCATTAGACAGAAAACAATGCCAAGGTCTAGTGTGTTTGCTCTGAAGTAGAGATAAATTCTGTGGCAGTTATGAGAGTAGCTACTGCTGTAACGGTTGGAAGTGAGCCGAGATGGATCATGATTAGGGTAGGTCTGAACTTTATGCATTTTCAAGAAAGAATTCTCTGTATATTTCATTGAAAACTGTTGGGCAATCCTTAAACTTGGGAATAGAAACGATGCTACTGATTAATATACTATTTTCAGAACTGTTTCGCTGAAGTTGGAAAGGCAGATCTGTTTTTCTTACTGTGTTGGATAGTTTTGGTCAAAGTGACACAAGCTAGAGTCATTTGGTAAGAGAAATCCTAGACTTAAATAAAACATCCCCATCACATGAGCTACAGACAAATTTGTGGTCATTTAATGATTGACATGAAGGGCCCAGTCTATTTTGGGTGGTATCACTTCTAAGCAGGTGGTTTTGAGATTTCTGATAGGTAAGCTGAAAAACCCATGGGAAGAAGACCTAGTTTTCTTCCTCCCTAGTTTTTAAGTTCCTGACTCCAGATCTCTGCCCTGAGCACCTATTCCAGCTTCCCTCAATAACGGAGTATAAAATGACAATGCAAACTATTTCCCACTAAGTTTCTTAAGGTCGTGTTTATCAAGCTAGCAGAGTATCAGACTAAGATAGTTTAGAACTCCATGACTACACATAGCATCACAATGCACACTACAGATAGTAGGCATTAACCTATGTTTCTAAGTGGGTGAATGAGTCTACTAACATAAAGCAAAATTATCCAGAATTTGGCATATTATTGGAAGATCCCAAAGATAAGGCTAGAGAATAACATGGCAAGAATGTGATATGAAAGTCTTCTGCTCTTGTGAGTACATAAAAGAATGATAATAATACTAACAGCAGAGGCAGAGAACATTTCATTGAAGATCTTTACGGCTCTTTCTTTAACAATTCCTTAAAGCCATCAAGAATATACACAGATAACTGGTGTGGATGATTTCTTATACCTTGGGAATAGATTATAATCCATGTTTCTCTACTTATTTAAACCAGTCCACCCTGTCCTTCATCTCCCATTTATTTCTTTTTTCTACAGGATGGGATTGACATTTATTAACAAATGTTAAATATTCTATTATTACCCTCATTTGAAGAGTAAAAATATATTTTAAGATATATGCATATATCTAAAAATATATTTTACGATATATGTTTTCATATATCTAAAAATATTGGCAAGATGCTGGCCAGGAAAGAGAGAGCGAGAGCGAGAGCGAGAGCGAGAGCGAGAGCGAGAGCGAGAG